>OX438929.1:26752500-27352500 GCA_949316025.1 Lapara coniferarum
TGTATTTATTTTTATTTATTTATAATAATTATTATTCATTTATAAACTATACCGGGTGGAAGGGAAACGCTCTCTATACCGGAACGCTAAGAGAGAAGAACCATAACATTAACGAAAAACTATATTCATTTGCAAAGCTAAGCGATAATACTTACGATTTTAGTATTTCCGTAATTCATGCGCGCGCAATGTAAAACGTACAAAAAACTGGACGGCCGCCGCGCTGCTCCGGCACCGGCCCGCGGTCGTTAACCCGTCAGCTGATGTTTGTGTTTCATTACAATTTTTTTGAAATATTGACCCTTTTTACTATGTTTTTCAGAATAATAATTTGATTTATCTATCAATACGTGAAGCTGTACAGAAATTTGAGTAAATCCTACTAAAATTGTAACAATGCGATCGCGATTTTTTTAGTGCCATCACGTCAGGAATCACCAATACTATCACCTGTATTTGTTTCCGAGAGCGTTTCCCTTCCACCCGGTAATTACATACTCATCATCACATTACTTAAAGTGTTACTAAAATATTAAAGTACACAGGATGTATTAAAGAGAATGGTGCCCGATGAGGTAAAGCCTGTGTTTCCGGTCACCAGGTTCTCACTTCTTTGACGTACAATAACAATGACAGTCATATTAAAGGATGTACTACATTTAAGGATGCAAAATTAATATTTGTATGCATGGGAATTGACAATACGAATTTGTATTTTTGACGTATAGTATTGTCCAACAAATACGTAAACATTAACAACTGCTCAATATGAACACCCTGTATAAGGTTATACTACCAGTGAATTGGCTTGTATAAATACTTTGAAGGTATCCGCAGATCCAAAATCAGCCTCCCCCAAACACACTACAGCACTGGGCTTATCTTTTATTTTTTATTGCATCGAATGAAGAGACGAGCATGCCGTTCGCGTGATGGTAAGTGATACAACCACCCATCAATAGTAGTAACACCATCCAGCACCTTGAGTTACAAAGTATTGTGTGGCATTTCACTGCGCTCATCATCCTGAGATATAAAATGTTAAGTCTCATTATTATCTAATCCAAGCTACTCTACTGCTTAGTTTTTTAGTGTGAAGTACATTCTACTTACCTCATAGCCATCTGTCAAAACTTGTCTGAGAAGCTCCTCAGTCCTTTGAGCTTTAGTAACAAGCTGCTTACACTTCTGCAGCTGACAAAAGCACATGTAACATGCATAGTGTCGACTGCCATCCTCAAGAATCTGTGGATTGTCAATATATATCGCGAATTAATGTAACAAATATTTTATTTCGGCTTTTATAATAAAACTGTGTTTATTACTGAACATGACGAAACATTGAGCATTAAGTTTTCATAGGACACTTCCGGACCGAACTTGTTATTGATCCTGATAGGTAATAGTCAAATATGAAGTTATGCTTTTTGACTTTTGAGTAATGAATGAATGAATAAAAATACTATTTACATGAATACATTGGCATAATCACCACTGTAACAGTGGAGCCATTAACCTAAAAGAAGATCTACCCGTGTGCCAAATTTAATCCAAATCTGTTGCGGTATTTTTACATTTACTTTAACAACCATAGCTACATTTTGACAAACTTTCGCATTTATAATAATATGAGTAAGATAAGATTATACATATTATGACACGAATATTATACCCATAGTAAAGTGTAAACAACAGATACTTTTTTAAAGCGACTTCAAAGAGAGATTCTGTATTCAAATGTATGTAAGTTTGTATGGCCGCGGTTTGTATTTTCCATGCAGTGTTCTGTCAATTTTCTTTGGCCATACAAGTGAGCTGAAGTTCTCACCTCCTGGAGCTTGGTACCCGGGGTGGACTGCCTCGACCGCCCGAGCGCCCTTGCGCCGCTAAGCTAGTGAGGGCTGGTATTGTTGTAAATAATTTGTGTGGCAGACTGTACTATTACAGCTTACCTTCTTATTAGTTATTCTCCCATAAACATCCCACACCGCCGACTCCGATATTTGATGCATACTAACATTGTGTTCCAAACATATTCGACAAAATTTAAACTTGAACATTTTCTTGCAGTACTCTTGAAATTGAAACCAGAGTATTGTTATAATTGTTATTTCGTATTTGTAACTAGTGTTGGTCAGGACATACAAGAGGCGGCAGAGACAAATAAACAACAAGAGGCGGTACATTTATCCCAAAGAGCTTTTTTTTTTTTTTTTTTTTTTTATAATTCTCCCTTACAGGGAAGGCAAAGGGTTCAAGCCCATACAGCCTCGTCTTAAGTGATATCTCTGGTTGTCGTAGTAAAGCAGTGGCTACCTTACCAAGACTATATCAAGGAGTTTTGGCGGCAACGAAAAAACACTTGATTGGCACAGTTATTTCAATTCACTTCATTTGAGCACTTTAATAGAACTATATTGGATAATATACCACCATAACTATGCAATATAACACTAAGTATCACCAAAATAATGAATTAAAACAAGAGCACCTCATGACACTTCTACGTTCCCGCCAAAACTCCTATCCCAAAGAGCATTATAAATTATAATATTTGTCCCGTGCGTGACGTCAAAATGTAAGACTGAACCAAGAATTTTATACCCATATGGATTATTCATTCCGTTTAACAAACTGAAGAATAAAATGTGACGTCACAGTTAACTGCTGTCTCTCTCTTTAGAGTGACAAAGGTTTATTTTCAAAACCAGGACGTAACATAATTATCTGTCCATAATAATATGATATGATATAATATGGCTGCCTCGGTGGCGTAGTTGTATTATGGTACGACTGCAATGCTGAGATCTCGGGTTCGATCCCCGGGATGGTCGGGTCGGGCAAAGTGATTATTTTCCATTCAGTATCAGCTCGGAGTCTGGAATTTGTACACGATAAGGCGATAGGCTCGCCCCCTATCACACCATGGAACGGAATAACGGCAAAAAGTGGTTGCACTAATTGCACCTCTGTCTACCCGGGGGATAAGAGGCGTGAGTGTGTGAGTGTGTAATAATATGATATCGCACCATAATATTTATTTTTATCTCTATAAAGTAATGCGGTTTAAATTAACTATGAAAACCAACTACAGCGGCTAGTAATAGTTGATATTTAAAAAATATTATTTGAGTTAGAAAGTTTATTCCAAACAAAATTGGCATATTTACATACTGTTTTGGTAAGTAGTTCGGAACTACTAGTTCCACTTACATAAAAAAATACCTCACCACGCGGTGGTGAATTCAGTGGCGGCCTTGGAGGAGGGGGGCGAACCAGGCAACCGCCTGGGGCCTCGCAGTTACAGGGGCATCTTGCAGCTCCTTGGGGGACCGTTTTTTGGCACCTTACTTACAAAGCTGTTAAAAAAAATAATTTTTGCTTCGCACGGGGCCCCGCGTGCTTTTTTTTTGCTTGGCACACAACCTCACATTATATATGTTTTACTTTCCCCTGCGACTGGATATGTTCACGTTGTTTGCTGGCCTTTATAACCAAATATGGAGACTGTAAGGTTAGACAGAAAAACATTGGGATATTTAAAAATGAAAACTACACACACACACACACACACACACTCACGCCTGCTATCCCCGAAGGGGTAGGCAGAGGCACAACTAGTGCACCCACTTTTCGCCGTTATTCCGTCCCATGATGTGATAGGGGGCGAGCCTATCGCCATATCGGACACAAATTCCAGACTCCGAGCTGATACTGAATAGAAAAACTCAATATCACTTTGCCCGACCCGGGGATCGAACTACAGTTATTGTTAAATTTAAATATAATAAAAAAAAAATAAAAAACATACTCATAAAAGTAAACAATCATACATGAACAAAATAATACACATTTAGGAAGTTAATAACCTAATTTTCAGTGAGTAATTTTGAAATATTACGAATATCTATTTTGTGTGATTTTACAATTTTTGCAAGTATTCTGCGAACTTTTTTTCTGTAATTATCCACTATTATAAATATTGTGTTTTAGAGATATTCTACTATGAGTTGTGTAATTCATGGTTGCAGAATTATTTGCAATCCAACATCTAGTGTGAAATTCCATAGGTAAGTTGATTGTAAACAAAGTTGTGTAGATATTTATAGCAAAAGTAATAAACACGTGGATGTTTTACAAATAACAATACTAAATAAATTCTTGTTTGCGAGCCATGGAATAAAAAATTAACGCTACATTCTGCGGGTGAGGTTTCTTCCTTAAATTTATTTTTAATATTCTAAAACTTCTGTGAAGAAGCCAACAAAAGTATTAAAGTTTGCTAAAGATCACCATAATGTGCTCTCTTTCGGCAAATAAATCTTTGAATTTATAAAAACAAAATTGTTTTCGGCGACTAAAGGTGTAATGTTAAAACAAAAGTCTTTATGTCATCACTATATGTAATTTTTCTTTGCTTGCTATTTGGAATATACTTTTAAAAAAAATCTCAAATGTTAGCAAAATTTCACTGCAAAATATTTTCAATTTCAGACTGTAAAGTATAATCATGAACAACTTTAGTAAGAAATAACTTGTCATTAATTTTCTTCTTTTATCTCTTCATCATCTGCTGCAATACTTTCTTTTATTTCTTCTAATTTATTTCACGGGATGTCTTCACATTTACTGATATATTGAAATCTTTCAAGTCTTGACGTTTCAATGGTGGTTCATATTCATTTCGCTGATATATAATGCAAAAAGTAAATATCAATCAATAATAATATATTTAAGTACCTATATATTTTAGACAGAGGCAGAGGTGCCATTTAGTACACTCAGATATCACCCAATGTACCGCCGTTATAAAATTTGGTGGGTCGCAAGCTTAATGCCCTATCCTACTAATCTTACTAATATTATAAAGGCGAAAGTTTGTAAGAATGTCTGGATGTATGGATGTTTCTTTCATGCAAAAACTACTAAACAGATTTCGATGAAATATGGCACACGGGTAGATCATGTCCTGGATTAGCGCATAGGCCACTTTTCATCCCAGTAAAATATAAACAGTGACTTTTATCCCGGAAAAACATTCACGCGGGCGGAGCCGCGGGCAAAAGCTAGTAATTAATAAAGTCTAAGTGGATCATAATTATACCAGTGAAATGATAAAAAATAATATACTTACAGCATGAGTTTCTGTTAATAAATAATTATTTTTGACATCTTCTGCCATATTCCGAGAAGTAGAAGACACATTATCACATTCAGAATCATAATCTTCTGTCTTTAAATGTTGACTAGTAATTCTTGCAGACATCAAATTGACCTTTTAATGGTATTTATATTTAACCACGTTTTTGCTTATCTAGATCTTTAAGAAATCTGTAAAGAGAAATACAAACTCGATTTTATTTTAAATAAAAGTTTCAATAAATCAATGCTGGATACACTGAGAACTCGATTGTAACTGTTGATCCTCAGTTTTTATTTACGATGATTATTTAAAGATTAATAAGCTTTATAATATTCATTAGTAAGGCGGCTAGTATTACAAATACTCTAGCACCATCGTGAAACCGGTCCACCAAAGCTTACACCATGGTCACCCTAGCCTCTTGTTTACATATACTATTTACAATACAAAAAATCACATTTAACATTACGTTAATATGAAAAAAGTAGTCATATATAAAGCAAATCACATTAAGCGAGGTTTTTCTACAGTTCATTTATAAAATATTCACGTATTTTATTACGATTCGTATAAATATTGATAAAATTATAATATTTACACAATATTGATTACAATAAACTTACCTGTAGAATTTCACACTAAATTATGGATATCAAATATTTCTGCAACCGTGAACTACACAATTCACATTAAAATATCACTAAAACACACTTATTATTGTAAATAATTACAGAGAAAATTTCGAAGTGAACATTTATTTGACAACTATATTGTCATCGAACTTAACGTTTTATAACAGTGTTGCCGAAATATGTATTCGCAATTACCAATTAAATGAGGAAATTTTGTTTAACTAAAATGTTAATAAGGATAAAAAACCTTAAGGATATCTTATTCAACAAAAATAATTCTGAAATGAAAATAGTACTTATATCATTATATAAGATATGTTGGAAATATTTATATATATATGATTGAGACGACAATAACGGTATTGATATTTTTTTATGGGTGGGGAAATAATCCGTAAGCTTTGGCAACATAGGTTACAGAGTGAGTGAGATAGAAGACAGCTCAAAAGGTAATTTTTTTGTCTTCACAAAAATGTGTGTACCGAGGCCTCCAGTAGATATATTATAAACTTCTTGGACTGAACCGTCATGTGGTGTTGCCAATCCTCAAACCTAATTAAATTCCGTCAGACATTTCGTCATATCGCCCTATCGTTATCTATTTGGTAAACTTAAAGCCAAAGAGTACATTCTTTTACTTAAATTAAATAAGGCTGTAATATTTTCCGATTCGCTAAGCGCGCTTCAAGCTATGTTTAAATTCCCTTTTATATAATGGCATTTTGCCAGCAATTGACATGTTATAAAAAATTTTGTACCACATTTTTATGGACTTTTTGAAAAGAGCGTAGAAATCTAAAGGCCATGTATTTTTTATACTTTTAAGTTTAAGTATCTGTAAAATCATTTTGAAATATTTTTTATTCTAAAAGCACTTTGGAGGCTGTATGAAAAGAGTCCTATGCCTACAATGATAGAAAAAAAAATTGTCATCGATACAACCACGAAGTAATGTCTCTGTTCTGTGGATACAACGATTATACTATATTCACAGACTACTCAGAAGAACTACGTTCAGACCGCCATGTCGGATACATTATCTTTGAACCGTAAAGGAGACTTGCAAGTTTGTCAGATGACATTTAATTGTTTTTTTACGGACATTTGTAGTATAGGCAAAGGAACAAAACCATGCAGCCCATGATGGAATATTTTTTCAGGCCCATACAGCCTTGTTGATTATTTAGTGATTAGGTTCTTCCCTTTTAACTTAAAAAATATTTAATATTAAGGAAAAAATTTACATGTTGAAATAAAACAGGTTTTTATTTCATATTTTTATTTTTGAACTTTTTCTTAAATTTAAGCAATGCTTTCTTCTGCATTTTTTTTAATATATATTTTTCGGCCCTTATGATGTCTATCCCTTTTAATATTTTGTTTATTACATTGCACCAATAAAAATACAAAGTTTAATACTTATGTCTAACAAATATTCAGGAACTAAGTTTTTGTGAGAATGGCAATTCAAAAGAATATTTGGAACATATACTTTGTTTAATGTTTTTACTAATATTATTTTTATGTCCTTGTTCCAAATATTCGTGTGTAATTTTAATTACATTACCAAAACTTATAACAATGTTTTCATGGGGATAACTTAATTTTCTTGCATTCTTACAACTTTTATATTCTTTTTCTACTATGAAATTGTGAATATTATAATTCACTTAAAAGATTGCTTTTACATTCTGCACAATTATTAATTTTAGAAAGCACTTTGCTTGTTACCCACCCTTCTCTGTAGGCCTTTGAATGAATATTTAACTATTCTCGTCTGGCTTGTTCATGAATATTTTCTTCATTACTAAACTCAATATTTTCAGTTATATCTGAACTATCTAATTTAGAGTTCATCGTTGGTGCACAATTCACATTTTCAAACAAGGATTCTAAATTTAAAATATTGATACCAAAATCTTCACAATTAAAACTTATAAATCTTGTTATTAATAGAGCTTTAAATGTTAATAAGAGTGGGCAGTCGGATTATTAAATCTATAATAATTGTATGCCTGTACTTGTCCAAAAAACATACATACATACATACACTCACGCCTGTTATCCTCGAAGGGGTAGGCAGAGGTGCAACTAGTGCACCCACTTTTCGCCATCATTCCGTCCCATGATGTGATAGGGGGCGAGCCTATCGCAATATCGGGCACAAATTACAGACTCCGGGCTGATACTGAATACCATACCATACCATATCAGCTGAATAGAAAAACTCAATATCACTTTGCCCGACCTGGGGATCGAACCCGAGACCTCAGCTTTGCAGTCGTACTGTAATACAACTACACCACCAAAGCAGTCCAAAAAAGTTTTCAATAACATCAGAGTTAAGAAAAAAATTAAATTAAATTAATTTTATCCATTGTAAATCTACGTGCCTTTTTATTTTTATTGCATAATTTCCACAGAACTTTCTTAGTTAAAGGATTTATATTTTTAGTTAAACCCTCTAAAGACTTTTCTTTACTGAATACCAATGCCTTCTGCAATCTGGATTTATAATTACTTATACGTTTTGCTTTCTTATATTCATTATAGATTAGTTGACATTGTGGAGATAAGGTGCCCAATGTTTTTATTAATCACCTTCTGACCAACTTTTTTGGAGTTTTGTATGATGAAGCTGAAAATAAAACAAAATATTATACATAAAAAAATAGTCAACAAAGACTTTGTAGGACCACAATACAACAAACTTCAAACAAATAAATACCTTGTGTACCCTGGATCTCAGTTCCGGAGGTCACAGCAGCAGACTGTCTTGACTTACAAATCACTGAAAAAAAAAACAATAAAACATCTTACATTTACCAATTATTATTCAAATCTATCAATAAACAGTATACTTTTTGGCCTTGTCATTACTTTAGGACAGATCTTATTCTTATGCTTATAATTCTACCCATGACTGTCTTCAGATACTCAGCAAAGTTGATGACTAATTAATAGAGACAAGCCAGCTGCTCACCAGATGGCAGGCAACTTTAGAATTTATATGGCGATAGGCTTGCCCCCTATCACATCATGGGACGGAATAAAGGCGAAAAGTGGGTGCACTAGTTGCGCCTCTGTCTACCCCTTCGGGGATAACAGGCGTGAGTGTGTGTGTGTTAGAATTTAGATTACACAATATACATAAATTACTCCATACCATTGACTTCAGAGCATGCCACTTTAAACGGGATACTTTCTTCAGTTTTTGAGTATGTATGGTCAATGTGTCGCTTTCGTGCATAATCGTGATTTCTGTACTTCAGAGGAACTAGAAAAGACAAGACATATAATATTAAAACAATTTAGCTATATCTTAAAAGTATCTTCGGTTCTGAAAGATAAGTTACCTGTTTCTTCATTAACCAATGACGAATTTCCTGAAGAAATCTCCAAGTCTGTAAATAAACTTGGATAGGCTTCACTCTTCAAGCGTTTTGTTGCCTGGTAAACAAATCTTTGCTCAAAATGCTTATGGCAAACATACATGTTCTTTGTATCACAAACATTTTCACTACCTATGCACTGTATCCACCGGATTTTAATGTCTTTCCTTGCGGGAAATTGATGCAATTTAACGTCTTGTCGTAAACTATTCCACTTGGATACACAACACCTTCGTAATATTGTTAAAAATGTTGAAATTACATTGACTGGATATTGCTGTATTTATGGATTTAAAGAGGTGATGGCCGACGCTTGCCTTTTTTGACAGTGACACATGATCAAAATGGCGACTGTTCTTGGCGGGGGTGAAGACGACGAAAGAGGGGCGCGGAATGTCAGTTGACATTCTTGCACTGTCAGTTTCTATGGTCGATATTTTTTGTTCTAGCATTACCGGGCGCGACTATATTTCCGTAGTATTATAATGCTCTTTGATAACGTTTATGCAGGAACTGCTCTTTGGTACCGGCTGTTGTATGTCCTAACCAACACTAGTTTCAAACAAGAAATAATAATCACATGCCCTTATAATAATACTCTGGTTTCAATTTCAAGAGTACTGCAAGAAAATGTTCAAGTTTAAATTTTGTCGAATATGTTTGGAACAGAATGTTAGTATGCATCAAATATCGGAGTCGGCGGTGCGGGATGTTTATGAGAGAATAACTAATAAGAAGGTAAGCTGTAATAGTGCAGTCTACCACACTAGTTATTTACAACAATACCAGCCCTCACTAGCTTAGCGGCGCAAGGGCGGTCGAGGCAGTCCACCCCGGGTACCAAGCTCCAGGAAGTGAGAACTTTAGCTCACTTGTATGACCAAAGAAAATTGACAGAACACTGCATGGAAAATACAAGCCGCGGCCATACAAACTTACATACGTATGGATTGAATACAGAATCTCCTTTTTTTGAAGTAGCTTAAAAAAGTTTCTGTTGTTTACACTTTACTATGGCTTTAATTTTTGTGTCATAATGTGTATAATATTATCTTACTCATATTATTATAAATGCGAAAGTTTGTCAAAATGTGTCTATGGTTGTTAAAGTAAATGTAGAAACACCTAAACAGATTTGGATTAAATTTGGCACACAGGTAGGTCTTCTTTTCTTTTAGGTTAGTGGCTCCACCGTTACAGTGGTGATTTTGCCAATGTCTTCATGTAAATAGTGTTACTCAAAAGTCTAAAAGCATAATTACATATTTGACTGTTTCCTATCAGGATCAATAACAAGTTCTGTCCTGAAGTGTCCTATGAAAAGTTAATGCTCAATGTGCTCAAAGTATGAAAATTAATGACATATAATATATATACAGTTACGTCATGTTCTGTAATTAACACAGTTAGTTTTATTATAAAAGCCTAGATATATATTGACAATCCACAGATTCTTGAGGATGGCAGTCAACACTATGCATGTTACATGTGCTTTTGTCAGCTGCAGAAGTGTAAGCAGCTTGTTACTAAAGCTCAAAGGGCTGAGGAGCTTCTCAGACAAGTTTTGACAGATGGGTATGAGGTAAATAGAATGTACTTCACTCTAAAAAACTAAGCAGTAGTGTAGCTTGGATGAGATCATAATGAGACTTGACATCTTATGTCTCAGGATGAGGAGCGCAGTGAAATGCCACACAATACTTTGTAACTCAAAGTGCTGGGTGGTGTTACTACCGATTATGGGTGGTTGAATCGCTTACCATCACGAGAACAGCATGTTTTGTTGAGCATCTATTTTAATAGCAGTGTAGAAGTAAAACTATAATTTGCACAAGATAAAAATATAATGTATTCAATATGACAACAAAATTCACACAACAAAAGCCAACAATCAAAAAAAGAACCAACTAAACAAGACAGCTAATTTTAAACTATATTTACGTCGTAAAAGATCAAAGAGGTTCTACCTCAACACCTTCTCTCGACGTATAGACCTAGCTCATTCACTAGCTGTTTAAATCTTGGTCTAGGAAGTGGCTTTGTAAAAATGTCCGCAAGCTGTAGTTCAGTACTGATCCTCTTTACAATAAGTTCTCCATTAGTCACTAATTCACGCACAAAGAAATGACGAATACGTATGTGCTTAGTTCTTCTATGAAACTCGGGGTTTTCAGCTAAACGTACAGCTGCCTCATTGTCAACATATAACACTGGTAGATCTTGTATTTTTATCAATCCACCGATAAGCCGAGTTAGCCAAATGCATTCTTTTGATGCCTCGCTGGCTGCAACTACCTCTGCTTCTGTTGTTGATATAGCAACACTCTGCTGTCTTTGACTGAGCCATGATACTGCTCCACCAGCATATAGACATAAAGCTCCAGAAGTTGATCTTCCCGTAGCAAGATCTCCACCGTGATCAGCGTCACTATAACACTCTATGTTACCCTTCTTATAATTCCTTTTGTAAAGGATGCCCATATCTGGAGCATACTGCAAATATCTAAGAATACGCTTTAGCCTTATGCAATCAGCTTGAGTTGGATTCTCTAGGCTTCTGGAAACCACACTCACGGCGTATGCAATATCAGGTCTAGTACCAACCATCAGATATGCAAGTGCTCCGACAACTTGTCTATAGTTAGTAAGAAAGTAATCATCAACTTTCTCTGGTCTTTGTGCTGCATCTTCTTTCACTATTGGAGTTGTCACCGGTCTGCATTCTTGCATTCCAAACCGTTTTAAAATTTTGTTAACATAAGCAATCTGATGTATTCTTACATCACCACCTTCTATGATTTCTATTTCTATACCCAAGAAATATGAAATTGGTTTCGTCGTTATCCTAAACTTTCCTCTTATATGTTCAAGAAACTCCTCAATTAACTCCATGTTTGAACCAGCAATTAGACCATCATCGACATAGAGAACCACAATCAGCTTTCCATTAGCCTTCTCTCTCTTAAATAAGCATGGATCAGCCTCACTGACTTCGAATCCAATGTCCTTAAAGAAATCCAGTATAGTCTTATTCCAGCAACGAGGAGCTTGCTTCAAACCGTAAAGGCTTTTCTTTAGCAGGCAAACTCTACCAGTTCCATCGTCATAGCCTTCTGGTTGCTTCATATATATTTCTTCGTCAGATAGAGAACCATATAAAAAGGCTGTTGAGACATCAAACTGACTTAATTTCAAACCCTCATTAGCTGCTATACTCAACACAGCTCGCACCGTTGCCATCTTGGCTACTGGGCTAAAAGTCTGATCGTAATCCTCTCCCTTTCTCTGTCGAAAGCCTTTTGCCACCAACCGAGCTTTATATTTATTGACTGTTCCGTCAGGATTCTGTTTCACTCTATAGACCCATTTGCATGGAATCGCTTTCCGATTCTTAGGTAGCTTCTCTAGAATCCAAGTTTCATTCTCTATTAAGGATTCAATTTCGCTCTCCATGGCTTTATTCCACAATACCTTGTCAGGGCATACTATTGCTTCTTTATAAGTACTGGGTTCTATGTAGGAGTCAGTGCCAACATAAGACACATAATCATTGAATTTGACCGGACGTCTGAGGTTAGAACGGTCCCTTAAGTGCATACCATGTCTTGCTAACTGCTCAATGATCTCACCTGAGTTCTCATTCTCCTCCTCCAATTCAAAAGATTCTTCTTGTTCTGGCATCTCTGGCAATGCATCTTCAAACTCTGCATCATCATTGCTAGTGACAGGAGCCTCAACCACGCCTTGGTTTCCTTCAAATCCAGGCTCGCTGGACCTTTCAATAAGTGCATCTCCGTTCACTTCCACAGCAACAGATATAGGTGTTTCCTGGTATTCCTTTCTGACTTGTAAAGGAACCTCCATCTCAGTTACTTCATTCATGACTTCAGAATTCTCAACGTCTATTTTTGACTCTAAAGGTCTTTCATTGAAGATAACATCCCTAGATCTTACTAAAGAGTTCGTTTCTTTTTGCCAAAGTCGATAGCCGTCGTCGTTGTCATAGCCAATTAGAATGCACTTCTTAGCCTTCTTCTGCATTTTCTTCCTATTCTGTTTAGGAATATGCGCGTAGCAACTTGAGCCGATGATCCTCAAATGCTTTAGCTGTGGTTTCTTTCCAAACCATAACTCGAACGGAGACTTCTCTTCTACAGAAGTTGGGCCTGTTCTGTTTAATATATAAACAGCAGTCTTCACTAACTCTGCCCACAAGACTTGAGGTAGCTCCTCATGTGCATGCATCATTGCTCTAACCATTTATTTATTTATTTATTTATTTACTTGTCGGAAGGCTTACAGACTAATAACATGTACAGTATAGTTTATAAATACATAATGACTTAAATTGCTAATTACAAGCCTCCACATATAAATAATCAAGTAAAAACATGTTACAAACACCAATAATATTCGGTCATCACACTATGAGTCCAGAATGGTTCCAATAGTTACTAGGAAAAAAATACTTGTGCTAACATTCCTTTAGCCTTATTTACAGTGGCCTTTAGCCTTATTTACCATCTCAACGATAGTTCGGTTTTCTCTTTCGCTTAAACCATTTTGCTCTGGCGTATAGGGCATAACTAAGCGTTGGTGTATTCCATACTTGTCTAATTCCTTGCGTACTTTCTCGTTATCAAATTCACCACCTTTGTCGCTTAGAAATTCCTTAATTCGGTGACCTGCTGCATTCGCTTCTGCCAACATCAGACGCAAACACTCAGATACTTCCGACTTATTTTTCATTATATACACGTAGCGATATCGAGAAAATTCGTCCTTAAATAGAACAAAGTACCGAGACTTAGAGTAACTTAGTGGGAATGGACCACAAACATCTGAATGTATGCGTTCTCCTGGACTGCTAGCTTTTTCCCGAAGACCAAATTTCCGTCTATGTGTCTTTCCAAAGATACATCCTTCGCATAAACTCCCACTGTCTTTAGACTTCAAGTCAAATTCTCGCTCTATTACTCGCTTCACATGGCGTTTGTCTTGATGACCCATGCGTTCATGGTAAAGCTGTAAAGTATCGACCGCGTTTATCATCACACGTTCCTTAGGTTGAACTGGTCTACAACTTAGCTTATACAAACCGCCGTGTTTCTGTCTGCTTCCGGTCACGCACAGTTTTCCGTTGATGCTTAATGAACACGTTGTACCACGTGACTCAAACAGACTGCTTGGATTGTCATCATGTACTGAAAGAACCGAAAAAAGATTTTTCGTGACCTTCGGAACGTGCCATACATTGTTCATCACGAATGTTCCTTTCTTCGTCTTCATTAGAATCGAACCTTTCCCTAAAGCATCAATAGCCTTTCCATCTGCAGTGGTCACTGTGTGTGGTTCTTGGAAACGCTCGAAATCCTGATACAAATCACCTCGCATCGTGACGTGGTGTGTAGCTCCGTTATCAACATACCACTCGTCTCGATCAGTGCTGCAATCTGTAACATTTACTAACACAGCCATCATATTAGTCATCCCAGGTTTTCCACTACGTTCCTTTTTAGGACAGTCCTTCTTAAAATGTCCAACTTCACCGCAACAAAAACATTTGAAAATTTTTGTCCTTTTCTTAAGTTTCCTTTTGTTGCTGTTAACCACTAGTGCTTCACCAGAAGATTTTGACACGCAACCATTTTCTTCCTTGGAGGTTTTCGTCAAGGCTCTTTCGTGAGCACACAGCTGACTGGTCATATTGTCCACCGTTCTGTCCTTCTTCGACATCATTGTCCAACTCGACTTGAAAGAAAGATATTCTTCTGGCAATGTATCTAAAATCTTGCAGATCAAAAATAGCTCAGGTAACTCCTTCCCTTCATCCGCTTTAACCAGCTCTTGATTTACTTTATGCCATAAATTCTTTGCTTTCGAGATGTGAGTCGCCATGTCATCTGAGATGTCCATTTTGAATTGAAACAATTCCATACATGCATTATACAAGCGGTCATCGTTCACGCCGTCGTACAGTCTATGCAGTTCATCCCAGACATCTTTTGGATTTGTGAACCTGATTACCTTATCTAGTGCTTCATCCATGATATTGTTCGTAATCAATAAAAGAGCAGTACTTTCTAACTTCAAATACTCTCCTAAATTCTTGTTATAAGTAGCCAAAACTACTGGAGCAGTAGCATCTCCATCGCCGCCACTCACCACTGGTTTCTCAGGCTTACTCATATTCCCTTGAACGATATCCATAAGTCCATCCATTCCGCGTAGCAGTGCAGTCATCCTGTACTTCCACTGCACCCAGTTGGACCCATCCAACTTGGCGATTTGGATTTTACTTAATTCCATGATTTATAGTTTTTATATTATACTTCACACGTCTGGGCCCATAACCTTTTGTTGAGCATCTATTTTAATAGCAGTGTAGAAGTAAAACTATAATTTGCACAAGATAAAAATATAATGTATTCAATATGACAACAAAATTCACAGAACAAAAGCCAACAATCAAAAAAAGAACCAACTAAACAAGACAGCTAATTTTAAACTATATTTACGTCGTAAAAGATCAAAGAGGTTCTATCTCAACAGCATGCTCGTCTCTTCATTCGACGCAATAAAAAAAAAGATAAGCCCAGTGCTGTAGTGTGTTTGGGGGAGGCTGATTTTGGGTCTGCGGATACCTTCAAAGTATTTATACAAGCCAATTCACTGGTAGTGTGACCTTATACAGGGTATTCATATTGAGCAGATAATGTTTACATATTTGTTAGACAATACTATATGTCAAAAATACAAATTCGTACAATTTTGCATCCTTAAATGTAGTACATCCTTTAATATGACTGTCATTGTTATTGTACGTCAAAGAAGTGAGAACCTGGTGACCTGAAACACAGGCTTTACCTCATCGGGCACCATTCTCTTTAATACATCCTGTGTACTTTAATATTTTAGTAACACTTTAAGTAATGTGATGATGAGTATGTAATTATAGTTTATAAATAAATAAAAATAAATACATTTTAAGTTTACCGTTACCATGGTTACATGTTTACTATTACAAGTTTACACATGCAATGTTCACGCTGATGTCTTTAAATACGTCCAAAAATTTACTCAAGTGTAATCATTACGTTAAGTAGAAGATATCGCGTAAACTCGTTCTCAGGGTACAGAAAATTAGAAATTGTTTCAAGAAACAGTGAATTATATCAATTCAGCATAAGATATTTTTTTCAGCTGAATACACAATCACTTACCCTTATAAATAGGCAGGGACACGGCCTAACAAGCACAATGACAAAAAGCTGCGTTGAGTTCTTGCGAATATGGGACAAAAATGAAATAGAAACAAAAATTAAATGTGAAGATGTTATAGTGAAGAAAGAACTGGAGGAAATTCGTAAGTGATGTCATAGCTTTTTATAATAAAAATTACTTTGTAGTTGAATTTTGGCCATGGCTTTAGATAATATATAATAATGTGTGTAATAATAATAATAAAGAACATAAATTTATAATAATAATAATGTCTATTGCCAAAATCAATACTGTTATAAAATTTGAAACAAGCAGAAAAAAACTTAGAAAATAGAAAAAAATAATGACAGAAGGAAGTGGCTCAGCTTAACTGCTGTCGTAAGATGTAAAACTCATCCAGCGCTGATTTCCAGCCACCCCTGGCCATTTAGGTCTTATTTAGAACTTAGGACTAACTCCTCCTCCATTCATTTTTACTTAGTTTCTAACAACATTCATTAAAAAATATATTTAACAAATGAATAATATCCATCACATAATTCATGATTAAAAACTTATGTATATGTTTTGTATGGGTGCTGGACCTCAAAATGCAACCAGGATCAAACTTTATGGATATTATAGAGGCAAAAATATGGATCCTGGATCCATTAAAGAAATATTTTAGACCCCTCTATTTATAACTAACTGTAAATTTTTTTTTCATATCAAGTGTAGTTTTCAAGTAAAATTAAATTATACAAATCTCAAAATCGGAGGACTTTATAATTATACGATATATTGCAAAGACCTAGTTTTTGGGAGTATTATCCAGATATATATAAAGTATCTTGGTTAGAATTTAAAGACTGTTTTTGGACAAGTCCTTTCATGCACATCTGTTAATATATTTTCAAGTTTACTTCAAACAAACATCCAAACATTTTCACATCTTTCGCATTTATAATATTAGTAAGAACTAAGAAGTAAGAGTTTTAATATTTTCAGATACACCAGAGGCAACACCAGATTTCAATGCGGGTTCTCAGAGCGTTTTGAATGATGACGACATCACAAATTGCAGCATTGAGGACATATCAAAACCCCTTGATTTGCAAAGTGAAACTGTTGTGGTTAAACCAGAAATCACAGAGAACTGTGATTTTAGTAATAAAGAAGGGTGTAAGCCTTCTTGTGGTATAAATAATAGCAATCAAGATGAGTCTAAAAGTTCTTGTGATAATGACGCTGATGACAATAATGGTTCTCAATCAAGTTGTTCAGATTCTGAAGATGATTTGCCTTTAAAGAAGTCAAGCACCAAACTAAATGTCAAAAAGAAAAAGATTAGAAAGAACAAAGGTAATTTATTGTTATGTTTAATTATAGTGTCCGTATACACGTTTATTCTGCTTCGTAGCTGACAACAAGAATACAGTTTACTACTACCCACTTAAGTAGTACTTTTTAACTAAAGGTGTCAGTTAAGTTAGACTACCTTCGTGGTGTAGTCCTATTACGGTTTGACTGCAACGCTGAAGTCTTGGATTTGATTCTCGGGTCAGGCAAAGTGATATTGGGTTTTAAATTCAATATCAGCCCAGAGTTTGGAATTTGTGCCTGATATGCCGATAGGCTCACCACCCCCTATCACATCATTGGACGGAATACGCACGGGGAAAAGTGGGTGCATTAGTTGCGCCTCTGCCTACCCCCTCAGGGATAAAAGCCGTGAGTGTGTGTCAATTAAATGCCGCGAAGAATGTCTGCAAGTTTAAAATCCAAGAACACGCTAGACATGGGCGCCGCCTAGGAAAAAGCCGGCGGCGGCGTGATGGTAATTTTTGGTCGGAATATTGAATACTAGCTTTTGCCCACGGCTTCGCCCGCGTTAATAAGTTTTTCCGGGCTAAAAGTACATAAAAACCTTCCCGTTGAATCACTCTATGACTATGACGTTAATACAACTCTTAACAAATAATGCATTAATTTCGACCAAATTTCATTACCTTAAAAACGGTTCTAGTAAGTTAATCTTAAAAGATAGACATGTACTGTTGCGGACATTTTTTTAGATAATTTCAAGAGGAATAATTCTTTCATACATATATTTTTGATATCTTTAACCGTTTTCGCAGCGCACGCAATGGAAGCCCTCAAGGATGAATAATTTTCCCCGCTTTTTTCACATTTTCCATTATTTCTTTGCTCCTAATAGCTGCATCGTGATGTTATATAGCCTATAGCCTTCCTCGATAAATGGTCTATTCAACACAAAAAGAATTTTTCAATTCTAACCAGTAGTTCCTGAGATTAGCGCGTTCAAACAAACAAACAAACTCTTCAGCTTTATAATATTAGTATAGATATAGCCCAAATCAAATCAAATAAATTCCTCAGTTACATGTTCGTAGGTCCTCGCAAAGCACTGGAAGCACTAGCCAATAATCTTATCGTTATAAAAATCCCTTCAGGACCTATGCTCCATCCGCCCTGTGGATTGGGTGCGTTTGGAGAATTCCACTACGATATCGTAAAAGGCGACTAATAGAAGCCACCGGGGGTCGCAGACGGTCGGCAGGGGGCTGTCCGTCTTTAGTTTTGTGTGTTTTTTAGCAAATTGTTGCGATCCCTGTGATGGACGGCAGCGTGGCAGGTAGGCCTCACGCTGCCATTGAGGCCGGGGGCGTCCTTCAGTGCGCGGGAGCTTCTGAGCCCAACACAACAGAAGACGGGCCGCACTAGGCGGCACCGTGCAGGGGCGGTTGCAGACGACAACTTACGAGACTTCCGTCAGAGGAAGCCCGCAGCCGTCCCTAATGCGCCGAAGATGGCCACAGGGGAGTTTTGGTTTGTACGCCGTGCGTTGTAAATACGTGGGACGGTCACTCGATGGCTCCATCTCTCCGGGCGGTTCAACGTCGGGTCGTAAGGCACGGCGAACCCAGCATAACCGCTCAGTCGTCCCCCTTGAAGGCTGGACGGTAGTAAGAAGTCACTTTCTCTGCGAAAAATAATAACAAAAAGACCCATGCACTCGCGAGTCTTTATCTTGTTTCGCGGAGAAGGTGAAATGACCATTAACGCCCTTTGGTGCCACCATTCCGTTATCAAAAATGACTTCGCGGTTATATCAGTATCACCGCTTTTACGACCTAGCGTTACGCCACTTATAAAGATGGTAAGCATCGGACAACACACCATGCTGGGTAAAGTCTTTTAGTCTATGAAAACTACTAGTGGCGGCGTTGGGCGTCGGCGACCACCGACGACCACGCGCTTAAGGTGCCTTACAAAAAAAATCCTACTAATATTATTAAGTGGACGATAGCCTAGTTGGGAATGGAATGGTCTGCCATGACAATGTCCGGAGGTTCAAAACTCAGGGCACACACCTCTGACTTTTCGAAGTTATGTGTGTATTTTTTATCAATTATCGTTCGCTTTAACGGTGAAGGAAAACATCGTGAGGAAACCTGCATATCTGAGAAGTTATATTAATTATGATATTGTCTGCGATGCCTGTCTCCATGTCTCCATCAATAATAATAGGAGATGGGCAGTTATGCAAACTTAGAAACTCATCACAATCCATATTAACTGCCCGGTTACTAAAACAGCCCGTACTAAACAAATTTCTTCTTCTTCAATTGTCAATACGGTTAGTTTCTTTAAGAACATAAAAAAAAACATTGTAGTCCAGCCGTAATTGCATAGATATTCGTAAAATCTCTCACTAAAACACAAAACAATTTCACTTGAACCGTACACGGCACTTATTTTGTGATCGTAGAATTTGACAGATAAAGTCGATTTGACAACTTGATTCACGATCGTACGAAAGAGTGGAGAGTAAGCATTTCTCGATCCTAACGAATTTTTTCGATCCCAGTAAGTTCTAATTTGAGGCGCGGCTCGATAGTGCGCTAGTGTAGATTTCGGGAGTACCAAAACGCTTGAAACCGAATCGAACTCGAATTGATTTAGGATTCGAACGTGTCAGGAGTAACCCAGCTGTTTGCATCAGCAGGATCGTTGCGACGGCAAATTCTTTTTCTGCCTACTACCACTAAGATTTCATTTGCACAATCCCTTCTTCTCCCCATCCTTGATTATGCAGATGTCACTATCTCACCGGGGGTCACGGGTGGGCGGAAAGGGCCATCCACCTATTAGTCTAGCCAACTTTTGTGATCCCCGTGATGGACGGCAGCGTGGCGGTTAGGCCTCACGCTGCCGTTGACGCCGAGGGCGTCAACGTTACCGGTTGATGTAAGACTTGCGAAACCACTACCAATTTTTAAATAAATGGTCAAGAACCACATTCTTTCCTGTTGAATTTATTGTCTTATTCCTTATATTCATGTTTATTTAACTACTTTTTTTTTACATTGATCTATATGTATGTATATATAAGTATGTGTGTGTGCGTGCGTGCGTGTGTGTGTGTGTGTGTGTGTATTTGTTGTCTATTTGTACTTATATGTATGTAATTTTTCACAATATATTCTGTATTGTATAGTGTACACCTCAACTTTTTTTTTAAAAAACGGCCATCTTCGGCGCATTAGGGACGGCTGCGGGCTTCCTCCGACTCACGTCTAAGTTGTCGTCCGCAACCGCCCCTGCACGTACCGCTATTGCGGTCCTTTTCCTGTTGCGGGGGCTCAGAAGCCCCCGAAACACCGTACCGTGTCCACCTTTTGGTGTCCGAGGCAGCGTGAGACACGCTGCCTCGGACAGTACACCTCAACTGCCCTTTCTTTTCCTTTCCCTGTCTTCGTGCTGCGGTTGTCTGTAAGAAATTGCCTTGAGTGATAAGACCGCCAATTGTACTTTATTTCTAGTGGATATACTGTATGTTTTTATTGTACGTGTACAATAAAGTATTATAATTCAATTTAAAAAATATACCTACCGACTCGAATGTTACCTGACCTTTCTAAGTTGGATTCGAACGAAACATTCTCAGTCCACAGACCAAAATATTATAAGCTGTAACGAGACCCAACGGACCGCAGAATTTAACTAAAATACGCTGAATAAGTATGAAGTAGTAGTCCAAAAATTATGCATTTTTATTCAAAATCATATTGAAATTTTCTTTAATTTCTTCTAGAAAAACAGTTTCCATGAACGAATTTGCGAGCGTAAGTTAGTCGTAAAGTGAGGTTGTGTGTAACATTATAATAATACATTATTTATTTATGTTTAAGGTGCACCTCTAAACAAAAAACCTAAACTGGATGATAATAACATACAAGACGAAACCAAAAACAATATTGAAAACACTTCGTCAATAGTATGTAATGAAAGAATTAATTCAATGTCTTTATACAAAGAATTTATATGCAATGAATGTGGTAAAAATTGTTATACCAAAGCTCTACTTATAAAGCACATGAATGTACACAAGCCAGTAATTATTGAACCAATTAAGATTGACATTAAAATACAGGAATCTGTAACCCATGGAAAAATTCAAGAAATCGATAATTTAAAAGAACATCCAACTACGGGTAAAATAAAGTATCAATATGAACGATGCAATTACAATACTGCAAAAAAGAGTAATTTAAATTCTCATATTAGAACCCACACAGGAGAGAAACCTTTCAAATGTCAGTATTGCGACTACAAATGTTCCCGAAAACAAACTTTAAATTATCATATTAGAACCCACACAGGAGAGAAACCTTTCAAATGTGATTACTGCAACTACAAATGTGCACGAAAGACTAATTTAAATTCTCATATTAGAACCCACACAGTAGAGAAACTTTTCAAATGTGAGTACTGCGACTACAAATGTGCACATAAGTCGAGTTTAAACAATCATATTAGCACCCACACAGGAGAGGAACCTTATAAATGTCAGTACTGTGACTACAAATGCGCAATAAAGAGTTATTTAAATTCTCATATTAGAACCCACACAGGAGAGAAACCTTTCAGATGTCGGAATTGCGACTATAAATGTTTCCGAAAAGAAACTTTAAATTCTCATATTAGAACCCACACAGGAGAGAAACCTTTCAAATGTGATTACTGCAACTACAAATGTGCACGAAAGACTTATTTAAATTCTCATATTAGAACCCACACAGGAGAGAAACTTTTTAAATGTGAGTACTGTGACTACAAATGCGCAATAAAGAGTTATTTAAATTTTCATATTAGAACCCACACAGGAGAGAAACCTTTCAAATGTGAGTACTGTGACTACAAATGTTCCCGAAAAAATAAATTAAACCTTCATATTAGAACCCACACAGGAGAGAAACCTTTCAATTGTCCGTACTGTGACTACAAATGTGCACAAAAGTGTCATTTAACCCCTGGAATGCCGGGCTCAGTTTGCGTAAAAGACGCGTGCGTGCCGCCATACATTTGAAAAAAATCGGATTTTGAGTGTAAAGGATGTTCTAATTTATACACCATAAAATTCTTTTAGTACGAATTTTGAAATTATTTATTTACTTATTTATTATGGATCAATGGTCACTAAAATATTCAGAAACATTGTGAGATTTGGCATAGACGGCCGCCATTTTGAATTTCGTTGTTTTGAGGCCGATTGACCTCAAAATCGAAATCTGGGTATATCTTTGGTTACAAAAAACGGACCCAATGCTTGAATTGAGAAAAATGGCCGCCATTTTGAATTTCTTTGTTTTAAGGCCAATCGACCTCAAAATCGATATATGGGCAGGTCTTTAGGTACAAAAGACGGATCCAATGTCAGAATTGAAAAAAGTGGCCGCCATTTTGAATTTCTTTGTTTTAAGGCCAATCGACCTCAAAATCGATATCTGGGCAGGCCTGTAAGTAGAAAAGACGGATCCAATGTTAAAATTGAAAAAAGTGGCCGCCATTTTGAGTTTCTTTGTTTTATGGCCAATCGACCTCAAAATCGATATCTAGGCAGGCCTGTATGTACAAAAGACGGATCGAATGTTAGAATTGAAAAAATTGGCCGCCATTTTGAATTTCTTTGTTTTAAGGCCAATCGACCTCAAAATCGATATCTGGGCAGGCCTGTATGTAGAAAAGACGGATCCAATGTTAAAATTGAAAAAAGTGGCCGCCATTTTGAGTTTCTTTGTTTTATGCCCAATCAACCTCAAAATCGATATCTGGGCAGGCCTGTAGGTGCAAAAGTTGGATCCAATGTTATAATTGAAAAAAGTGGCCGCCATTTTGAATTTCTTTGTTTTAAGGTCAATCGACCTCAAAATCGATATCTGGGCAGGCCTTTAGGTATAAAAGACGGATCCAATGTCAGAATTGAAAAAAGTGGCCGCCATTTTGAATTTCTTTGTTTTAAGGCCAATCGACCTCAAAATCGATATTTGGGCAGGCCTATAGGTATAAAAGACGGATCCAATGTCAGAATTGAAAAAAGTGGCCGCCATTTTGAATTTCTTTGTTTTAAGGCCAATCGACCTCAAAATCGATATCTGGGCAGGCCTTTAGGTACAAAAGACGGATCCAATGTCAGAATTGAAAAAAGCGGCCGCCATTTTGAATTTCTTTGTTTTAAGGCCAATCGACCTCAAAATCGATATTTGGGCAGGCCTTTAGGTATAAAAGACGGATCCAATGTCAGAATTGAAAAAAGCGGCCGCCATTTTGAATTTCTTTGTTTTAAGGCCAATCGACCTCAAAATCGATATTTGGGCAGGCCTTTAGGTATAAAAGACGGATCCAATGTCAGAATTGAAAAAAGTGGCCGCCATTTTGAATTTCTTTGTTTGAAGGCCAATCGACCTCAAAATCGATATCTGGGCAGGCCTGTAGGTTCAAAAGACGGATCCAATGTTATAATTGAAAAAGTGGCCGCCATTTTGAATTTCTTTGTTTTAAGGCCAATCGACCTCAAAATCGATGTTTGGGCATGGCTTTAGGTACAAAAGACGGGTCCATTGTCAGAATTGAAAAAAGTGGCCGCCATTTTGAATTTCTTTGTTTTAAGGCCAATCGACCTCAAAATCAATTTCTCGGCATATCTGTAGTTACCAAAAACGGATCCAATGTCGGAATTGAAAAAAGAGGCCACCACTTAGGACTTCTTTATTTTAAGCTAATTAACGTCAAAATCGATACTTGGCGATAGTAAAAAACAAGTCTAATGTTAGACTCAATAAAAGTGGTCGCCATTTTAAACTTCTTTGTTTTTAAGACTGATTGGATTTAAGATAGATTTTTGGGCTTGTATTTAGCCAAATAGAATAAATCGAGGTGTAATATATGTATGTACGCGCGTGAGAAGTTATACTTCTTTGGCATCATTAACCTTTATAGTTTGGGAAAATTGCAGTCTTGGCTTCGGCCTTTGAATTTTGAAAAAGTCCTTGGGTGTGGTAAAACAACAACAGACAAGGCTGCAAGGCTAAGCGCCTTTGTCTTCTCCTTTTACTAAAAAATAAATTATTATTAGAAACTGTAACGGTTTTGATTTAAATAAAAATATGTACCACTGACTTTACAGAAATACTTTCATACAAAATATCACCAAGCGAACGACCGGCACGAAGGCAATGACCAACTAACTCGAACTGTCAAACGTTCTATGCTTTTATAGCAAAAATTGTAGATCATGTCATTAATACCCGCACAAAAAATATTTTTGCCCTAACATTATATTATATAATTATTAAATATAGAATTTAGAGAATAATAAATATATATGACATAATTTGTACTTAATTTTAGAAGATTCTTAATTTAAAATATTTATTATTGATTACTAGCTTTTGCCCACGGCTTCGCCCGCGTTATTAAGTTTTTCCGGGCTAAAAGTACATAAAAACCTTCCCGTTGAATCACTCTATGACTATGACGTTGATACAACTCTTAACAAATAATGCATTAATTTCGACGAAATTTCATTACCATATAAACGGTTCTAGTAAGTTAATCTTAAAAGATAGACATATACTGTTGCGGACATTTTTTTAGATAATTTTAAGAGGAATAATTCTTTCATACATATATTTTTGGTATCTTGAACCGTTTTCGCAGCGCACGCAATGGAAGCCCTCAAGGATGAATAATTTTCCCCGCTTTTTTCACATTTTCCATTATTTCTTCGCTCCTAATAGTTGCATCGTGATGTTATATAGCCTATAGCCTTCCTCGATAAATGGTCTATTCAACACAAAAAGAATTTTTCAATTCGAACCAGTAGTTCCTGAGATTAGCGCGTTCAAACAAACAAACAAACTCTTCAGCTTTATAATATTAGTATAGATTTATTATTTTAAAAATAATTTTTTTTTATAATTAATTAAAAAAAAAGACAACCAATAATATCACTTAAGACGAGGCTATATGGGCTTGAACCCTTTGCCTTCCCTATAAGGGGAAAATTATAATAAAAAAACAACTGTGCGAATTTTTGTGTCACACATGCGCGCGCATCGTAAAATTTCACTCCCATAAATTTTTCATAACGCGCTTAAGGTATAACTTCAAAAAAAAAAAGATACAGTAATTGAATGGCCACCCACCAGGGCATAACGATGTAGGGGAAGAAAAATATTATAGTAAGATAATTTCTACTACGCGGCTAATTATGCTTATAGCTATTGTTGAATTGCTAACGACCCCCGGATTTTTAACCGATTTTGAAGCTTTCACAGAAGAATTTACTTTATTAGCTGTTTGATGCCACGGGCCACTTCTTAAATTCGAAGACAAATTCCTTTTTTTGCGACATAACAAAGCTGCAATATCGTTATTGAAGAGAATTGAATAAGCTTTGATGGTGATATTATTTAAAAGTGCTATAATTAAAACCTACTATAGTTTGTGGCCATGTCCAGCGGATTTTGATTTTAAAACCAATAGCCCTTAAAACAAGAACATTTAACATGGAATGCAGTTATTAAAATTCCAACCTCGATTAATTAGTTTTGGCTAAAAGACAAGCCCAAATATCTATCTTAAATCCAATCAGTCTTAAAACAAAGAAGTACAAAATGGCGACCACTTTTCTTAAGTCTAACATTAGATCTGACTTTTACTATCAATGGCATGCCAAGTATCGATTTTGAGGTCAATTGGCCTTAAAACAAAGAAATTCAAAATGGTGGCCACTTTTTCCATTCTAATGTTCGATCCGTCTTTTGTACCTACAGGCCTGCCCAGATATCGATTTTGAGGTCGATTGGCCTTAAAACAAAGAAATTCAAAATGGTGGCCACTTTTTTCAATTCTGACATGGGATCAGTCTTTTGTACCTAAAGGCCTGCCCAGATATCGATTTTGAGGTCGATTGGCCTTAAAACAAAGAAATTAAAAATGGCGGCCACTTTTTTCAATTCTAACATTGGATCCGTCTTTTGTACCTACAGGCCTGCCCAGATATCGATTTTGAGGTCGATTGGCCTTAAAACAAAGAAATTCAAAATGGCGGCCACTTTTTTCAATTCTAACATTGGATCCGTCTTTTGTACCTAAAGGCCTGCCCAGATATCGATTTTGAGGTCGATTGGCCTTAAACAAATAAATTCAAAATGGCGGCCACTTTTTTCAATTCTAACATTGGATCCGTCTTCATTGCCTAAAGGCTTGCCCAGATATCGATTTAGAGGTCGATTGGCCTTAAAACAAAGAAATTCAAAATGGCGGCCACTTTTTTCAATTCTAACATTGGATCCGTCTTTTATACCTAAAGGCCTGCTCAGATATCGATTTTGAGGTCGATTGGCCTTAAAACAAAGAAATTTAAAATGGCGGCCACTTTTTTCAATTCTAACATTGGATCCGTCTTCGGTACCTAAAGGCCTGCCCAGATATCGATTTTGAGGTCGATTGGCCTTAAAACAAAGAAATTCAAAATGGCGGACACTTTTTTCAATTCTAACATTGGATCCATCTTCATTACCTAAAGGCTTGCCCAGATATCGATTTTGAGGTCGATTGGCCTTAAAACAAAGAAATTCAAAATGGCGGCCACTTTTTTCAATTCTAACATTGGATCCATCTTCATTACCTAAAGGCTTGCCCAGATATCGATTTTGAGGTCGATTGGCCTTAAAACAAAGAAATTCAAAATGGCGGCCACTTTTTTCAATTATAACATTGGTTCCAACTTTTGTACCCACAGGCCTGCCCAGATATCGATTTTGAGGTCGATTGGCCATAAAACAAAGAAATTCAAAATGGCGGCCACTTTTTTCAATTCTAACATTGGATCCGTCTTTTATACCTAAAGGCCTGCTCAGATATCGATTTTGAGGTCGATTGGCCTTAAAACAAAGAAATTCAAAATGGCGGCCACTTTTTTCAATTCTAACATTGGATCCGTCTTCGGTACCTAAAGGCCTGCCCAGATCTCGATTTTGAGGTCGATTGGCCTTAAAACAAAGAAATTCAAAATGGCGGCCACTTTTTTCAATTCTAACATTGGATCCGTCTTTTCTACCTACAGGCCTACTCAGATATCGATTTTGAGGCCAATCGGCCTCAAAACAAAGAAATTCAAAATGGCGGCCGCTTTTATCAATTCTAATATATAATTAAGATTTGCATCCAATGGAAACCCAAAAATAACCTAAAAAGAAACAACCTGTAGATGTTCAGTTTTCATACATTTTGCAGAAATCGGCCCGAGCGTGGATCCACGCTCCGGCAGAGTTTGAACACTTTTTTTGAGCGTGGATCCACGCTCCCGGCACGCGAGGGCTTAAATAGTCATATTAGAATCCACACTGGAGAGACACCATATCTTTGTGAAATATGCGATAAGAAATTTACTCGTCGCAGTTCTTTAAAACATCACTTACTCGTACATATGTGTAAGAAATCTCAAATTATACTATACTAGCGGCCCGCCCTGGCTTCGCACAGGTAGCGGAGCATAATAGTATATGCCGATAGGACAATGGCGAAATCGTATTTATAAACAAATTGTGCGTTTAGAAATTCCATACTTAGTAAGCTCAATATAATTATTTTGTATGATTTTTCAGCATAGCAATTTTAGTTGTACAAGTGTGTATAAGTTGCATATATTAAAAAGAAACTTAATTGACTTTCATTGTTAATGTGTCGCGGCCATTATGTCTATGAATGGGTTATGGCATAGATGATAGGATCTCGAGGTGGTGCGTATTTACGCAACCGTTTTTACACTTGCAAGTACGCCGACCAGGTGCCGACCCGAAATACTTGCAAGACTTGGAAGTATTTTACGCCGCGTTATGTCTGCGCTCAGGCGTCTTCGTCCGCAAATGCAATTATGGTTCTTATTCCAACAAGCTAGTGAACAATTTCCTATGCAAGTATTGAAGTGTTAAAAGTATTATATTTTTGAACGCGATTGTGCTCCTTATTCGTGCCAAAACATGGGTCAATATCATATGCAGTAAAAAATACTTGAAAGTATTTCTATTTTAGACTATCCAAGTGCTATAAGTACTTTATTTACAAACGCGATTGTACTCTTTATTTGTATTGAAACACGGATCAATTTCCTATAAAGAAATAAAATACTTAGTATTTATAGATTCGCTGTATTTGAAGTTTTTATTTGTGAACGCGATTGTGTTCCTTATGTATATTAATACACGGATTAATTTCCTATGCAGAATAAAACACTCGAAAGTATTTCGAACCCTGGTTTTGGCGCTGGTTTTTAGGCGGACGTACTTGCAAGCCCTGGTTCACGATTTTGCAAGTACGACCCATGCCTATTAGACAAGCCAAAAACCAGGGTTGGAAATACTTTCAAGTATTTTATTTCTGCCTGACTGCCTCGGTGGCGTAGTTGTATTACAGTACGACTGCAAAGCTGAGGTCTCGGGTTCGATCCCCGGGTCGGGCAAAGTGATATTGAGTTTTTCTATTCAGTATCATCTCGGAGTCTGGAATTTGTGCCCGATATGGCGATAGGCTCGCACCCTATCACATCATGGGGTGGAATAATGGCGAAAAGTGGGTGCACTAGTTGCGCCTCTGTCTACCCCTTCGGGGATAACAGGCGTGAGTGTATATGTATATGTATTTTATTTCTGCATAGGAAATTAATCCGTGCAGTCATACAAATAAGGAAACGCGTTCACAAATAAAAACTTCGATTACTTCAATTCTATACATACTAAGTATTTTGTTTCTGTATAGATATTGATCCGTATTTCAATACACCTAAAGAACACAAGCGCGTTGGTAAATAAAGTACTTATAGCACTTGAATAGTCAAAAATCTAAATACTTTCAAGTATTTTCTTACTGCATAGGATATTAACCCATGTCTTGGTACGAATAAGGAGCACAATCGCGTAAACAAATAAAATACTTTTAACACTTTAATACTTGCATAGGAAATTGTTCACTGGATCTGTTGAAATAAGAACCATAATTACATTGCGGACGACGACGCCCGAGCGTGGACGCAGCTCGGTGCGCGGCGGGCTCAAGCATGGTCACGTGACTCTTTCGTGTCACAAGAGAGTAGCCAAGTAAAATACTTTCAAGTATTTCAGGTCGGCACCTGGTCGGAATACTTGCAATTAAATACCTGGTTTAAAAGGTCGCGTAAATACGCACCACCGCTACTTTAGTAGTGGAGTTTTGGCGGGAATTTGGAAGTGTCGTGAGGTGCTCTTGTTTTAATTCATTATTTTGGTGATACTTAGTGTATTATTGCATAATTATGGTGGTATATTAAACAAATTACCAAATATTTTATGAGATCTACTATTTATATTACTTATTATGTAAAATTCAACTCATAAAATATGTCAACTAAATCATAACCTCAAAATCTTTAAAGTGAAAAATCTTTAGTTTTAGACTTTTTTCACTAATAATCTTAATACAAAAATTGTTTAAGCATTGCTGCTGAATTGTTATATATTTTTTTTATTTCTAAACGCTTCACATTTACATCAACTAATATCATGTATGGAGACCTGCCATTGTCCTATATTTTTCTGTCGTACAAAATATTTATGTAATATACTCATAAACCTTCCTCTTGAATCAATCCGTCAACTGGTGAGACATACGAAAATACGTTCGTTAGTTTTTAAGTTTATAAAAAGATAAAAAATAGTCTGTCCTTCCCTGGATCTCAAACTATCTTCATACGTATTCTCTCGTAGTTCCACCTGCAAGAAAATATTTGCCGGGATGAAAGTCTCGGGTTATGTTTTTCCGAGATAAGAAGTAGCAAAGGTCCTTCTCAGAGTCTTAAACTATTTCTCTTTCAAATTTCATCGCAGTCAGTTCAGTGGTTATACCGTGACGGCTACACTCGCGAGAAAAAAAAAATCCGAGATAAATTTGCCTGTTTATGTTCTTCATGGATAAAGTAGCCTATGTCCTCCTCTGGATCTCAAACTATCTCCATACCTACTTATTTTCTTGTGAAGGTTCCACACGCAGAAAAAGATTTTCCGGAATGAAAGTCCCGGTTCATTTTTTCCCGTAATGAGATATAGCGTAGGGCCGTCCGTACTTAACAAATTTCATCGAAATTGGTTAAGTAGTCTGGCCATGAAAGCTCCACGCGCAAGAAAAAAAACCGGCATAAAAGTCTTGTTTTTTTTTTCTTCTGGTTTTCAAAATCGGTCCAGAACTTTTGGAGGTTATCCATTAAAAACAAACAAACAATCAAATTTTTGCTCTTCATAATATTAGCATAAACTATAATATACTAGCTTTAGCCCGCTGCTCCGCCCGCATTAAAAAGTTTTTCCAGGATAATAGTTCTGGTTTATATTTTCCCGGGATAAAAAGTAGGCCTATGTGTTAATCCAGGATATGATATACCCGTGTGCCAAATTTCATCGAAATCCGTTCAGTAGTTTTTGCGCGTAAGAGCAACAAACATCCATACATCCAGACATTCTTAATAACTTTCGCCTTTATAATATTAGTAGGATTTTCGTGGTAGAAGCGTGGCCTACAACGCGGTATTTATAGGCACCCGCCGGCCGTCCCTGCATTTTAAATCCTACTAATATTATACAAGGCGAAAGTTTGTAAGAATGTATGGATGTTTGGATGTATGGATGTAAGGATGTTTGTTCCTCTTTCACGCAAAAACTACTGAACGGATTTCGATGAAATTTGGCACACGGGTAGATCATGTTCTGGATTAATACATAGGCTACTTTTTATCCCGGGAAAATATAAACCGGGACTTTTATCCTGGAAAAACTTTTTAATGCGGGCGGAGCCGCGGGCAAAAGCTAGTCTATACTAATATTATAAAGCTGAAGAGTTTCTTGTGAATGTGTTTCCGAGTATACTTACCTCGGGCAGATTCTGCAGTGGGTAAAAACAATTTTGAGAAGGAGGCCAAGAGGAGGATCCAGCTGGGCTGGGCAGCGTTTGGAAAACTACGTCGAGTCTTTTCGTAATCCATACCGCAATGTTTGAAAGCGAAAGTTTTCAGTCAGTGCGTCCTACCCGTCATGACCTACGGAGCCGAGACATGGACACTCACGGTAGGGTTGGTCCACCAGTTGAAAGTCGCTCAGCAGACTATGGAGAGAGCTATGCTCGGAGTTTCTCTGAAGGATAGGATTCGATACGAATACATCCGACAGAGAACCAAAGTTATCGACATAGCTCAAAGAATTAGCAAGCTGAAGTGGCAGTGGGCTGGCCATATCTCGAGAAGAACCGACAACCGCTGGGGTAAACGTGTTCTTGAGTGGAGACCGCGACTGGGCAAACGTAGTGTAGGTCGCCCTCCGGCCAGGTGGGATGACGATCTGCGAAAGACTGCAGGCAGATGCTGGATGCGGCAAGCTGAAGACAGGGCGCTATGGCGCTCATTAGGGGAGGCCTATGTCCAGCAGTGGACTGATAAAGGCTGATGATGATGATGATGAAGAGTTTGTTGGTTGCCATGGGCTCCACCTCGTACCTATAGGTACTTATGTCATTAAACTGCATTCGATCTACCAAACAGCCGTTTGGATCATAAAATATTAATTTTGACTCGTCCTGGAGACTTATCACTTATCTGTCAATGAGATATGATAGCAGATATAGGCTGTATTTATTTATATATCAAGGATATAGGCTGTACTTATTTTGTACAGAATAAGTTTTCATGTGTACTGACTATTTAAGTCATGGTTACTTGACATAAAAATACTATTAATATATTATATTTATTTGTCGTGGTCTATCTCAGGTAAAAAAAATCGGAATTCCACTGATAGATTGGCTTTGGGTTTAATAAAACAAACTTTAGATTTATAGGCAATTTTATTATTATTTTATTATTTTTATTATTTATTCCTCATAATCAAGGTCTCTTATAACTATATCATCTAAGTAGTCTGCTGGCGTTGATATATTTGTCTCATGTCTGGCCCAACCGAAATACCTTACAATTGTCATAACGTGAGCGCAACAACCTACAGTACGCCGACCAACTAAACAATTACAGCAGTATTCGACTATGCTTGATAAACCACTATTATTATTTTCTATTAAAATATAAACAAAATATTGGTTTTCTCGTAATATGTCGCGATTTCATTTTTCCATATATTAAAGTTCTGTCTCCATTTCCCCTTAATTATATGTAGAGGAAGGAATGAATGAATTCACTGCAAACCTAAATTCTGTATCCATGAGCGAGCTTGACGCATTTGATACATTCCCATGGCGAATAATATGAGGTCACTGTATTACAGTCCAGGAAACGTCAATATTCAAAAATATGATTATCTATCTCAATATTTTCGAAATCTAATGTTGGGTTAAAAGCATACACTAATGAAAAAATGTGTTGCACATGATCAGCACTAAATACATTAATACTGTTTCCTGATTGATATAATTCATCCCATGAATTTCTAAATAAATGGACTCCACAGACACAAGTCAATTGTGGACCAAAAAAATTGTTATTACATAAAATGATTGCTCGTAATTTATCAGCCACACTGTGTAAAATACCAACAGTTAGGCAGTCACATAGACAGTGGTTATCAGTTTTGGCCGCTCTCCTGTATTTTATTTATTTATTTATTTATTTTATTTATTTAATTTAAGGAAAACTTACAACTAGCGTAACAAAAAATAGTAAATATAATAACAAAAGAAAAGGTCAATTACAAGTTTCCACAAATACAGTACAACAATATAGAACTATAATAGGCAGATAACCAGCTTAAAGGTCTAAGTATTATAATAAATGCACATTACGATACGTGAAAAAACACATTGCACAAAGTTTTCTTTAATTTGGAAGAGTTAAAGTTAAAGAGGTCAATATCAACTTTAGATGCAATATCATTGAATGATCTTTTGGTAATAATATTGTTTCGGACTCCATGTTCTCTGATCCTGATATATCCTGAATATTACGGAGAGCTTCGCTTTTGGTACGCAACCAACAGGCATGGCATACTTTGTCTTTAGATGTTATCTGTGTGACAGAAACAAGATGTACATTATTCTGGCATAAAATCCAGTCCTAGATAGAGGAAATATTTTAAAACAAGCGTACATAGTAATAAACAAAACAACCATTATGTAATAAAACCCATTGAACAAAACATACCAGGCTAAATATGAAAATACTGAAAGTCCAATGACTATTGCACATAATATTATAGCATAAAGTAATCTTTTAGACTTTTAAATTAAATAGAACTACATACCTGTTGTGGTTCTTTCTGGCTTTGAATTATCTGAATAATACGCACCTTTAGGATGAAAACGACACAATTCGAAAAGACAGAAAATTGATTTATCGTCATAAAATCACTTGAAACGAAGTTCTCAATACAATAATAGTTCAAACACAGCCATATTCAAGCAGGAAAAGGACAAAGCTGTTATATCGGTCCCTTTTTTATTATATTTTTATAAATAAGGGACTAGTTTTTAGTCATTTAAGAATGACAACTCAATTTTCTATTTTTTGAATTGTCTCGTTTTCGTTCTAAAGGTGCGAATACTCTGCTGCAATTCAGTGGGATTATCCTTCAATATTTTATCACTTTGCCTTTGTGCAAGTGAACAGCCACACAAGAAACAAACATTAGTATGGCCTCGTTAGCTTGTTCCAGCTTGTTGAAGAGTATTAGTATTTTGTTGTAGACTTTGATTTACTGCAAACATTACGAGTTCCAAACATGCTTCCCAAACATAATCATCATAAGTCATCTGAAAAAAAAAACATTTCAACATAACTAAGCTTCGCTAACACTATTCAGTGTCATATATCAAAAGATTTTAACACTTACGTTTTGTGGATAAATCCAGCTGCAGATTATGGTACACACTCTTGTGTTTTGTTCCAAGATGTGATATCGGGGAAGGGTATTTACGTAGATATTACAATTAGGGTACAAAATGTGCGTGCGTGTGCCGTTCATGATCAAGCGTAGGTAAACCAAATCATGAGGCAATCAGAGGCCGTTACATAGCAGAGGTAGTCCTTGAGAAAACACCAGTCACCGTATGAACTGCCTCTTTCTCCGTGAGGCAGATAATCAAGTCCGTGGGCAAAGCGAGCTTCAAAACTCATGAAATGAAATGAAATAAATAATGAAATGAAATAAATTTATTCGAACCCATAAAATGTTATACATTATTTAGATTCAGTCAATATTAACTCTACCACCAGTTCGGAAAGCAGTTCTCACTAGAGAAGAACGGGCAATTTTTTTTTTTGTTAATTTATTCATGTCCATGGATACAAAGTCCTTCAGACGCATACTTGTTTCTTTTTTAATTATCCTCAGTACTTACTAACTACTATGTCAAAGTAAAGCAGTGGTTACCTTACCAAGACTTTATCGAGGAGTTTTGGCGGCAACAAAAAAGCACTTGATTAGCACAGTTATTTCAATTCACTTCATTTGAGCCCTTTAATAGAACTATATTGGATAATATACCACCATAATTATGCAACATAACACTAAGTATCACCAAAATAATGAATTAAAACAAGAGCACCTCATGACACTACCAAGTTCCCGCCAAAACCACCGAAGAATGGGCAATTTTTTTTTTTTTTTTTTTTTGTTAATTTATTCATGCCCATGGAAACAAAGTCCTTTAGACGCATACTTGTTTCTTTTTTAATTATCCTCAGTACTTACTAACTACTATGTCAAAGTAAAGCAGTGGTTACCTTACCAAGACTTTATCGAGGAGTTTTGGCGGCAACAAAAAAGCACTTGATTAGCACAGTTATTTCAATTCACTTCATTTGAGCCCTTTAATAGCACTATATTGGATAATATACCACCATAATTATGCAACATAACACTAAGTATCACCAAAATAATGAATTAAAACAAGAGCACCTCATGACACTACCAAGTTCCCGCCAAAACTCAAGAACGGGCAAGAAACTCTAGTGTTGCTCTTTTCAAAATCATTTAAAGGTAAAAAATACAATTAATAATAAAAAAAAAAAATAACATGATATAAATCTATTTGTTATTTTTGTTTAGAGCAGTTCATTTAAATACTCTCAAAAAAGGTAATAAATTTAAAATCCTATACGAGTGTATAACCCTCTCAGGAATCATGTAATAATTTGGTCTGAAATTATTCAAGATGTTATTAATCTAAGTTTAATATATATCCCTAATACTTAGATGTAGTAAGCGAAAAGGGCAGACCAGTCCACACAAGCAGCACCCGTTCACGAGTATGACGCATGTGCCAGCCATCGGCCTTCTCAACCACGTTGCAGGGAAGTGACCGACCCGGCACAAGACGCCGCCGCAGGCACAGACAGTTAAGGAGTGTCATGCCGAAGCCGCTCACAAATTAAAACAAAAGAAACTTTGTTAAAACGAAAGACACGATTCCAAAGAAAATCACACGAAAATATTTAATCCCAGGCCTTTTTATCCTCTATGTATTCTGAAATCTTGTAATAAGCTTTATTACATAGTTTTCGCTTAATAACTGTTTGGAATTTGCTAATGTTTAGGCACTTAATTTCAGTGGGAACTTTATTATAAAAGTGTATACAGTATATATAAGTGTATACAGTGTATATAAGTGTATACAGTGTATATAAGTGTATACAGTGTATATAAGTGTATACATGAAAAAAAGACTTTGATAAACGAAAGCAAACGTAACGGATAGGCTAGACATACTAGACTAAACGGGCATCATAATGCTACGGTAAACCTAGACTAATGTAAATGTAATAAACATAACAATAGTAAATGCATTGATGTAAATAAACCGAATTCAAAATGTCATAATAAGACTGCTCACTGTCATCGGCTGGGTTGCTATTACTTCTTTTATAATTACTTACTAGCGTGAGAAATGGAACAATCTTTTACGCCAACTTAACACTGAATGGCAAAAAAACCATTGGGTGTTTATTTTAATACAGTATTAGTATTTAAGAATAATCGTTACATATTATTGTCACTTCTTTGATATAAAAATATTGTATTATATCTACCGTGTTCTGCCGCTTTTATTCTTAGGTGGCAACACTTTTTATATGTCACTACAGATCAGAAGTAACGAAACCGGAAGTACAATTGATTTACTTTTATTTACAAACATAAATTTGTGGCTTTTAACAGTAAAACTAAAACTGTGGAAAATATAACATATAATTATATTTGTTTTACATATCTTAATCTTAGACGCTAACTGAAACACTAAGGTAAAAACTTGCCATGATTCGTATGCGTCTGAAGGACTGGTATCCATGGACATGAATAAATTAATAAAAAAAAAAACTAACGTAGTGTTTATATTGGATTAGAGAGTTTTGGCGGGAACGTGGAAGTGTCATGAGGTGCTCTTGTTTTAATTCATTATTTTGGTGATACTTAGTGTTATATTGAATAATTTTGGTGGTATATTATCCAATGTAGTTCTATTAAAGTGCTCGAATGAAGTGAATTGAAATAACTGTGCTAATCAAGTGTTTTTTCGTTGCCGCCAAAACTCCCTAATAAAGTCTTGCTAAGGTAGTCACTTCTTTACTACGACATGTAGTACGTAGGAAAAAAAAAACAACCAAAAATATTACTTAAGACGAGGCTGTATGGGCTAGAACCCTTCGCCTTCTCTATGAGGGAAAACTATAAAAAAAAAAATCTCTTTGAGTACTGCAAGAAAATTTAATCTTTATCCTATGAAGAAAATGTTTGAATTTTGTCGGATATGTTTGGAACACAATGTTAGTATGCATCAGATATCAGAGTCAGCGGTGCGGGATGTTTATGAGAGAATAACTAATAAGAAGGTAAGCTGTAATAGTACAGTCTGCCACATAAATTATTTACAACAATAGCAGCCCTCACTAGTCTAGCGGTGCAAGGGCGCTCGGGAGGTCGAGGCAGTCCACCCCGGGTACCAAGCTCCAGGACGTGAGAACTTCAACTCACTTGTATGGCCAAAGAAAATCGACAGAACACTGAATGGAAAGTACAAACCACGGCCCATTACGGCCATAGAAACTTACATATGGATTGAATACAGAACCTTCTGTTTTGAAGTCGCTTAAAAAAGTATCTGTTGTTTACACTTTACTGTTGGTGTAATTGTCGTGTCATAATATGTTATGTATAATCTTATCTTACTAATATTATAAAAGCGAAAGTTTGTCAAAATGTATGTATGTTAAAAGTAAACAGAGAAACAACCAACCAGATTTGGATAAAATTTAGCACATAGGTCTTCTTCTTTTAGGATAATGGCTCCACCGTTACAGCGGTGATTTTGCCAATGTCTTTATGTAAATAGTGTTACTCAAAAGTCAAAAAGCATAACTTCATATTTGACTATTTCCTATCAGGATCAATAACAAGTTCCGTCTTGAAGTGTCCTATGTAAAGTTAATACTCAATGTGCTCAAAGTATGACAATTAGTGACACACACACATATAATAATATATATGTATATATATATATATGTCATTAATCATTTTCGATATTATCGAAATTAATTTCAATGCAAATGCAATGCAATGCAATCAGCCCTATATTATATATTGCCCACCGCTGAGCAGAGGCCTCCTCTATTACTGAGAGGGTTCAGGCCTGAGTCCACCACGCTGGCCAAATGCGGGTTGGCAGACTTCATATACCCTCGAAATTCTTATAGAGAATTCTCAGGTATGTAGGTTTCCTCACGATGTTTTCCTTCACCGTTAAAGCAAATCGATGCAAACGCATTTAATTAATTGACTTTAAATGAATTATCGCTAATAAGTGTTACTTATTATCATATTTTGTTGGTTACAATTATTATTATGTGTTTAAAATGAATTTTAGTCTTTTTGTGATAAAAATAAGGAGTTGTGATTTTCTGTTTTTTAAAGCAACAGACTATTAATGACTATAGTTAAAAGATGGATTCTATATTTATAATAAATAATAACTAAGTTTTTAAACATTTTTATAAAGTTTAAATTGATCTCATTTTGTCGGGGTTAATTATTACTAATTATGCTCTAAGATTTGTTATAAGGCAAAAAAGTCATGGGAAAATACATTTTACCGCCTATGATGAATAATCATTTAGTTTTCAGACATTTTTATGTAGTAAATGAGTACTCGAAAGTTCGCTAAAACTCTATAGTCCGTCTAACTATTTATTTAACTTTTGACAGTTCGGTTTCTAATCAATTGGGGATGTACTAATGCGTTACCGATTCGATTTCTTGTAGATATGGTTTTAATTTATGCAGAAGTTTTGATTGATTAAACACATTGAAATATTTTTTTTGTTACACAATCAGTGGGCTTAACGAATATCGATTGGATAATTAATATCGAAGCTGAACGGCAAGTCCCTTCACTATGAAAAAAAAAACTGGCGTCTATAAAGTGTTCAATTATTTTGTTTCGATTCCTTGTCAAGAATTATAAAATTTCATAGGCGTGCATATGTCAAAAGTTAATTAATGGTTGGATGAACTATGTAACAAGTCATTTCTAAATTCATGTTATGATTTATAAACAATTAAGATTTATATAGTACTAGCTTTTGCCCCGGCTCCGCCCGCGTTAAAAAGCTTTTCCGGGATAAAAGTCCCGCTTTATATTTTCCCAGGATAAAAAGTAGCCTATATGTTAATCCAGGACATGATGTACCCGTGTGCCAAATTTCATCGAAATCCGTTCAGTAGTTTTTGCGTGAAAGAGGAACAAACATCCATACATCCAAACATCCATACATTCTTACAAACTTTCGCCTTTATAATATTAGTAGGATTAGAACATTTTATCAAGTTTAAAATTACTACAATAAGCAGATTTTAAATTAACTGTAAATAGCGGAAACGACTCTTATAATAAACTTATTTTAAACGTTTCCATTTGCCTAAAGATTATTTAACAATCGGAATACTTATGTGAACACTCTTACGCCCGAATACTCAAACGCTACTTAAATATTTGAGATGGCCTTACGGATTTAAGCATTCGTTATTGGTGAAATTGGTATACTGAAACGTCACTTATCACTTAACCTTAAATTTAAGGCGACTCAGTTTAAGGTCCGCTTATTGATTCAAACGGTATTCACAAACACTGCTTAAAGTTTGACAGCTATGTAAGGCCTCCAAATATGGCTGTTAATCGAGATCAATTTGAGAGTGCTTCAGACTAGTCTCAAATATTTACGTTCAAATCTTTAATAATTTTATTGCGTAATAACTACTATTATATTCTTTTTGGATTTAATAAATCGTTTTTTTCTTCATTATCATCGTTGTCTGAAGAGGAGTGTGGTGTCAAAGGAAGAAATCGAGAGAAATTAAACGCTTTCGAAGAATACAATAATGATAATTTAATGTTAATGTTTGACAAATAAATATATCATATCTTATCTTAACTTATCGTAAAAGAAGATTCCAACTCAGCAAGGAAACAGTTCTTCATTTATGTTCTTTAAAATCGGGATTATATCCAGCCGAACACAAAAAGAAACCAAACAATCCGAAATAAGAATTATAAATATTATTGTTGTTGACTTGTTTATTTTTTTTTCTAAAGCGGCTAATGTCAACCCTGACATACTGCCAAGTGGCAATATAATGCCAATATAAGCTCATCACATCAATGTTAAGAATATAACAATAAACTATTTCTAATAATGAATATGCCATTCCTACATATTAAAAACCTAGGATGGTTTTTAAACGTACTTACCATTTTTACTATGTAGCATCTGCACATAGTACAAAAAATACTCACGAAAATTAAATATAATAGACATATTATAACATTGTAAATCATTTGCAAACTGCGCGTTGTGTTATTCGATTTATTTGTATTTAACATCTTAAAAATTATACTGCGTGAAATGACACATAAATATCAAATTTATTAAAATTGTAATCGAAAACAAACTTTTTATAATCTGTAGCAAAATGACTGCTCCTCGGCTGAGTTTTCCATAAAATCTTTTAAAGTGCGTTTGAGAATGCCATTTAAAATAAGAAGCCGGCTAAAATTAAGTAGGCCTCAGATAACTTAGTTGGTTGAGTAGCGTTTGAGTATTCGGGCGTAAATGAATTAAGAGGTGAAAATAACTAGCACCGTAGAAGTTTATTACGGGTGATTTGTTTTATTTTGATTATTATTAGTATTTCAAATTGCCATCTGTTTTTATAATTGCTCTATTAATATTTGAAACTGATTGCGTTTTTGCGACATAAATTGTGAGCAGCCCTGGCCATGAGGGTAGTGACGTCAGTTCGCCTGACGACCAGACGTACGGGTAGGTTATGTTCTGTAATGAACACAGTTAGTTTTATTATAAAAGCTGAAATAAAATATGTGTTAAATTAATTCAAAGTATATTCACAATCCCCAGATTCCTGAAGATGGCAGTCGACACTATGCATGTTACATGTGCTTTTGTCAGCTGCAGAAGTGTAAGCAGCTTGTTACTAAAGCTCAAAGGACTGAGGAGCTTCTCCGACAAGTTTTGATAGATGGGCATCAGGTAAATAGAAAGTACTTCACACTAAAAAACTAAGCAGTAGAGTAGCTTGGATTAGATAATAATGAGACTTAGCATCTTATGTCTCAGGATGACGAGCGCAGTGAAATGCCACACAATACTTTATAACTCAAGGTGCTGGATGGTGTTACTACTGTTTATGGGTGGTCGTATCGCTTACCATCACGCAAACGGCATGCTCGTCTCGTCATTCGAAGCAATAAAAAAAAAAGATAAGCCCAGTGACATAGTGTGTTTAGGGTAGGGCTGCCATCATCTAAATAGGGTAGTTTCCTTTGTTTGATTTGGGACATTGTTTTATATGTAACAGAAAGTAATACGAAAAACAAACTCTGCTGTAAAATCAGAATCAAAATTGGTTGACAACTAAAGCAGTTATTCATATTTGAAATATTGTTGTGAGCAGAAGTGGGGGCGTAGTGGGGATATCGCGTCATGTGTTTCGCACGCACGCAGCGTTATGGCTGCCGACACTCAGTGACGTCACATTCTGCTGTGTCCGTTATGTGACAGATGCCCCTTCCACCAAACTTCAAAGCTTTATAACTCATTTATTATTGCTTGTATTTTAAAAATTCCTTTTCCTCTATATTTTAGAAGACATAAATGTTTGATAAATGTATTTAAAAAAAAGTAGTCAACTACCCTATTGCAGACGCCGGATAAACACGGCAAAAATCCCGGACATTTAGGCGAAATATGGGTCTTTCCTGGACACCCCTGAAAAATATTTTGCCGTTCCTTCTTGAGTGCGGGGAAGACAATTAAATTATAACTAAGATTTATTTCACTTTTCGCTCATCTATAAAAAATGGATTTCCCATGACAACAAAAGTGTTACCCGGAAACTTTTTAAAACCCCTGCCGGACGGCCCCCGGACGCCCTTCAAACTAGGACAAATCCGGGGAAATCCGGACGGATGGCAGCCGTAGTTTGGGGGGAGGCTGATTTTCGGTCTGCGAATACCTTCAATCTATTCTAATATTATAAAGCTGAAGAGTTTGTTTGTTTGTTTGAACGCGCTAATCTCAGGAACTACTGGTGCGAATTGAAAAATTCTTTTTGTGTTGAATAGACCATTTATCGAGGAAGGCTATAGGCTATATAACATCACGATGCTACTATTAGGAGCGAAGAAATAATGGAAAATGTAAAAAAAGCGAGGAAAATTATTCATCCTTGAGGGCTTTCATTGCGTGCGCTGCGAAAACGGTTCAAGATACCAAAAATATATGTATGAAAGAATTATTCCTCTTGAAATGATCTAAATAAATGTCCGCGACAGTATGTGTCTATCTTTTAAGATTAACTCACTAGAACCGTTTTTATGGTAATCAAATTTGGTCGAAATTAATGCATTATTTGTTAAGAGTTGTATCAACGTCATAATATTAATCTTTATCCAAATAAATGTGTTGGATAGTGATTCAACGGGAAGGTTTTTATGTACTTTTAGCCCGGAAAAACTTATTAACGCGGGCGAAGCCGTGGGCAAAAGCTAGTGCATTTATATAAGCCAATTCACTGGTAGAGTGACCTTATACAGGGTATTCATATTGAGTAAGTTAATGTTTACGTATTTGTTTGACAATGCTATACAACAAAAATACATATTCGTAATGTCAATTCCCATGCATACAAATTTTAATTTTGCATCCATAAATGTAGTACATCCTTTAATATGACTGTTATTGTTATTGTACGTCAAAGAAGTATGAACCTGGTGACCGGAAACACAGGCTTTGTCTCATCGGGCACCATTCTCTTTAAGACATCCTGTGTACTTTAATATTTAGTAACACTTTAAGTAATGTGATGATGAGTTTGTAATTATTAATAAATAAAAATAAATACATTTTAAGTTTACCGTTACCATGGTTACATGTTCACGCTGCCGTCTTTTAGTTCCAAATAAGCTCACCGGGGCGCTGTTCAAATTTCGATACAAAAATTTACTCAAACGTAATCATTACGTTAAGTAGAAGATATCGCGTAAACTCGTTCTCAGGATACAGAAAATCAAAAATTGTTTCGCGAAACAGTGAATTATATCAATTCAGTAGAAGATACTTTTTTCAGCTGAATACACAATCACTTACCCTTATAAATAGGCAGGCACATGGCCTAACAAGCACAATGAAAAAAAGCTGTATGGAATTCTTGCAAATAGTGGACAAAAATGAAATAGAAACAAAAATTAAATGTGAAGATGTTATAGTGAAGAAAGAACCGGACGAAATTGGTAAGTGATGTCATAGCTTTTTGTAATAAAAAGTATTTTGTAGTTGAATTTTGGCCATGGCTTTAGACAATATATAATAATGTGTATAATAATAATAATAAAGAATATCAATTTATAATAATAATAATGTTTATTGCCAAAATCTATTTTGTTACGAAAATGGAAACAAGGAGAAAAAAACCTACAAAATGGAGTAAAATAATGACAGAAGGAAGCGGCTCAGCTTACCTGCTGTCTAAGATATAAAACTCATCCAGCGCTGATTTTCAGCCACCCCTAGCCACTTAGGTATTATTATGAAGTTAGGACCAACTGCTCCTCCATTAATTTTTACTTAGTTTCCGACAACATTCATTAAAAAATATCTTTAACAAATAAATAATATCAATCACATATCGCACCTTGAAAACAAAAACGGCGTTATACAAAAATTAACATTTTTCAGTATGACCATTTAAAGTTTTTGACACAGTATGTTGATCAATATCTTAGCAAATAACTTGAAAAAAAGAATGCAATTAATTTCATTTATTAGTTTGACTATCTTATTTAAGTTATGTACTGAAAACATGCCAGCAAATTATAGAGTTATTTAGAAAACATGGTTTTTAAAAAAAGTTTCGCATAGTGCCACTTTTGTTTTACGTAAATCTACCCGTTTTAGAATAATTACCCATTATTACCCTAAGATCAGTAATGGGAGTTAGAAAAATATAACAGAAATAAAATCAAATTATGTCATAGAAACCACAAAAAATGTTTATTTGGCAAAGCAATTAAGTTATAATCAGTACAATCAAGATACATTATAATTTTATAACGTTTTTCGTTGAAATGTAAGTTTTATGTATACATCGCAATTTTTGGCGGTTTTAATTAAACCTTACAACAGCAATAATGAAACAAACTTTAAAATTAAACATAAAATTAAAAATTGAATAAGCGACACTATACTTAAAATGCCATTTTTTACTCACCGCAGCGTATATCCACTCCGAATGCTTGTCATTAAATGGATAGTGTCACCTTGTGAATTACTACTTCGTCATTTACCCAAAACTCAAAGTAAGTATATACCTATAGAGGGCTAATATCACATCGTGCGCCCACTACCCAGCGTAGGCAGGTGAACTATAGCTACTTATATAGAAATGTTGGCGACTGCTAGGGATGGGCACGCGAGCAGCACCAACGCAACAGTTATCGATAAGTACAGGATGTCAACTCTAATAATCGACAACGATATATCGGAAACGATGCGATACTGCTCCGAAAGTATCGCAAATACCCTACTCTAACAATTGTTCGGATCCTTTATCGTTTATCGTATACTACCAATATCTAAACGATCAACGAATGAACGAATCATTATTTGCCAATGTCGTCTCTAAAGCTACTCTAAATGGTAACCGTCAGTGACGAACATTTGATTTTGACATCGACTCAAACGTAATTTTTGCGATAATCGCAACGAGACCTCTTAGGACGTCGTCAGCATTATCGTTACGTGTTATATGTGTGATTTTGAGTAAATTCTCTCGAAATTTAGTGTACAATAAAACAATCTCAGATCATATACCCTGCAGCAACAATAATTATCACAATTGATGCTATTTGCTTTGGAACAATCATAAGATTTTCTTTAAAGTTCTCGGGGAAGAAAATGTAGCCTTCCCTTTAAAGAAGAAAGCAGCAAATAAATTCATATCAGCAATTTTATTATTTCAAATGTTAGTTACGTTTGCTGAGGATGTGTATTAATTAAAATGATTAAATTTTCTATAAGGTATAATACTTTGTAGTAAAGCAAGAATAAAAAAAGAAAAAATAAAACAAGAATATAATTAACTGTTTATATTTTTTGTATTATTAGCTAAATAAGTAAAAATAAAAGTTAAATAAATAACATTTATTGTTCCCTCTAAGGGATTAAAAAAGCTGTATTAGATTTATTACAATTCACTTATTGTTTTAGGACAACCGGTAGTAATTACATTAAAACTTATCTATCTATATTATGGTACAAAAAATTTACAATAATATGTTAAATGCTTAACCTATAAATGCCACAGTATGCATTGAAATGTAGAAAAAATATATCACATATATTGACAATTTTAAACTATAATACAAAATTTATATAAATTAAGAACACAAGTACTAATATACATAATTATAAATTTAACAGACCCAAAACCAACTTTTATTAATTTAGTATTATAGATTTCCAGATTCTCATTAATATCACATAATTCTATGCAAACTGTTTATTTCACTTTACACGTGGAATAATTGTTCTTGGACAGTGCTTCTTTGAACTTGAGTTGGCCGCAGTCCCATTAAGCTCCGGGTAGGACCTAAACAATATAATTCAGTATTGTAATTAAAATATGTATATATGAGAGACAATATAATATGTAAAATTATCTTCAATTTATGTGACTACACTCTCATGTGTTTCATTGTTGTAACGCCAGGCCAGGCATCTTTAAGGGTTTAGAATACCCAGTTGTCCTCTATGTGATTCAAACCACCATTATATTCTATATGGTCTTTGCGGACAGCTAATTATATTGCAAGATATTTCTTGTCAGTCTACATTCGAATTTAATTTAATTTGCACAACATGGAAATAAAAGTAATGTATCAATAAAACATTAATTACCTTTAGCCTCAACTTTATTCTGCCATCCAAACAGTTCAAAAGCTAACCAACTTCCTCCCACAACCACTGTGCTTGAGCATTCCCGTCAATTATCCAAAGTATACCTTTTGCTATGTCTTTATGCTCGTGAAGGAAATTCAATGTGACATATAATTGGTTGGTACTGCATGATTGAGACACATACTAAAAACATAAAATATGTATGAGAAAAAAATCCCATCATGCTATAATAAATTGTAGGAAACTTTGCAATTTCCTAATGTTAACTGTTCTTTTTCTCCTTCTTTGGTTACTGGCGACATGCATGATTATGAAGCTATTCCACCAATATCACGTTGTTGTTGTTGTTGCAGATTGCAAAGTTTGTTGAATGTTTTTACATTGGAGACTTTGGTTGGTGGGAGAAGACAAACGAAGGCGATTGACTCTTGTTGTATGAGATGTTATATTGATTTACTAATCCTCTTTTTTCAACTGGCGTAATGAGTTGATGTTTTAACAATGTTAGTAGTCTACAAAAACACAAGAATAATTATTTTTACATGTATATGATAGTCACATAAAACAACACAATCAAACAAATTGATACTTATGATACCGTAAATTGTTGTATTTCGATTTTTGAATAAAGATATTGTTTACAAGTTTGATGATTTGATATTTATTAACTCTTGTCAACTTCACAGCGTATTTGCCAGTGACTCCATAAAGAAAATTTTTTATTTTTGTAAGTTTTGCACAATATCATTCACTCCGATTAACGAAATAAAAGACATAAACTTAGTCTATAGTTACGATAAACCATAAAGAATCCGTACATTTGTTAGAGTAGGCTGTTTGCGATACTTTCGGAGAAGTGTAGTATCGTTTTTGACACAGATAACTATATATTACAGTGTTGCAAGATGTTTGACGGTTGAAGTCGCCGAAAATTCATTGTGAAGTAGCCCAAAAGTCGCCTCTTTGTATATGGAGAGGTGAAGGAGCAAAAAAAAAACCTCCCCAATTTCTAATTCATACTGGTCCATCGTGGCGAAAATTCGAAGTAGCCTAAAGTCGCCCACTTGTGTGGGGACGCGGAGAGCAAAAAAAAAAAGGTCCCCATTTTTCAATGATTGTGTGTAAGGGGGTACCCTCTAAGCTATATAAATATCCTCAAATTCGCCAAAAACAATGCATAAAACACGAACTTTCCGAAGTAGCCTAAATTGGCGACTAATCACGATTCGCGTAGCCTAAACGGCGACCTGTCGCCATTCGCAATTTTTGGTCGCCCCAACACTCTTTAAGATAGCCAAAATGGCGAAAAGTCGCCTAATCTAGCAGCACTGGACTGACTATAACAAGTTTGTCTTTTTTTATTTATTTGAATATTACGGCTCTGGATACTAGTCCATTGAGCCCGTCTTTCATAAATTTTTATCCTTAGTTCTAACTTTTAAGTCCTAACTACTATGTCGAAGTAAAGCAGTGGCTACCTTACCAAGACAGTATCGAAGAGTTTTGGAAGCAACATAAATAAATACTTGATTATCACAGTTATTTCAATTCACTTCATTTGAGCCCTTTAATAGACCTATATTGGATAATATACCACCATAATTATGCAATATAACACTAAGTATTACCAAAATAATGAATTAAAACAAGAGCACCTCATGACACTTCCAAGTTCCCGCCAAAACTCCCAAGTTTGTCATAACTGAATATTAGTCAGAGACAGATAGGACACTGGGGTTGGGCAAAAAGTTTGGCACTATCTCCATACGGCGCTAGTGTCGCAGATGTAGGCACCTATAGGTGTTTGTACCAACTACTATTATTTTTGTTAATTCTTATTTAGGGAGTTTGGTCCAAAATGAAACAAAGATTAATAATTATTTATTTGTATTCCTCAACTTATGTGCTTCAAAAAAAATAAATAAAAAGAATAACATCCCAAAAAACTTGAGAAGTGTCAAGGGACACCCGGATGATTTACATTTATTATATGCCATTATTGGAGGACCGCTCATTTTTAATACATACTTTTCTTCAATATCCCCCCTTAATATTTTGTTAATTATATTACATCAATTGTATATGTGTAATCTTAAAATTAGTTTAAAAAAAATCAGAGACATTTGTCTTATGTATTGCGCAACCCAGCCAGTTCAAATTAAATGTTAATATTTCTTTTTTTAATTGTTTGCCAAACTCGTTTTGCTATCAACCGCTCTTTGGATAAACCGCTGAGCTTTATGTTAGTGGTTATTAGAAAAGAAAGCCACAAGAGTCTCAAATTGTCGTCCTTCGGCAGACAAAAAAGACGATGAGTGCGATTAGTGGAAAGGCAGTTTCCAACACAGCATTTTTTTTAGTAATTCATGTCGTAAACGATAGTCCGTTGGTACGTGATTAATTACGGAACGATTTGGTATGATTTGTAACTCAACTCAAGCTAGATAGCGAGGAATACACAAATAAACACCGGCACTTTCGCTGAAAAAGCCACGCAGTAACTGACAGTCTAACAGCACAGATAACTTTAAATTAGTCAGAAAAACGTTATCCAAGATGGCGGTCCGAACGATACTAGCGCCATGTGGAAGTCGTGGAACTACAGTGTCATAGGCCTGGTTTTTGATATATAGTTGTCGATTACGCGAGTTGCCCTTAGGCTTAGGCTACCTCGGAAAGTTTGTATTATAAACATTGTTTTCGTCGAATTAGAGGATATTTTAAACTTTGAGAGTACAAAACATGTACTCAGATCACCTTACACACGATAATTGTAAAATTGGGGAGCTTTTTTTTTAGCTCTTCGCATCCCCACGCAATTGGACGACTTTAGGCTACTGCCAATTTTTGGCAAGTTGGGCCAGCATTCATCTGGAATTAAGGACTTTTTTTTGCTCCTTTGCCTCTCCATATGCAATGCGGCGACTTTAGGTTATTCACTATGAATTTTCGGCGTCTTAAACCATCATACATCTGGCAGCACTGGAGTTATGACAAACTTGGGAGTTTTGGCGGGAACTTGGAAGTGTCATGAGATGCTCTTGTTTTAATTCATTATTTTGGTAATACTTAGTGTTATATTGCATAATTATGGTGGTATATTATCCAATATAGGTCTATTAAAGGGCTCAAATTAAGTGAATTGAAATAACTGTGATAATCAAGTGTTTATTTTTGTCGCTTCCAAAACTCTTCGATAATGTCTTGGTAAGGTAGCCACTGCTTTACTTCGACATAGTAGTTAGGACTTAAGAGTTAGGACTAAGGATAAAAATTTATGAAAGACGGGCTCAATGGACTAGTATCCAGAGCCGTAATATTTAAATAAATAATAAAAAAAGACAAACTTGTTATAGTCACAGATAGGCGGAGTTTTGGCGGGAACGTGGAAGCGTCATGAGGTGCTCTACTTTCAATTCATTATTTTGGTGATATTTGGTGTTATATTGCATAATTGTAGTGGTATATTATCCAATATAGTTCTATTAAAGTGCTCAAATGAAGTGAATTGAAATAACTGTGCAAATCAAGTGCTTTCTCGTTGCCGCCAAAACTTCATGATAAAGTCTTGGTTAGTCACTGCTTTACTACGACATAGTACGTAGGAAAAAAAAAGCTAACGAAAAATATCACTTAAGACGAGACTGTATGAGCTTGAACCCTTTGCCTTCCCTACAATGGAAAATTATTAAAAAAAAACACACACAGAGAGAGGCATACCACATACTCATAGTTGGGTAGGACACGGCACAAAAAAAAAAGTTTGTAAGACTAGCCTCTTTTCCTTAGCCAGTACAATGTCCCACTTCAAATGAGGCGAGGCGTAATGAAGCTCGGTGATACATTTGAAGTAACGAGTACAAATATGACATATTTTCATTGAAAAATAACGTACTATTGTAATTTGTAGTATGCCTTTCGCCCCCTCTCTGTCCCCGTCTTATAGTTTTTCTGAGATAGATAGTGCGTACCACGAATTCGCGACTACCGCGACATGAAATTTGAAGTAGTACAATAAAAAATGTTGAGCCGCTCTTACATTTTGGCGTCATGTACGGGACAAATGTACTGCCTCTTGTATGTCCTACCCAACACTAAATTAGTTGGCAGACAGCGCCAAAGAGAATATAAAAACTATGTTGGAGACAGCGCGTATATTTCAATGTTTCTTGAAATTATAATATATTTAAACGACGGGTAATAGTAAGTATTTTTGAGTCGATGTCAAAATCAAATGTTCGTCACTGACAGTTGCCATTTAGAGTAGGCTTACAGACGACATTGGCAAATATGTTTCGTTCGTTCGTTGATCGTTTAGATAGTAAAAACGATGTAACTGAGAGTAGGCTTCGACACGACAAAAGTCGCGATATATCGAATATCGTTTTTGGGAGTAGACACCCAGGTCCGGCGGCGCGGTACATATTGTTGTTAAAAAATTGTAGTTCTACAAAATATGGCCTTGTGAGTAATTTTAAGCGTATTGCCTTTTATCTATAAAAGCTATGCTGCGAATTGGTGTAGTGCCATGTGGAATGATTTATAAACACGGTACCTCAAGAGCAGTTTTTACAAGCATTAAGAACCAATAATATTAATGGATATCCATTATAATTGAACCAATGGATATAAACCGAGCATCGCACCATGGATTTCTTAGCTAGTCTCCCCAAGCCTAAAATAGTCACGTCTAGTTTTTGAAATATTTATTACCAATGTTAAAAAAATGACAAAGAAATATATCTTAATGATTGCCAACTTATACTGTCAAGACCCGCGATAGAAGCTATGCAATAGCTTAAAAATATTATCGTAATCAGTCAATTTTTAGGAACAGTAATTATTTCTTTCATTTCATAAACAAAAACGCAATTATTAATTTGCTTAAAAATCACACACAGACAAAAACAGTTACCTAAGCTACATTATATTAAGCATCGCCTTCGATAGTAATAAATACGTATGCTATAATATGAAAATATTACACCGATTCTGGTATCGACGCGTAACATCACTATCGAAAAATCGGGATGCGGGGCAGTGCGGGGGGTACAAGTGTTCGCCTCCCGAGCGTCTTTCATACCGCGACGCGTAATTTCAATTTTACCTAAAAATATGCTGAAATATGGCTTGCCTGTGAAACGTGATATTAGAATTCTGTTAAGTGTGTTTTCGAGTGTCGTTTTTACAAGATTCCACAGAACATTTAACCATTTTGCAGTATTAATAATCAAATATTCGCATAGATCTCACTCGCGTGTGCTCACACCGTTCCTACTCGAGTGCCTACAAGCGCTTGCGGCCGGCGCAGGACGATGTTCCCACCCGTGCCTATTGTTCCCACTTGCATACGCGCTCTCTATAGGTATATACTTACTCTGAGACCCAAAAGTAAAGACTGACACTAGCAGCCTCTAGGGAAAAGTATTCAAAGTAAGATAAAATGTCGTTTTTGCATTAAAAGCGCTTTCTTTCAAGGAATCTAGATGTCTATGTAACTCAATATTGCTCATTTCTGTATAATGCCACTTTTGTTTTCAAGGTGCGATATATGGATTAAAAGATTGAAAACTTATGTTACATATTATGTTTTGTATGGGTGCTGGACCTCAAAATGCAACCAGGATCGAACTTTATGGATATTATAAAGGCTAAATATGGATCCTGGATCCATTAAAGTAATATTTTAGACCCCTCCATGTATAAATAACTTTTATTTTTTTTTACTATCAAGTGTAGTTTTCAAGCAAAATTAAATTACACAAATCTCAAAATCGGAGTACTTTATAATTATACGATTTATTGCAAAGGCCTAGTTTCTGGGAGTACATATACACTCACGCCTGTTATCCCCGAAGAGGTAGGCACAGGCGCAACTAGTGTACCCACTTTTCGCCGTTATTCCGTCCCATGATGTGATAGGGAGCGAGCCTATCGCTATATCGGGCACAAATTCCAGACTCCGGGCTGATACTGAATAGAAAAACTCAATATCACTTTGCCCGACCCGGGGATCGAACCCGAGACCTCAGCTCTGCAGTCGTACTGTAATACAACTACGCCACCGAGGCAGGAGTAGGCAGTTTTTGGAAGTATTATCCAAATTATATGAAGTATCTTGGTTAGAATTTAAAGACCGTTTTTGGACAAGTCCTTTCATGCAAATCTGTTAATTTGTTTTCATTTTTACTTCTAACAAACATCCAAACATTTTCACAACTTAGGCGTTTATAGTATTAGAAAGAACTAAGAAGTAAGATTGTTTAAATATTTTCAGATACACCAGAGGCACCACCAGATTTCAATGCGGGTTCTCAGAGCATTTTGAATGATGACGACATCACAAATTGCAGTATTGAGGACATATCAAAACCCCTTGATTTGCAAAGTGAAACTGTTGTGGTTAAACCAGAAATCACAGAGAATTGTGATCTTAGTAATAAAGAAGGGTGTAAGCCTTCTTGTGGTATAAATAATAGCAATCAAGGTGAGTCTAAAAGTTCTTGTGATATTGATGCTGATGACAATAATGGTTCTCAATCAAGTTGTTCAGATTCTGAAGATGATTTGCCTTTAAAGAAGTTAAGCACCAAACTGAATGTCAAAAAGAAAAAGTTACTCCATGTATAAAGTGTAAATAAATAAATAAATAAATAAATAAATCATTGGACGGAATACGCACGGGGAAAAGTGGGTGCACTAGTTGCGCCTCTGCTCACCCCCTCAGGGATAAAAGGCGTGAGTGTGTGTCAATTAAATGCCGCGAAGAATGTCCGCAGGTTTAAAACCCAAGAACACGCACCTCTGACTTTTCTAAAAAGTTATGTGTGTATTCATTGTGAATTATCGCTCGCGTTAACAATGAAGGATAACATCGTTCTGATACCTGCATACTTAAGAACTGAGAAGTTCTGTATAAGAATTTCGAAGATATGTGAAGTCTGCCCGCACTAGGCCAGCGTGGTGGACTAAGGCCTTAACCCTCTCAGGAGTAGAGGAGGCCCGTGCTCAGCAGTGGGCAGTATATAATACAGGGCTGGTATGGTGGCGGTGGTGGTCAATTAAATGAATGTGTATCCAAGTTAATACATAACAGTTTTGAACACATTAAATACACAGGGCATGGAGGAGGGTAAGCTGATAGTTCTGGCTCTTCTCGACTTCAGCAATGCCTTTAATACTGTTGATTTTGATGTCTTGCTTGGTATATTGCGTTCACTTAGCATATCTCCAACCGCAATCACGTGATTTCACAGTTACTTATTTGGACGTCACCAGCAGATTTGCATTGATGACAAATTTTCCTCTTCTTGCACAACAACTGTTGGCGTCCCACAGGGCGGCGTTCTGCCTCCTCTTTTCTTTGCAGTATCATCATCTGCATACCACCTTTATGCAGATGATCTCCAAATTTATGTTCAGGCACCATTGGATGGGATGACGGAGGTTATGACGGTCATTAACCGTGATATGGAGTGCATTTGTGAGTGGAGCAAGGCCTATAGATTGTCTGTCAATCCATCTAAAACGCAGGCCATTGTAATTGGCAGTCGTAGAATGCTATCCAAATTAAACTGGGCGTTACTACCACCTGTGGCCTGTGATGGTACCATCATCCCATTCAATGACACTGTCAAAAACCTTGGCATCTACTTGGACAAATTTCTTTCTTGGGGTCCGCAGGTTCGGGAAATAAGTCGTAAACTGTTTGCATCGGCAGGATCATTGCGACTGCAAATTCTTTTTCTGCCTACTACCACTTAGATTTCTAGACCTCACTGAAGACCAACTTAATAAACTTGAGCGCCTTCAAAATTTCTGTATCCGTTTTATATTTGGACTTTCCAAATATGAACATGTCTCCAAGTTTCGTAATAAGCTCAAGTAGTTACCCATTCGGCTTTGCCGGAATGCCCACATACTTTCTTTGCTTTGTAATATTATTTTTAATCGTCTCAGCCATTCTCATCTTAAATCTCGATTTGAATTTCTTCATTACACACATGACAAGCGTTTGCGATCATCATAGAACCCGATATTGAAAATGCCGGCGCATTCTACATCATTTATGGACAAATCTTTTGCCATGCAAGACATTCGATTGTGGAGTGCGTTACCGGTTGTTGTAAGACGTGCGAAACCACTACCAATGTAAACAAAAATGGTTAAGAATCACTTTCTTTCCTGCTGAATTTATTGTCTTATTCCTTATATTCATGTTTATGTAACAACTTTTTTTACATTGATCTATATGTGTATATATATATATATATATATATAAGTATTTTGCCCACGGCTTCGCCCGCGTTAATAAGTTTTTCCGGGCTAAAAGTACATAAAAACCTTCCCGTTGAATCACTCTATGACGATGACGTTGATACAACTCTTAACAAATAATGCATTAATTACGACCAAATTTGATTACCATAAAAACGGTTCTAGTGAGTTAATCTTAAAAGATAGACATATACTGTCGCGGACATTTTTTTAGATAATTTCAAGAGGAATAATTCTTTCATACATATATTTTTGGTATCTTGAACCGTTTTCGCAGCGCACGCAATAAAAGCCCTCAAGGATGAATAATTTTCCCCGCTTTTTTCACATTTTCCATTATTTCTTCGCTCCTAATAGTTGCATCGTGATGTTATATAGCCTAAAGCCTTCCTCGATAAATGGTCTATTCAACACAAAAAGAATTTTTCAATTCAAACCAGTAGTTCCTGAGATTAGCGCGTTCAAACAAACAAACAAACAAACAACAATTTCTAAACGTAGTGTAATACATAATGTTGCAGATTGATTTGAATTTGTATAATAAGTTGTTGATTTGATTATTTTTATTTATGAATAGTGTATTACTGTTGCTTTCAATGAATCGAGTAGTATGAAATTATGTAGAGGGGAGCGAACCTTTATAATGAGAGCGCAGACGCGCTTCAGGGCATTCGAAGTTGAGTCGGCTAGCTCAGCGGAACGTTGTTATTACTCTGTATTGTTGTTCAGACGAAATATATTACGTTTATATGAGAAAACCGGCTTTTAATTATTATGGAAAACTTAAATCATGACGAAGATGTATCATCCAACTCCGAAATGCCCGACCCGGGGATCGAACCCGAGACCTCAGCTTTGCAGTCGTACTGTAATACCACTACGCCACCGAGGCAGTTTTTTCTATTGTACGTGTACAATAAAGTATTATAATTCAATTTTAAAAAAATATCTGCCGACTCGAATGTTACCTGACCTTTCTGAGTTGGATTCGAACGAAACACTTCTCAGTCCACAGACCATAATATTATAAGCGGTAACGAGACACAACGGACCGCAGAATTAACTAAAATACGCTGAATAGTTATGAAGTAGTAGTCCAAACATTTTTGCATTTTTATTCAAAATCATATTGAAATTTTCTTTAATTTCTTCTAGAAAAATAGTATTCCATGAACGAAGTTGCGAGCGTAAGTTAGTCGTAAAGTAAAGAAGTGTTTAAAAATAATGCAAACATAATAATACACTATTTATTTATGTTTAAGGTGCACCTCTAAACAAAAAACCTAAACTGGATGATAATAACGTACAAGACAAAACCAAAAACAATATACAAAATAGATCTGAAAAAATATCATCACCTGAAACGTGTAAAACAAATATAAATATTGAAAATACTTCATCAATAGTATGTAATGAAAGAATTAATCCAATGTCTTTGTACAAAGAATTTATATGCAATGAATGTGGTACAAAGTGTTATACCAAAGCTTTACTTATAAAGCATATGAATGTACACAAGCCTGTAATTATTGAACCAATTAAGATTGACATGAAAATACAGGAATCTGTAACCCATGGAAAAATTAAAGAAATCGATAATTTAAAGGAACATCCAACTACGGGTAAAATAAAGTATCAATATGAACATTACAATACTGCATTAAAGAGTAATTTAAATTGTCATATTAGAACCCACACAGGAGAGAAACCTTTCAAATGTCAGTATTGCGACTACAAATGTTCCCGAAAACAAACTTTAAATTTTCATATTAGAACCCACACAGGAGAGAAACCTTTCAAATGTCAGTATTGCGACTACAAATGTTCCCGAAAAGAATATTTACTTTATCATATTAGAACCCACACAGGAGAGAAACCTTTCAAATGTGAGTACTGCGACTACAAATGTGCATATAAGAATGATTTAATTTCTCATATCAGAATCCACACAGGAGAGAAACCTTTCAAATGTCAGTATTGCGACTACAAATGTTCCCGAAAAGAATATTTAAATTATCATATTACAACCCACACAGGAGAGAAACCTTTCAAATGTCAGTATTGCGACTACAAATGTTCCCGAAAACAAACTTTAAATTTTCATATTAGAACCCACACAGGAGAGAAACCTTTCAAATGTGAGTACTGCGACTACAAATTTTCCCGAAAACAAACTTTAAATTCTCATATTAGAACCCACACAGGAGAGAAACCTTTCAAATGTCAGTATTGCGACTACAAATGTGCACAAAAGAGTCATTTATATCGTCATATTAGAATCCACACTGGTGAGAAACCATATCTTTGTGAAATATGCGATAAGAAATTTACTAGTCGCAGGTCTTTAAAACAACACTTACTCTTAAATATGTGTAAGAAATCTCAATAATACTATACTAGCGACCCGCCCTGGCTTCGCACAGGTAGCGGAGCATAATATTATATGCCGAAATTTATTTTTCTGTCATACAAAATATTTATATGTAATATACTCATAAACCTTCCTCTTGAATCAATCCGTCAACTGGTGAAAGACATATCAATCAATCAATCAATCAATTTATTTTGCAAATATGGGTACATTATTAGGTGGCGTATTTTGTAACAAAGTATCTTTCCATATTTAGTCGAATGACATGCAAAAATTATTCATGTTTCATAAAAGATACAATAAAATCTGATAATAAAATAACATCTTAAACAAAAGAAAGTTTATAAAAAGATAAAAAATAGTCTGTCCTTCCCTGGATCTCAAACTATCTTCATACGTATTCTCTCGTAGTTCCACCTGCAAGAAAATATTTGTCGGGATGAAAGTCTCGGGTTATATTTTTCCGAGATAAGAAGTAGCAAAGGTCCTTCCCAGGGTCTTAAACTATTTCTCTTTCAAAGCACAATGGCGAAATCGTATTTATGAACAAATTGTGCGTTTAGAAATTCCATACATAGTAAGCTCAATATAATTATTTTGTATGATTTTTCAGCATACCAATTTTAGTTGCATAAGTGTGTATAACTTGCATAAATTAAAAAGAAACTTAATTGACTTTTCTTGTTAATGTGTCGCGGCAATTTTTTTGTATGAATGGCTTATGGCGTAGGATCTTTTAGGCTACCAAAGCATCATTTTCATCAAGTCCCTAAAAATTGCTAAAAATATATCTGACTATAAAATGTTCATTACGAATAACAACATTTTTACCACATTTTAATTACTATGCAATGAGATATTTATCGGAGAGAATGATTATGAAGATGGATAAACAAAAAAAAAAAGTGTTTTATTTTTCTCCTTTTTTTATAGCTCGTTTTTAGCAATTTTGCCCCCAAGTGTAGAACTTAGCGTCTAAACGTATTTTTACCCAATAGTTTCAGAGTTTACTACAAAAAAGAAAAAAAAAAGATATCTTTACTATAGTCTGAGGACTTTTGGCGGGAATGTGAAAGTGTCATGAGATTCTCTTAATTCATTATTTTGGGTGATACTAAGTGTTATATTGCATAATCATGGAGGTAGGTATATTGTCCAATATAGTTGTATTAAAGAGCTCAAATTAAGTGAATTGAATTAACTGTGCCAATCAAGTGTTTTTTCGTTGCCGCCAAAACTCCTGGATAAAGTCTTGGTAAGGTAGCCACTGCTTTACTACGGCATAGTACATAGTAAAGAAAAATTACTTTAGTAATGGAGTTTTGGCGGGAACTTCGAAGTGTTATGGGGTGCTCTTGTTTTAATTCATTATTTTATATTGTTGTTGCATAATTATGGTGGTATATTAGACAAATTACCAAATATTTTATGAGATCTACTATTCATATTACTTACTATGTAAAATACAATTCATAAAATATGTGAACTAAATCATAACCTCAAATCTTTAAAGTGAAAAATCTTTAGTTTTAGACTTTTTTCACTAATAATCTTGATACAAAATTGTTTAAGCATTGCAGCTGAATTGTTACATATTTTTTTTTTTACTTGTAAACGCTTCACATTTGCTTCAATTAAAATCATGTATGGAGACCTGCCATTGTCCTTTCATCGCAGTCAGCTCAGTGGTTTGACCGTGACGGCTACACTCGCGAGAAAAAAAAATCCGAGATAAATTTGCCTGTTTATGTTCTTCCGGGATAAAGTAGCCTATGTCCTCCTCAGGATCTCAAACTATCTCCATACCTACTTATTTTCTTGTGAAGGTTCCACATGCAGAAAAAGATTTTCCGAAATGGAAGTCCTGGTTTATACATATACACTCACGCCTATTATCCCCGAAGGGGTAGGCAGAAGCGCAACTAGTGCACCCACTTTTCGCCGACATTTCGTCCCTGGTTTACTTTTTCCCGTAATAAGATATAGCGTAGGTCCGTCCCAAGGTCTAAAACTATCTCCGTATCAAATTTCATCGAAATTGGTTTAGTAGTCTGGCCGTGAAAGCTCCACGCGCAAGAAAAAAAAAACCAGAATAAAGAGTCTGGGGTGCACCCAATAATATTTTAGCCCTTGTAGGTGTTGATCACACGAGCGATTTTATGAGACGCTGGTTTGAGCTCAACTCAACATAAAAAAAAAACAAAAAATAAGACACACTAATATTAGACGCACAACGAGAGCTACCGACGTTTTAAACCATGCTTTGAAACTCAAATGGAAGTGGGCAGGGCATGTGGCACGGCTGACGGGAGATGGACAAAGAGAGTGACGTCATGGAGCGGCCCTCTGGGAAAGCGCTGCAGAGGAAGACCGCTAACGAATTGGCAAGCCGAGATTATAAAGACGGCTGGTCATGCTTGGTTACAGAAAGCCCAAGATAGGGAACTATGGAAATCCGAGGAGGGGTTCTGGAAAAAATAAACCCAGATCCTACAACATCCTTATAGAAATTAAACTAGTATATAAAACCTTAGTCTAAGATAAAACCATAAAACATATTTAGTAAAAAAAAAAAACTACGTAGAGTTAGTATCTTCTTTATTAATAAGTTTAAGCAAAAAAAAATTTTAAACTATGTAATTAATTTCCAAGAAATATAAGGCTTTTTTACTTTGTTTTTTATTTTATTTATACATAAATACCTTCCTGCTGAATCACTATCTATTAATAAAAACCGCATCAAAATCCATTGCGTAGTTTTAAAGATCTAAGCATACATAGGGACAGACGGCGGGAAGCGACTTTGTTTTGGGTGGGAACATCGTCCTGCGCCGGCCGCAAGCGCTTGTAGTCACTCGAGTAGGAACGGTGTGAGCACACGCGAGTGAGATCTATGCGAATGTTTGATTATTAATACTGCAAAATGGTTAAATGTTCTGTGGAATCTTGTAAAAACGACACTCGAAAACACACTTAACAGAATTCTAATATCACGTTTCACAGGCAAGCCATATTTCAGCATATTTTTAGGTAAAATTGAAAGACGCTCGGGAGGCGAACACTTGTACCCCCCGCACTGCCCCGCATCCCGCTTTTTCGATAATGATGTTACGCGTCGATACCAGAATCGATGTAATATTTTCATATTATAGCATACGTATTTATTACTATCGAAGGCGATGCTTAATATAATGTAGCTTAGGTAACGGTTTTTGTCTGTGTGTGATTTTTAAGCCAGTTAATAATTGCGTTTTTGTTTATGAAATGAAAGATATAATTACTGTTCCTAAAAATTGACTGATTACGATAATATTTTTAAGCTATTGCATAGCTTCTATCGCGGGTCTTGACAGTATAAGTTGGCAATCATTAAGATATATTTCTTTGTCATTTTTTTAACATTGGTAATAAATATTTCAAAAACTAGACGTGACTATTTTAGGCTTGGGGAGACTAGCTAAGAAATCCATGGTGCGATGCTCGGTTTATATCCATTGGTTCAATTATAATGGATATCCATTAATATTATTGGTTCTTAATGCTTGTAAAAACTGCTCTTGAGGTACCGTGTTTATAAATCATTCCACATGGCACTACACCAATTCGCAGCATAGCTTTTATAGATAAAAGGCAATACGCTTAAAATTACTCACAAGGCCATATTTTGTAGAACTACAATTTTTTAACAACAATATGTACCGCGCCGCCGGACCTGTACTTATCGATAACTGTTGCGTTGGTGCTGCTCGCGTGCCCATCCCTAGCAGTCGCCAACATTTCTATATAAGTAGCTATAGTTCACCTGCCTATGCTGGGTAGTGGGCGCACGATGCGATATTAGCCCTCTATAGGTATATACTTACTCTGAGGACAGCACACACAATACTTCTAGAATTGGAAATATGGATAATTTTTTTTATTTGTTAAATCCATTATTTACGACGTTATAATGAAGTAAAAAAAAAATATCGTTGGAAGTGTACTAATTATTTTTTAAAATAATATATAAAATGTCCATAAAATTTGAAGTGTTCAAACGCCACCATTTTTCGAGCGCTTCGGATGACGTCACAGAGCACGTCCAGGGTTATTTATTGTATGCGTAGAGAGTTATGATTGAAGATTTTTCAAGTTAAATCGCTGTTAAGTTATGGAGAAGCTAAAAAACTATTTTAAAGATATTGCCTGATACCAATGTGCCACAACACTATAATCTATTTCTCCATCAAATACTTTAATACGATAGGCTCGCCCCCTGTCACACCATAGGACGGAATATGCATGGCGAAAAGTGGGTGCAATAGTTTTGCATCTGCCTACCCCTGCGGGTATAAAAGGTGTGAGTGTATATCTATGTATGTATGCTGTCATCATAAAAGGATATATTTTGGTAAATTAACCGGTTGTGCTTCGACAGCTTTGACTGCCTCGGTGGCGAAATTTTATTACGGTATGACTGCAATGCTGGGGTCTCGGGTTCGATCTCCGGGTCGGGCAAAGTTATATTGTTTTTTTTTTATTCAGTATCAGCCCGAAGGCTAGAATTTGTGACCGATATGGCGATAGGCTCGCCCCCTATCACATCATGTGACGGAATACGCACGGCTATAAGTGGGTGCATTTCGCCTGTGCCTACCCCTTCGGGGGTAAAAGGCGTGAGTGTATGTATGTATGAAAATATATTTGAAGAAATAATTAAATGCTAATATATCTTTTATATATGGGGGGTCCTAGGATACCAAAATGGTGTAGCATGGGTTCATGACACCAAACAAAAACTCTTCGCAGATAAGTCACGTATACAGCACCCCCCCCTCACCCCCTGTCACCAAAAGTGCAATTTTTTTTAAGTTTTATAAGCATTTTTACAGTTTCAGTGGTGTTTTTGCGCTGGGTCTATTTCATCTTATTATATGCAAAAGTTTGTGGAAATTATAGAATGTTTGTATGGTTCTTAGAAGTGCACGTTGGCATTATAATGCGTAGGTACATATTTTGTGGCCCGGATTATTGTTGTTGTAAGCTAAGGGGGGTCCGGACCCCCAAAACCCCCCAAATATACGCCCATGCTTAGCGGCGCACGAGTTACGGGAGGGAAAATACAAAAGTTTAGGAATAATTTACTTGTATGTATGCAGTGGCACAGACGGGTGATCAGTTCGCCTTGTTGGACCTATTTCACTCTTAGTCCCAGTTTGGGTGGCGCTACCGTTTTCATTTTGGGTCTGCCCACTTCGCCGTTATCACCCAGAGGCATTGACCATAGGAAGTTTCGGCTGTGGGTCAGATATACTTTGGAGGCGTCGTGGCTCCCTTCCAGGTGTGCACCTCCCACCAATAATTTATTTAGCAATGCAATTTTAGGTCTTTTTGAAAGTTTATATATCCCTTATTTAATCTAGTAGTGTTGGTTATAATTAAAACGATGTTTACTAAATTATAAACAACCAAATTGAAGTATAACAAAATTTAAAAAATTTATGTTTATTTTTCTATTTTTATTACGCACTAGCTTTTGCCCGCGGCTCCGCCCGCGTGAATGAGTTTTCCCCTGATAAAAGTCCCGTTTTATATTGTCCCGGGATAAAAAATTGCCTAACTGTTAATCCAGAACATAATCTACCCGTGTGCCAAATTTAATCGAAGTCGTTCAGTAGTTTTTGCGTGAAAGAGTAACAAACATCCATCCATCCATACATTCTTACAAACTTTCGCGTTTATAATATTTATAATATTAGTACGATTTGTAATTTTTAGCTTCTAAAAAAACTGTTGGCGCGCCGTTTTGCAAGGGGAGCACTATCCTATAAATTAGGGGAATGCAACGGTGTCTTCCGCTTAATCATTAGTGCACTTAGGACTTCACTTACTGGTGGTAGGTCTCTCGTATGCGAGAGGCCGCCTGGGTAGGTGGTCAATTCTTTGATTTCGACCCAATTTGGGTACCTAAATGTAGTGGAAATTTTAGATTCTAAAAATTTTGGTGGCAAATGAAAGTATAGACTGCCTCGGTGGCGTAGTTGTATTACAGTACGACTGCAAAGCTGAGGTCTCGGGTTCGATCCCCGGGTCGGGCAGTGATATTGAGTTTTTCTATTCAGTATCAGCTCGGAGTCTGGAATTTGTGCCCGATATGTCGATAGGCTCGCCCCCTATCACATCATGGGACGGAATAATGGCGTAAAGTGGGTGCACTAGTTGCGCCTCTGCCTACCCCTTCGGGGATAAAAGGCGTGAGTATATGTATATGTATGTATAATTATACATACTATGTAGATTAAGTTTTAGCCATATAAGTAATTATCTTTAGTTTTATTAATTTGTATAACAATTATTTATTTTATTTCTATGGAATCACAAAACACGGAGACTTTATATTTTGCGAAATGTCCCTTAAAACATATATTATGAGATAATTAATCAATTAATTAGATTGTGGCAAGTAAAACTAGGCCAAATGGCTTAGTTTTACTTGCCTCACTAAGCGTGCGTGTTCGCGGGTTCTATGTGTTATTATTCTAAGATACTTAATATATTATTATTAGCGACGAACACAAAAAAAAAACAAAACAAACATGAATTTCGGTATTTTGCAATAATCATTGAATATCGACGATTTACCTACCCTTATGCCTATGCTAATCTTTTGACAGGAATTTCTCTGTCACTAACAATATTTAGTGAGGATTGGCAAACTTCACATAACTTCGAAATTATTATGGAAAACTTCCCAGGTATGCAGGTTTCCTCTGATGATTTTTTTTCTCCGTTAAAGCAAATCTTAAAGCGAAAAGAAGATCAAGAGAGATACGCCTACCTCCTGTTCTATATGAAATGAGCGGGTAAAGCGGATCTTGATCGGCTATGTAGATATTGTAAAGATAATTTATTAAAGTTAAATGTCGCTAAAAGTCATATCCTTTTGACGTAAGATTACATCTATCACCTACAACTATCATCTTGATGGTAATTCTCTAAATAGAGTAACCGAGGTAAGAGACCTGGGAATAGGTACATACCTACACCTTGACAGTAAACTCTTATTTAATTATCACGTGAAATATGTAACTGCTAAAGCCTACCGTATGCTTGGTTTCATTCTGAGAATCTGTAAAGATTTCAGGTGTGGTTCCACTGTCAAGAGAATCATTCGCTTTTTAGCCACTTGCACGTCCGAGCCGCACGATTAAATTTACGTCATACGTCCGACTACTCGCTGCCTCGAGCCGCGCGAGATCGTACCCGCCGCTTGGTAATAAAACCGTTGTAACAGCTAAAATATAAAACCTACAGTGAAGATAAAAATACTGAAAAATAGCTAGACTTTTATAGATCGAACTTATCTATTTTAAAATTCGCTGGTGATAATCTATAATACATAAAATGAGGTTTAATATGAATTACTGAGTGAAAAATTAAAAAAACTTTGTACGTATGTGAAACTTTACCACATAAATATAATCACATAGTAAAGTTCCTAAAGTTCATTTTGATGTTCAATTATCTAAGAATTAAGTAAAAAACAACGAAATATTCACGACAAAATCACTGGTGATCCAAAACAATAAGCATAAACACGCTGTGACGCGTCGACTGAAGTTAAAAAAAATATTTCTACGAACTCAAACACATTACACTGCCCTCTTCTGTTTTTTCTAGTGAAATATTTCATAGGCAATCATTTTTTTAAAGGACAACGTTCATTTAGTTCTAAATATTCATACAAGATGGCAATAATTACAACGTGTCGTATTGGATAGTAGAGTATCCAGGACGTACGACGGCATATTTTTTTTGGATACTTAACGTAGTGATTATATTCTCTTTGTACTATAGTATCCACGGACGTGCAAGTGGTTAGTGCGTCGCCGTATTGCACGTTAAGTTAAAGTTATTCTTAATCTATTGCTCATCATGGATTTTAAGTGTAATAGAATAGAAGAACATGGAAATTACTTCTTTTTGATACAAGATTACCTAAGTGATGAACATTGTTCCCGTTCTCTGAGACTACCGACATACTTAGACTAACCGACATAATGAAAAATACCATCAGGTAAAACGGTTAGTACCAAAACCTTATTGTTCTGATTGTGTACCGGGTCAGAATAATGTTGAGGACAGTTACTTTGCGTCTGTCTCCTATTTACATCGATAATATTAATATGGTCCCTGAACAATTTATTTTGCTATGTCGGTGTAATAATTACGACTGTTTCCTTCTTACCATGGTACAATTTAAATTTATCAGAAGGCTAAAGTTTCTGAGGGGTATTGCCCTAATTACACATTATTTCAATCTACCGTCGTTATGCTTAATTCTGTTACCCGGGTCTGCGTGCTACACATGGCGGTTGTCACTACCCGCAATTGATGCTTGCGATCAGTATTGTACGACTGGTTCTTATGTATAATGTTATGTAACAGTATGTTAGTACCACCAGTGGCGACCTTAGCGAGTGAAAAATACCCTCCTTTGGCAATCGGGGGAAAAGGCCTCACTAACATCTGCTGGCCAGAGCCTTAACAATATTTAAGGCTGCTGTTATCTACCAGTAGATAACGAGCACTGCTTGAAAAATATCCGCGCAAGCGGCGCTGTGGATTGACGACTCTTGACAACATGGCGCGATGCACCACTGCACCACGCCGCCATGTGCTGGATATTACGAAATATCAATTTAATAGCATAAAAGAGACAAATATGTCTGGTCATGATTTAGCAACGTCTTGAATGCCTAATGACCTACAATAGCACAGTATGCGTTAAATGGTAAGGAGTCGATCTAAGAACAAAACATCCTGCAGCAACGAGGTACTGCCATTTGAATTCACCGAGAACGGCGCAGCATCGTCTACATCGCAACGCCAGGCAGTATAACATGCAGGTAGGTGGTATGAGTTAAAAAATCGTAGTCGCTCGCAATCATAAATGATCACAGAATTATATACTAAGGTTTTTTGGCCTTATGTCTTGTGCCGTGGGTATGACCAAATAGGTCACTATTTTGATGGTATAAAATCACAGTTTCAAAATGCAAGAATTAAATAGTAACTAACCGTCGCGGCGCGTCGCCGGAGTGAGGTAGCTGCAAAATATGCTGTACTTATTGTAAAGTTAAGCCTCTATAAAGTAACCTGCCTAAACCAATATGGTTAAATTAGGCGAATAGATTCTTAAAATATTTTAAAATAAAATGACACAGATCCCAGAAACGTGACTAAAATTTAGTCCAACCGGAACTTGGGCGTTCCGCATTTTACTCTTTGTATTTAATTGTTTCATTGTATACTTACTTTGATCTGTGGGTTGCCTATAAACATTGACAAATTTTATTATAATTTAAATCAAATCAAAGAGGCTTTCATTAAAATTTACTCAAAATGATCATGTAAATCGTTATTTATCTACCATCATGTTGTCTCAGAAGCGGAAAAAGAGTTTCCCTCAGAAATATTATGATCTGTCTATATTGTTTAATTGCCTTAAGGGACTCGTTACAATTTTTTAAACTCAGAATATTTATTAAGTCTTTCACAAGCACAGTTACCGAAATGAAACACCTTTTAATATGTGAAAACATTGGTATTTTACATTAAAAATAATCGACAATGGTGTTAGCGGTAACGGGCCGGGCGAGTAATTGCGCGCGCATGGCGTCGGCGGAAGTTCCCGCCGCTCCCAACTGAGGAACGCGTGGCGCTGGCGAGCTCGGGGCTCGCCACAACGGCGTGTGATTGGTTGGTTTGGAAACTGTTTTGACCGGATGTTATACGTCTAATTTCTTCCCGACAAAATTAATTTGCCTGCTAAATATCAATACGCTCGCTTACACTGGCTCTAACATAGCGGGCGAATTGTGGTGTAAATATATTAACACTTGTGCCTACACCTTAAATATGATGTTTACATGCACAGCATTATTATTGTTAATAGCTTTTGCTCATGATTGCGCCTACGTTGATATCCCTTCTCAGAGATATTTTAACTATCTATACGTAACTATTGAAATGTTTTTTCCAAAATAGGTTACTTAATTTTTGATTTTATTTATTACAAACAAATATGAAAAGAACAAATCTTTTCTCGTTATAATTTTAGTTAAGTATGAGTACTTTGTAACATACAGTGTTGTGATAATTTTCAAATATCATTAATTAGTCGTCAACTCAATATTTATTAATATATACCTATTATTGGTTCTAAGATATAATATAATAATAATATAATAGTACTTGCACTTATATTATAGCTTCTCCCTCTCTTTCAAATTTTGCCGTGCCCGCCAAGGACATTATGTACCTGACTATATTATTAAAATGTAACACATTTTGTAAGCAATAATTGTGGTAAATAATTGAAAATTGAAATTGAGACGATGCTATCGATCATCGGTACCGCCTCAAAATTTGTTCAGATGCCTGAACAAAGGGGGGGGGGGGGAGGGGGTCTGCATGCAGGAGACTCGCAGCTAGCGGAGAGTAAAAGTATGAAGAAAGCAGCGCATAATATTATTTATAGTTATTAGCTACCGTGAGGGACGGGTACACTGGTTGCGCCTCTGTTCCCCGTTTAGGGATAAAATCTCTGAGTCTATGTATGTATTTATTTTACGAATTCTACAAAACCTACTCTATTTATAGGCGTAACTAACGCAGGGTGCACTCTCGCTATGATGATATTTTATAATATCTAACGCTTTAACCATTTTTAATAAAGGGTTATAAAGTACTCCGGTTTTACTCTTGAGATCTAAGCTTCCGTGGTGTTTTCCTTCTTGGAAACGTTCACTAACAGTAAGACTAATTCTGTAATATTCTCGCAGTCGGCAATTGTCAATTTCTTTGTCACGGAAAGAATTTTGTTGGGTCGGTTCATTGGTGTATTAGGATTTTTAATACATCAATGGGTCCGTTATGTAAAATGAAACATTGCTCCATTTGTTGATCCAACTATTCCAATAAGTAGCATTCGCTACGAGTTCCACACGTGAAAATGTGGTCATTATGTAAAATTTGCCTAAGAGTTAATCTTCAAATTGGTATGTTTGTGGCAGAGTAGGTATCATCTATTCAGATGATACTCCAATACCATTTCAAGTTTTAATATTCTTTAATATAGATAAATAATATAATTTGATGACAGATCTAAGATGTCTGTTTTAAGAAAATATCTTTCTTTTGTCGATTGTACTTTTAATTAATAATGTTACCGTGAAGGAAAACATGGAGAGGAGGCCTACATACATTAGAATTCTCTATAGGGATCTCGCGAGTATGCGGAGTCTGCCAACTCGCAGTGGGCGAGTGTGGTGGACTGGGACCTGAACCCTCTGTTCTAGAAGTGGACCGAGCTCAGCAGTGGATGATATATAATACAGGGCTGATTGCATTGTTACTGTTAATTAAGTTTATTTTTCCAGTTAATAGGGATTTTTGACACAAATATTACCAAGAAGAAGCGTAAGACTTTGAAAGAAGTGTAGATCACCTCCAAGTTAGTTACTGCAATCACATGCTGCCATGCTGGTCAAGACAAACCAATAAAAGGATTTTTAAGGGAAGTATATTCGATCGATGCTATCGAAATATTATATACCTAGGTGATATTAGATCATACAACAGGGAACATTTCCCTTATGCCAAGACTATTGTTTAATTATTTTTAAATGCCTATATTATAGCGGCTATAGATAGCCACCATCCATAATAACCATGTATTGAAGGAAATCAGAATTCTCTTAGAACCAGATCTTATTACTGAAGGCCTAATATAATATTTTTTATAGTTTACTCGGAATTTGCTCAAATAATCGCTAATATAGTATTGACCATATAATATATTTTATGACAAAATGAATTCATAAAAATTAAGTTTCTTTATTTATCGTTGCCAGAAAGCCACATATAACAGTATAATCACATACCATATCTTTTTAGCGAATGTGGAATAGATGTAACTGTATTAGATGTCAAGTGCTCACAGCACGAGAGACGTTGTCACGGGCTCCACCTCGTGCCTATAGGTACTTATGGCATCAAACTGCATTCGATCTACCAAACAGCCGTTTGGATCATAAAATATTAATTTTGACTCATCCTGGAGATTCGGTAATGAGACTTTAAGAATCTAGCTGGGAAAGACGAATTTTTGTTAAATCAATGATTGCCAATTAGAAATTTTATATTGATATCCTATCAAAAAACTTATTCCTAAGTACATGATTATAAAGTTTTTTGATTAGCTAATTGTAATTACTACTGGAGTTGAAATTATACAAATATTTCACTACTTATTCTCTAAAAGTCTACATGTGTTCCATATCTTCTCTTCATGCTAATCTCGAGGACGAAGCCTTCGTATAATTATGATAGAACTTCACGTACAGGTGAGTTCGTTTAATTATTAATTATTCTTGTTTAAATTAATAAGAAATAATATAGATTCTTCATATCATTGAATTACTTGAAGTTCAGATGTCCAAACTTAAGTACCTACGCGTAATTCTAGTAAGTACTTGTTTTTTTTGCCCCATGTAGGTAAGAACTAACTATGCTCAAAATACATTCACCTTTAGAGTCTGTCATGATCGGAGAAGACCTCTCGCTGCCGGCCGTGGTCGCTTCCATGGTCGGCGGCCGGGAGGCCTGGCAGGCGGTGGCCCACTTCTGCAAGGCGGTCCTCTCGCGGAAGGAGAGTGCCGAGAGGGATCGCCAGCGCAGTGGTGATCCCTCCCGCCGCCAGACGAGACGTAGGAGGCGTCGGGTGGACGACTGACCGACGTCTCCCGCCCTGTGGATTGGGGGCGTTTGGAGAATTCCACCACGGTATCCCCTGCCTGTCGTAAAAGGCGACTAATAGGGGCCTCCGGGGGTCACGGGTGGGCGGGAGATGCCGCCCACCTATTAGTCTAGCCAACTTCTGTGACCCCCGTGATGGACATGTCCGAGGCAGCGTGTCTCACGCTGCCTCGGACACCAAAAGGTGGACACGGTACGGTGTTTCGGGGGCTTCTGAGCCCCCGCAACAGGAAAAAGGACCGCAACAGCGGTACGCGCAGGGGCGGTTGCGGACGACAACTTAGACATGAGTCGGAGGAAGCCCGCAGCCGTCCCTAATGCGCCGAAGAAGGCCCTACAAAAAAAAAAAAAAAAAAAGAGTCATGAGTATAACAAAAAGTTTTCTCATATTGATTTATTTACAGGCTCCTACTTGAAGTTTAAAAAAAATATACCAGACTGTATTTATCTTTAACTAACGATAAGTTGCAAATCATAATGTTTTTTTTGTTTATTGTTACTTTTTATTTACCTATACTAATTTTGCCCTTGCGTGTATCATTGCGGTTTTTTATAACATTTTCTAACATTTTACCATATCGTACCAACACTAAATGTATATATGGTTTTGTCTAACATTTATTTGTGGAAACTTTACTGGTCAATGTACTAGTTTTACTATATTAATTTTATATGTATAATTGTACTGTTTGTTTTCCTATTAAAGCAAAATAAGTGTAATGAAGGAATCCCTTTGAACATGTAGTAATTTATTTATTAATACGCACCTTCGTGGAGCTATAGTATGACCAGTGTTGCCAACAAGATTTTTAAAAACCCTCAAGTTGTCTATTTCCGTCAAAAATCCGTTAGATAAACAATTGACACGAGTGTAGCTATATATGCAGACCTCCTATTACATTTACACCCTCCCTCCTCACATAACAATGATTTTTTTGTCCCGTTAAATATCCCGTCAGCCGTTAGATGGATTTTTTCCCGTTTCACACGGGTCCAAATCCGTTAGAAATGACGGGAAATCCGTTAAGTTGGCACACTGAGTATGACGGTAAATTTTAGCCGTACTCCAAAGCAGTGTTGCCAACTTAACGGATTTCCCGTCATTTAATGTCTAACGTATTTCGATGTGTTGGGTGGGAAGAACCCCCCTCCCCATCCGATAAAATTATAGTTACACCCGGTTGATCTAACGGATTTTAGAGGGAAATATACGACTAACTATTGGCAACACTGCTCCGGAGTCAGGCTTGGCAGATTTTTTGCCAGTGTAGGGCAGATTCGCCATTTTTGAGATGGTCACCCCGTACTACTCTAACGTAGGTCGTAGTGTTGAAGTATGCCTCGCCGCGGCGATTAGAAGACTTACTATCCAATTTTCAAATGTACAAGTCTGGCAAAATAGAGTTGAAAATAAATGAGGGCGCCACTGCGTTTGAAATGGCAACACACATACTATGACACAAACTGTCTTGATCCATTGAATTTATGAATTATTTTTAAATAGGTGAACTATGCAAAAAAAGTAAATTTATATTAGACTCGAAAGTCTAATAAGGATTTTCTATTTATATGAAGGATCTATCTTCATTAGAATAACAGTGTACTTACGCCTGTGTGTGTAATTACGCACAAAAAATATATATTTTTTTTATTAAAATTTTAGCTTATTAATAATTATTATCATTTAACATAAAGCCGACGAGGGCAAAAGGCTTTAGGGTTTCCATTTCAGTTATATGTGATTATGTTAAACTTGTACATATCCTTGCTACGCAAACAAAATATTTCAACAATGGAATGTCTAATTGTCAGCACATCTGTAAAGATTTGAATTTCCATCAGGTACGTATTAATACTAATTCCATTATTCAGTTTAAAACATTTAAGGAGTATAAAATGAACCACTATATTCCATACTTTATTTAATTTCCATTAATTATAATAATTTTCTTAATCTAAATTTTCTTCTTCCAAATATTCAACACCAGAAAACTCCTCCTCTTCGTAGGATGGTTGCGACGGGCCCGCAGTCTCGTCGTATTCTGAGTCAGTTGAGTAATCAGTGCTGTCGGAGTCATTTAAATTTATTATTAGCTGATCCATGGTGTCGTACATTGTCTGACCTCTATCATAATAATCTGTTTCTATTTTTATCACATGTTGGCAACAGCGTCTCCAATCCTCTGCAGTGATACTACTGAATGCCTCTTCAGCTAGTGGTTTAATGTCAGCTGCACCGACATTTCGCGCAGCAATTTTTTGTTTCGCCTGAGCCCAAATTAATTCAATGGGATTCAGGTCACAGTGGTAAGGTGGAAGTCTTACCACTGTATGCCCATGATCTCCTAGAAGTTGGTCGATTTCATAGATCGGATCCTTTTTATGTTTCTTCACTAACATCAGTAGGGATGGCTTGCGCAACATAGGGTCGAAAGGTATATTGTTCTCTAACAACCAAAGCTTTATGTCATGTATTCGTGTGGCAGAAGTTGGAGCTTTATTTTGTACCACACTGTGATATGGAGCGTTGTCCATAACTATAATGGAGGGTTCTGACAAATTTGGAATCAATTTCTCAGAAACCCATTTATGAAAATTTATTTTATTCATTTCCGAATGATAATCATCATTTTTATTGCTCCCACTAAAAATCAATAAAGCATTTGGTACAAAACCTTTTTCACTTCCCGCGTGTATAATTATGTACCGCTTGCCTTTTGACACATCGTGTCTAACGCCAGTAACGTCTATAGACTGCCAACATTTCTTTATTTTGTAGGATGTGTGAATATAACTTTCATCGAGATAAATAATGTTTTTTTGTAACTCTTCTGGTAAATTTCTGTTTTCCACTATAGTTTTTAAATACTTCTCACGTTTCGCCGCTATGTAAGGTTTTTCTATTAAAGCAGTTCTGTTAGATTGACATTTTTTTAATGAAAAACCTAAGGCCCGTAGAACTTTTCTTAAATGTTCTCGGCTCCCGTCATAATTTATGTCTTCTCTCAATACTGGTAGTAAATTTCTTAAGGTGGGCACCTCTTTCCTAACGGTATAAAAGAAATGAACTTTTTGCCGTATTGCACACAAATCAAAATTATCCAATTGTATTCTTGGTGTTCCTTGTCTATTTTTCCCAGGAGTTTTAAAAATACCATTATTGGTAGAACCTTCATTCACAATCCTTCGTACACTACTAACGGATATACCTAAAAAAAAAAATATTTCGTAAATATCAAAATTATGAGAGCGGACTATAATTATTTGTATACAAACACAAAAACTACTATGAACTAATTATGGTAAAAAAACTATCAATCTAACTGTATAAATCGAATTTGTAACGTTAAACATGTAAGAAAAGATAGGTTTTACTTTATAAATACAATACAATGAAGCATTTACCAGTCATGCCCGAAGTTCTTTGATAAACATCTGCAATATCGGATAATAGATTTCCCGCTTGGAATTCAGCTAAACAACGCAGGAAAACCTTATATACAACTTGTCTTGTTCCACTGCGTATAGTTTTATTCATGTTGAATAACACTCAACACCAAATTCTACTTAGAAACAGTGAATTAATAGCAAAATTAGTCGAGACCACAACGATTGTTTACGTACAGGAACAACTATGACAGTTTTGACATTTGCTTTAGGGTTACCAGATATGCCAGATTAGTTTAGTTCCATTTTAATTAATTTCTACTCTTTTATGCCAGACCGATGTGGCTTTATATAACTATACTAGTAGTGCTCGCGGCTCCGCCCGCGTGAAAAAGTTTTTCGGGTACAAAAATATTTTCCCGAGACAAAACGTAGCCTATAGCACTCAAGAGTTATGTAGCTTCCTATTAGTGAAAGAATTTTCAAAATCGGTTCAGTAGTTCCTGAGATTAGCGCGTTCAAACAAACAAACTCTTTAGCTTTATAATATTAGGATAGATTAATCGTACTATTAAGAAAATTTAATTGTATTTTGTATCTCATACGTTAGACCTAGTACTGTGTTTTTTTTTTTGTGTAGCGCAATATTATTTATGAATAATTAAATTTATGTATGCGTTTGAAGGACTGGTATCCATGGACATGAATAAATTAATAAAAAAAAAAACTAACGAAGTGTTTATATTGGTTTAGAGTTTTGGCGGGAATGTGGAAGTGTCATGAGGTGCTCTTGTTTTAATTCATTATTTTGGTGATACTTAGTGTTATATTGCATAATTATGGTGGTATATTATCCAATATAGTTCTATTAAAGTGCTCAAATGAAGTGAATTGAAATAACTGTGCCAATCAAGTGTTTTTTCGTTGCCGCCAAAACTCCTTGATAAAGTCTTGGTAAGGTAGCCACTGCTTTACTACGACAACCAGAGATATCACTTAAGACGAGGCTGTATGGGCTTGAACCCTTTGCCTTCCCTGTAAGGGAGAATTATAAAAAAAAAAAAAAAAAAAAATTATATTGGTTTAGGAGTTTTGGCGGGAAAGTAGAAGTGTCATGAGGTGCTCTTGTTTTAATTCATTATTTTGGTGATACTTAGTGTTATATTGCATAATTATGGTGGTATATTATCCAATATAGTTCTATTAAAGTGCTCAAATGAAGTGAATTGAAATAACTGTGCCAATCAAGTGTTTTTTCGTTGCCGCCAAAACTCCTTGATAAAGTCTTGTTAAGGTAGCCACTGCTTTACTACGACATAGTACGTAGGAAAAAAAAAGTCAACCAAAAATATTACTTAAGACGAGGCTGTATGGGCTCGAACCCTTTGCCTTCCCTAAAGGGAAAATTATAAAAAAAAAAAAAAAAAAAAAATTATATTGGTTTAGAGAGTTTTGGCGGGAACGTGGAAGTGTCATGAGGTGCTCTTGTTCTAATTCATTATTTTGGTGATACTTAGTGTTATATTGAATAATTTTGGTGGTATATTATCCAATGTAGTTCTATTAAAGTGCTCAAATGAAGTGAATTGAAGTAATTGTGCCAATCAAGTGTTTTTTCGTTGCCGCCAAAACTCCTTGATAAAGTCTTGGTAAGGTAGCCACTGCTTTACTACGACAACCAGAGATATCACTTAAGACGAGGCTGTATAGGTCGCGGCACGAAACTCTAGCGCTGACCGTTATTGCGCAGAAGTAAAAAATAAGGTGTCGTGGCGGGGTACAGGGGTGAAGGGCGAGCGTGCGTTGCGCCGATTGGCTCTCCAGTCGTACTCCGTCCCCCGTGCCGATACGACGCTCCGCGCACTTCCAGTGTACAGTCGCGTTCTGAATTGTTTTGTTGTCATCGTTAATTTTTGTTGTTGTTTTTTGTTAAGTTTGTTTTGTTGATTTGTTTGTTGTGTTTGTTAGTTTATTCACTGTTTGATTAAGTTTGAACAGTTTTTAAACAGTGAAAATGCCGAGGCCGAGAAGGAATACTGTTTTGAAAAGACAGGCACGGAAAATGGTGTTTGACGTGCATTGTTTTCTGAAAAGGGAATCGAATGATTTCATTAATTCCCTGAAACAAATTCAAAGTGAAATTGGCGAAGCTGCAAGTATTTTACTCGATTCTGACCGCAGCACTGTAGATATAAGTGAAATAAAACAAACTGCAGAAGTTATTCAGGCGGGAAATATAAAATTAAATAGTATAATTAGTGACTTACAGAAAATTCAGAAAAGGACAGCTGAATCTACAAAGACGTCCATAGCAACGGTAAGGAAAATCTCCACTGAAGCCAATAATTCCGACTTATTATCAGTATTTAGAACACCAGGCAAAAAACGCTCCAGATCAAAACCGGTCACAGATATTGATAACTTTGATCAAGGAGTAATAAAGAGGTGCATACATAACTTTCATAGGACAAATAATGAACTTCCCACCGTCGGAAAGTTGAGAAAGAAGCTAGAGGAAGATATAAATTTCAAAGGCTCAGAACGAAGTCTTCGACGAATAATTAAGAGTTTAGGGTTTCGGTGGAAAAATACTGAAAACAATCGAAAAGTACTGATTGAAAGTTCAAATATACGTTTACTACGTATCGAATACTTACGCAAAATAAAACAATATCGCCAAGAGGGAAGGCCCATCGTATATACAGATGAATCTTACGTAGATTCATCGCACTCTGCTCCAAAAGCCTGGACCGATGGTACTACAAAAGGTCTCAAAAAACCTATCTCCAAAGGACAGCGGGTGGTCATTGTCCACGCAGGATCAGAGGCTGGGTTCATACCGAACGCACTGTTAACTTTTAAAGCTGGTGCGAAATCAGGCGACTACCACGACAATATGAACTACGACAACTACGAAAAATGGCTGAGGACACAGTTATTGCCGAACTTACCGCCTAATTCTGTCGTGGTAGTCGACAACGCATCATACCATAATAAGCAATGGGACCTTGCACCCACTTCTAATTCCAAAAAAGCTGACATGCAGGGTTGGCTTACTGAAAAGGGCATACAATATGAGGAAACTCTACTAAAACCTCAACTATACAATTTAATACGGGCTAACAAAGATAGATTTAAAACATTTTCAATTGACAGGATACTAGCAGAGCAAGGACATCAAGTGCTAAGACTGCCACCATACCACCCAGATCTAAATCCAATCGAAATGGCATGGTCTGACATAAAGCAATATGTAGGCAGTAAAAATGTGAAGTGGAGTGTTGCTAAATGTATAGAACTAATTCAAGAAAAAGTTTTGCTGATGGGTGCTTGGGATTGGGGAAAGTTATGCCAAAAGGTAAAGGACATAGAAGAGCAATATGTCAAGAGTGACCATGTCGTGGATTTGGTTACAGAAGAATTCATCATTCGCGTTGATGGTGACAGTTCAGAGGATAGCCTTGGTGAGTCTGATGACGATGACGCTGTTAGTGCCGACGACCGAAGCAGCCCTGAGCCGGGGCCCTCAGTAAGCAAAAGGCCCTGTTGGGATACTATTGAAGGTGTAAGACCATTGTCTGATTCGGACTAGATATCGGAAAGGAGAATGCGGTGTCTGATGTCCACACCCTGCCGAACTCGCAGGTTTCTTCTATCCTGAGAAGAAACTTCAGTAGGTTCTTATGCAATTCGGACTTAATATAAAAATTATTATTATTTGGTATTTAATATAAAAATTTAAAAATCCGATAGTGTATTTATTTTTCTACTCCCCATAAACTTGTTAAAAATTATATTGTAGGTAACATGAAGTAATATTACTTAAGTAATATTTGCGTGCGTGACAGTACCCATACGCAGTTAAGTTCCACATTTTGTTCACCGCTAGACTTACTATTTGACTTTACATTAAAACATTATTTTGCTGTTTTTAATTAAGCAATTAAATTACTAATTTGTATTGCGTGCGCGACGGTACCCATGCGCAGCTATCCCCTCCACGTTTCGCTCAGCGCTAGAGTTTCGTGCCGCGACATATATGGGCTTGAACCCTTTGCCTTCCCTGTAAGGGAGAATTATAAAAAATAAAATAAAATTATATTGGTTTATATTCTCATTGAGTAGGTTTTTTGGCGGGAACGTGGAAGTGTCATGAGGTGCTCTTGTTTTAATTCATTATTTTGGTGATACTTAGTGTTATATTGAATAATTTTGGTGGTATATTATCCAATGTAGTTCTATTAAAGTGCTCAAATGAAGTTAATTGAAATAACTGTGCTAATCAAGTGTTTTTTCGTTGCCGCCAAAACTCCTTAATAAAGTCTTGGTAAGGTAGCCACTTCTTTACTACGACATGTAGTACGTAGGAAAAAAAAACAACCAAAATATTACTTAAGACGAGGCTGTATGGGCTAGAACCCTTCGCCTTCCCTATGAGGGAAAACTATAAAAAAAAAAGTCTCCTTGAGTACTGGAAGAAAATTTAGTCTTTATCCAAAGAGCATTATAATCTCGTGAGAGTATTAGTGTTCTGTGATTATAATACAATCATTATAATTACATTATAATCCTTCCCAATGTATATATGTAATACTCTTTGCTTTATCCTATGAAGAAAATGTTTGAATTTTGTCGGATATGTTTGGAACACAATGTTAGTATGCATCAGATATCAGAGTCGGCGGTGCGGGATGTTTATGAGAGAATAACTAATAAGAAGGTAAGCTGTAATAGTACAGTCTGCCACACAAATTATTTACAACAATAGCAGCCTTCACTAGTCTAGCGGTGCAAGGGCGCTCGGGCGGTCGAGGCAGTCCACCCCGGGTACCAAGCAAAGAAAACAACCAAAGAAAATTGACAGAACACTGCATGGAAAATACAAACCACGGCCCATCACGGCCATAGAAACTTACATATGGATTGAATACAGAACCTTCTGTTTTGAAGTCGCTTAAAAAAGTATCTGTTGTTTACACTTTACTGTTGGTGTAATTGACGTGTCATAATATGTTATGTATAATCTTATCTTACTAATATTATAAAAGCGAAAGTTTGTCAAAATGTATGTATGTTTGTTAAAAGTAAACAGAGAAACAACCAACCAGATTTGGATAAAATTTAGCACATAGGTCTTCTTCTTTTAGGATAATGGCTCCACCGTTACAGCTGTGATTTTGCCAATGTCTTCATGTAAATAGTGTTACTCAAAAGTCAAAAAGCATAACTTCATATTTGACTATTTCCTATCAGGATCAATAACAAGTTCTGTCTTGAAGGGTCCTATGTAAAGTTAACACTCAATGTGCTCGAAGTATGACAATTAATGACACACACATATATATGTATACTAGCGGCCCCGACAGACATTGTTTTGCCCTAAAAAGGAAATAAAATCCTAGAACCCGAGTACAGCGCTACCTACCGGATAGAATTGTAATCTAAACCATTCTGGAATCCACCTGAAGACACACAAAAAATTACATTAAAATCAGTCCACCCGTTTAGGAGTTCAGTGACATGCACATTTAATATGGTGGTTAAGTATTCTTTAGTTTTCTAATTTTCCCCAATTTTCTTATTTTTTTCTTTCATAAGAACTTTCTCCTGACAATACCAAACACATCAAAAAAAAAAAATAAGGAAATCGGTCCAGCCTTTCATGCGTGATGCCGTGACCAAGAAAATAGGGATTCATTTTTATATAATAGATAGATATATGTCATTAATCATTTTCGATATTATCGAAATTAATTTCGATGCAAATGCAATGCAATGCAATCAGCCCTGTATTATATGTTGCCCACTGCTGAGCAGAGGCCTCCTCTATTACTGAGAGGGTTGAGGCCTGAGTCCACCACACTGGCCAAATGCGGGTTGGCAGACTTCATATACCCTCAAAAATTCTTATAGAGAATTCTCAGGTATGTAGGTTTCCTCACGATGTTTTCCTTCACCGTTAAAGCAAATCGACGCAAATGCATTTAATTAATTAACTTTAAATGAATTACCACTAATAAGTGTTACTTATTATCATATTTTGTTGGTTACAATTATTATTATGTGTTTAAAATGAATTTTAGTCTTTTTGTGATAAAAATAAGGAGTTGTGGTTTTCTGTTTTTTAAAGCAACAGACTATTAATGACTATAGTTAAAAGATGGATTCTATATTTATAATAAATAATAACTAAGTTTTTAAACATTTTTATAAAGTTTAAATTGATCTCATTTTGTCGGGGTTAATTATTACTAATTATGCTCTAAGATTTGTTATAAGGCAAAAAAGTCATGGGAAAATACATTTTACCACCTATGATGAATAATCATTTAGTTTTCAGACATTTTTATGAAGTTTAAATTAACTACATTTTTATGTAGTAAATGAGTACTCGAAAGTTCGCTAAAAGTCTATAGTCCGTCTAACTATTTATTTAACTTTTGACAGTTCGGTTTCTAATCAATTGGGGATGTACTAATGCGTTACCGATTCGATTTCTTGTAGATATGGTTTTAATTTATGCAGAAGTTTTGATTGATTAAACACATTGAAATATTTTTTTTGTTACACAATCAGTGGGCTTAACGAATATCGATTGGATAATTAATATCGAAGCTGAACGGCAAGTCCCTTCACTATGAAAAAAAAAACTGGCGTCTATAAAGTGTTCAATTATTTTGTTTCGATTCCTTGTCAAGAATTATAAAATTTCATAGGCGTGCATATGTCAAAAGTTAATTAATGGTTGGATGAACTATATAACAAGTCATTCATTCTAAATTCATGTTATAATTTATAAACAATTAAGATATATATAGTACTAGCTTTTGCCCGCGGCTCCGCCCGCGTTAAAAAGCTTTTCCGGGATAAAAGTCCCGCTTTATGTTTTCCCGGGATAAAAAGTAGCCTATATGTTTATCCAGGACATAATGTACCCGTGTGCCAAATTTTATCGAAATCCGTTCAGTAGTTTTTGCGTGAAAGAGGAACAAACATCCATACATCCATACATCCAAACATCCATACATTCTTACAAACTTTCGCCTTTATAATATTAGTAGGATTAGAACATTTTATCAAGTTTAAAATTACTACAATAAGCAGATTTTAAATTAACTGTAAATAGCGGAAACGACTCTTAGAATAAACTTATTTTAAACGTTTCCATTTGCTTAAAGATTATTTAACAATCGGAATACTTATGTGAACACTCTTAATGAATTAAGAGGTGAAAATAACTAGCACCGTAGAAGTTTATTACGCGTGATTTGTTTTATTTTGATTATTATTAGTATTTCAAATTGCCATCTGTTTTTATAATTGCTCTATTAATATTTGAAACTGATTGCGTTTGTGCGACATAAATTGTGAGCAGCCCTGGCCATGAGGGTAGTGACGTCAGTTCGCCTGACGACCAGACGTACGGGTAGGTTATGTTCTGTAATGAACACAGTTAGTTTTATTATAAAAGCTGAAATAAAATATGTGTTAAATTAATTCAAAGTATATTCACAATCCCCAGATTCCTGAAGATGGCAGTCGACACTACGCATGTTACATGTGCTTTTGTCAGCTGCAGAAGTGTAAGCAGCTTGTCACTAAAGCTCAAAGGACTGAGGAGCTTCTCAGACAAGTTTTGATAGATGGGCATCAGGTAAATAGAAAGTACTTCACACTAAAAAACTAAGCAGTAGAGTAGCTTGGATTAGATAATAATGAGATTTACGCCCGAATACTCAAACGCTACTTAAATATTTGAGATGGCCTTACGGATTTAAGCATTCGTTATTGGTGAAATTGGTATACTGAAACGTCACTTATCACTTAACCTTAAATTTAAGGCGACTTAGTTTAAGATCCGCTTATTGATTCAAACGGTATTCACAAACACTGCTTAAAGTTTGACAGCTATGTAAGGCCTCCAAATATGGCTGTTAATCGAGATCAATTTGAGAGTGCTTCAGACTAGTCGCAAATATTTACGTTCAAATCTTTAATAATTTAATGCGTAATAACTACTATTATATTCTCTTTGGATTTAATAAATCGTTTTTTTCTTCATTATCATCGTTGTCTGAAGAGGAGTGTGGTGTCAAAGGAAGAAATCGAGAGAAATTAAACGCTTTCGAAGAATACAATAATGATAATTTAATGTTAATGTTTGACAAATAAATATATCATATCTTATCTTAACTTATCGTAAAAGAAGATTCCAACTCAGCAAGGAAACAGTTCTTCATTTATGCTCTTTAAAATCGGGATTATATCCAGCCGAACACAAAAAGAAACCAAACAATCCAACCAATAGCCGAAGGTCATCGGGGTTTATTTTTCACAGGAAACAACCAACGGTAGTACATCGTATTGTGCGTAGTATGGCAGTTGAGTTAGCATATTTTGTAAATGTTTGTAAATATGCCTACTTCTGATGATAAAGCTGAAATAAGAATTATAAATATTATTGTTGTTGACTTGTTTATTTTTTTTCTAAAGCGGCTAATGTCAACCCTGACATACTGCAAAGTGGCAATATAATTCCAATATAAGCTCATCACATCAATGTTAAGAATATAATAATTAATAAACTATTTCTAATAATGAATATGCCATTCCTACATATTAAAAACATAGGATGGTTTTTAAACGTACTTACCATTTTTACTATGTAGCATCTGCACATAGTACATAAAATACTCACGAAAATGAAATATAATAGACATATTATAACATTGTAAATCACTTGCAAACTGCGCGTTGTGTTATTCGATTTATTTATATTTAACATCTTAAAAATTATACTGCGTGAAACGACACATAAATATCAAATTTATTAAAATTGTAATCGAAAACAAACTTTTTATAATCTGTAGCAAAATGACTGCTCCTCGGCTGACTTTTCCATAAAATCTTGCGTTTGAGAATGCCATTTAAAATAAGAAGCCGGCTAAAATTAAGTAGGCCTTAGATAACTTGGTTGGTTGAGTAGCGTTTGAGTATTCGGGCGTTAACATCTTATGTCTCAGGATGACGAGCGCAGTGAAATGCCACACAATACTTTGTAACTCAAGGTGCTGGATGGTGTTACTACTGTTTATGGGTGGTCGTATCGCTTACCATCACGCGAACGGCATGCTCGTCTCGTCATTCGATGCAATAAAAAAAAAAGATAAGCCCAGTGGCATAGTGTGTTTGGGGTAGGGCTGCCATCATATAAATTGCCGACGCCGGATAAACACGGCAAAAATCCTGGACATTTAGGCGAAATATGGGTCTTTCCCCGGACACCCCTGAAAAATATTTTGCCGTTCCTTCTTGAGTGCGGGGAAGACAATTAATTTTTAACTAAGATTTATTTCAATTTTCGCTCATCTATAAAAAATGGATTTCCCATGACAACAAAAGTGTTACCCGGAAACTTTTTAAAACCCCTGCCGGACGGCCCCCGGACGACCTTCAAACTAGGACAAATCCGGGGAAATCCGGACGGATGGCAGCCGTAGTTTGGGGGGAGGCTGATTTTCGGTCTGCGAATACCTTCAATGCATTTATATAAGCCAATTCACTGGTAGAGTGACCTTATACAGGGTATTCATATTGATTAAGTTAATGTTTACGTATTTGTTTGACAATGCTATACAACCACCGACGTCTATTATACTAGTACGCTGAACTGGACATTCGAATCGTGAAAGTGTGCCTATTTGTTTTCGCCATATTGGCGCTGATAGCAGTAGCGAGTGTCCATGGAACTAACGATGGAGTTGGAACATGGAACAGCTGATATATCGATAATCATACGAAATAGTCGACGGTTTATAAATTGAAAAAAAAATAACAATTTGTTATTATTAACAATGGAAAAAAATACTCAAAAATTTGATCGAAACAATGATTATAACGGCAATCGGATGTACAGTGTAGTGAAGATTCAGACAAATCTGTCTTTCCTTATTCATTGCGGCAATATTAGCAGTTTAACCCACGATACCACGGAATAAAAAGTAGTCATGTCTTATTCCAAGTTGTAAGCTATTGTCATCTCATATATATTATCCGTGAAAAAAGTTGTCTTATTTCAGTTTGGAAGTTACCACCACATCAAATTCGTTCAACAATTAGAACGGGAAGCCGTAAGAAATAGACATACGAACGTACACATATTATAATGTATTTATGGAAGGGATAAAAAAAGACAGTGTGACGGTAGATCAAGTTATATTTTATTAAGTCACTGACGTGCCCAAATTATATTACGCGACAAATAATTCGGTATATTGACACCTGTAATATTAAGGGAGTAGTTTTTTGTTGCTGCATATAAACGAATGTCTATATATTAGTCTATATTATATTTAATTAGAAAGTATGCAATTGGCAGCTTCCAATTATCTTTTAATGGCACAATCATTAAAACTAGGGCATCTTTACAATATGGTACATAAAATACGGTAAATCATTATTTTCAAAATCGATTCCTAAATCAACATGCCCACGTATTACTCCATCACGACTTCTAGTACAACTTTTTTTCAAACTCATTTCGTCAATCATTAAAGCGCAAATTAATTTTTCGCCTTTTTCTCTAGCTTGCTCACTTTTATAACTCAAGGTATTAAAACTTTCGGTAGTGAAACCTGGGTTTGCATCTTCCGAAATGTACCACGACCGTATAATTCGAGGATGAGGCAAGGCAAAATTTTTTTTTTTACGGGCATATGCATATGCCTTTGGCGAATAAAAATGTAGAGTAATTTCAAAAGCCCTTAACTCTGGGGAATATTTAGCATGACTAACATTATTTTCTGAATTTCTTGCCATCCTTTTAAATAATTGTGGTTTAAAATCATTGTACTCACTTAACAAACATACACAATCATCAGTAAGTCATTTCTTTTTCTCTAATTCACTTATTACTGTTTTCGAAGAAGAAACTCTAATCTTCAATCTTTTCACATGTTGAGATAAAGTTTTGAGACGAGTCTGAGAACTTCGTAAAGCTTTTTGTATTCTTTGCATAACCCTTTTAAATGACCTAGGAGTATTTTCGTAGCGGTGTCATGATTGATATTTTCACAGATTTCGGTGTAAGACCGCTTCCTTTTCTGGGTTTCATTTAGTTCCTTGTTGTAGCTTGTGCTGGGACCTGTTAAGAATAGAAAAAAAATATTCAATTTGAATTTCGTTAAGAAACAAAATGTAAGAATGCAGTTTCACATTAATCGAAGCAAGTCAACTATAAAACAGTATAAAGAAAAAAAACTCGTTGAGAAATAATAGTAATAATAATAAAAGATTACAAGTAAAACAAAATAATTATAAACAAATTGAAGCTGTTGTTGCCTCAAAAGGGTTACCAAATAAACTTTATTTGCTAAAGGTGTAAATAAAATATAATGTGTAACAATTATAAACCATAATTGTTATAAAACAATTATGAACCTGTTAGTTACAAAATGAACTACAGCGAAAAATAGTTACTAAGCTTGTAGTTAGTAATATTTGTAAATAGGTGCATTGACTTTATGTATAAATGAAACACCTTAAACTACAACTACAACTAACTTTAAAATAATCTGAAAACCTGTAAGTCTTATTTATTTAGTACTGAGTTTTTTGCAAAAAATATGTCATTTTACCTGACATTGTTTCTAAATTCATGCCATCAACTTGGTTTTCTCCGTGTGACGTCCACTCGTCACAGGGGTAAGTAAAACAAAAACACTTTAGCTTTCTCACTAGCCGTGTGTACACGTCCGCTCGGGTTGATCGTCGAATGACAACTGACTCCCCCCACGGCCGCGCACTCCCGACTATATTTTATTTAGACACCGTCACATCTCTCCCTTTTTAACAAAATCAAATCTGCTATAACTATTTTAATCAATTATTGAGAGGTAGGTACCTGAATAATTATTTCGACCAATATAACACATTATATGTAAATATAACAAAATTGTACGCTCCTACAATATAATACCTTAACTATTAATTCAATTACTTAATAACATTTACCAATTTGAATACAAAACTATTACAATGAATTATTTCGCATCTAGTTGCTATTTGAATCACATCCGCTTATCGTCTCTGAATCAGCTTTATCCTCGCATACTTTCCACTGTCCTTCCACGCGTTTGAGATGTATGATATTTCTTCTTGATTATTGTCCCGTCTCGTCATTCCTTATGCTATAATCAGAACCTTTACAATTTACAACAGTATGGGGAGTTGGGTTGAAATTCGTAGTAAGTTTGTTTTCCTTCATCATATTCTTTACGTATACTTTCTCACCAATTCCTATATCTATTTCTTCCGCTTTTCTTTTTCTGTCCTCATATTGCTTTCCCTTTTCCTTCATTAATTTGTCGTCCCTGAAGTCTGAAATGTATGGATTAGAATCTATGTCTGTAAGAGATGGTATTTTATCCCTAAAAATTCTACCGAAAAATAATTCGGATGGCGTTTTTCCGGTGGTGGTGTGCGGTGTGCTGTTATACATAGTAAGATATAATAATAAGTCATCGTACCAATTTGACTTTTGGCTTTGACTTATCCGGAGCCTTTTTAAAATATCGCGATTTTGGCGCTCGACTTCGCCGTTTTGTTGAGGGGAATACGGTATTGTAAAATTAATTTTAATTCCTAATTCCTGACAAAATGATTTAAATTCGTCGCTCGTGAACTGCCTCCCATTATCAGCGGTGATACTAACTGGTGTGCCAAGTCTAGAGAAAATCTCTTTCAATGCCTTGATTGTTTCAGCCGATGTTATGTTTTTCATGGGCTTGATCTCCTTGTAACGACTAAAGTAATCTACTATAACAAAGAGATAATGACCACTCGGTAAGGGTCCCAAAAAATCAATTGCTACATCTACCCAAGCTTGTGAAGGCAACTCACGACGCACCATTGGTTTTGGATGATTTAGCGCAGATACCAAAGTACAGCCTTTGCAACTTTTAACAAGCTTTTCAGCATCAGTGTCAATTTTAGGCCACCATACCTTGGTACGTAGTCGTGTTTTCATCGCTACAATACCAGGGTGCCCTTCGTGAGCCGCTTTTAACACCTGCTGACGTAATTTAAGAGGAATAACAATTTTACTCTCTCTTAACAAAAGACCGTCGTACATCCAGAGCTCTGTCTGAAATACTCTGTAAGTGTTAATTGCAGGATCCCAGGTATTCGATGACAGAGCATCTTTAACAAGTTGTGTTTCTTTATCTTGTAAAGATGCATCGGTAATTTCATCCATTCCTACTGCATTAGGCCTCGCAAATTGAACAATTTGATTTATGTGATGTTCATCTTCAAACGGTTGGGGTTTACTAGTAGGACATAACCGAGATAAGCAATCCGCGATATTATTCTTCCCGGGTTTATATATAACTCTGAAATTGTATGCTTGAAGGCGTAATACCCAACGCTCTATTCTAGCGCAGGTTTTTGATCTACTACCAAAAATAACCTCCAACAGTTTGTGATCTGTAACTAAGTCAAACGACGGCTTACCATATAGATACATTTTAAAATGCTCTACAGCCCAGACCAGAGCGAGAGCTTCTTTTTCAGTCTGGCAATAGCGCTTTTCTACATCTGTCAAACTTTTATTTCCATAAGCAATTACACGCGAGCCTCTATTATCAGACTGAATTAATACTGCTCCCAGTCCTACTGGGCTAGCATCCGCCATTACTACCGTCTTATCCTTAGGATCATAATATCCAAGAGTATGGATATTACTCAAGGATTTCTTTAGATCGAGAAATGATTTAACTTGTTCTAGGCCCCAATGGTGACTTATATTAGCATTTTTTCCTAATTTGAGAGTTAGTAATCTTCTGAGTGGTTCTGATTTAGTTGCCATGTCAGGGATCCACTTATTAACATAGTTTATGAGCCCAAGGAAACTTTGTACCTCATCAATGGTCGCAGGTTCTCGAAAATTTTCAACATCTTTTATTTACTTATCAAGAGGTTTAACACCGTTGGAAGACAACTGATGCCCTAAGAATTGTATAGTCTTGACACTGAAAACACATTTTTTCTGATTCAAAAGAATATTACGCTCTTTGAAAATCTCAAGTACATGTTTGAGTCTAGCATTGTGTTCAACATCATCCTTGCCATGTACGACAATATCATCAATAAAATTGACAACACCTTCGCATGGGAGGAGAATCCTTTCTAGAATTTTCTGAAAATGCTCCGGCGCGCAAGAGATGCCGAACATCAATCTTTTGTATCGATATAGTCCCTGGCCGGATATGAAAGTGGTAACGTCTCTAGAATCTTCACTAATTTCAACTTGATGGAAGGCGTCTTTAATGTCAAGCTTTGAAAATACCTGTGCCTTCTTAAATCTATGGAGCAACTGATCCATTGTGGGCAATGGATGATTTTCCCTAATAATGGCTTTATTCGCACACCGCATGTCCACGCACACTCTTACGTCACCATCGGGCTTAAGCACCGGCACTATTGGCGAGACCCAACCTGAGGGATTATTTACTGGTTCAATAATATCTAACTCAACGAGCTCATCAAGTTTTTTGTTAATTTTTTCCTCTAAGGGGATGGGCACACGCCGACAAGGCTGGGCGACAGGTTTAATAGTCTTATTTATAGAAATATCAAGAGTAACATCTTTTATTTTAGGGAAACTATTTACGCTTACCGAATTGACTTCTAGTCCGAGCTTAAGTACTTTTAAAGCTATCGCTGTTTCTTTTCCTAATAAGTCTCGCGTGCCTCCCTTGACGACATAAAAAGTTCCAGTTTGTGTTTGATTTCCTACTCTAATAGCTGCGTCAAATGATCCAACAACAGTCAGAGGTGTGTTACTGCCATAAGCCACGAACTTTTTGTCCGGTTTAGCGATTTGATTTGATACATCTACTTTACATTCTTTTAGGTAGTCCCAGGTCCTATCACTCAAAATATTGCATTTACTACCTGAATCTATAATCATGTCTATCCCCACACCACCTATGTTGCATTTGAGAGAAGCGTCATCGTCTATGTGAAAAATATAGTCTATATTTGTAGAAGATGGCTTGGCTTTTGAAGTATAATTGTTAGACTTCTCATTATCTATTTTAGTTAACTTCGGCTTTGTATGTGGGTATTTGTTAAAAGTATAATTCGAATTTTTCCTTTTGCTAGTCCGAGTTTTGCATTGGTTTCTGAAATGCCCAACGTATCCGCATTTCAAACATTGTTTAGATCTTGCGGGACAGATATTGCTATCTGCATTATGGTGCATACCACCGCAACGCGAACAGCCAGATGTTGCTTGATAACGGCTTTTTATGTCGATCTTGTTTATATTTATGTTTTGTGGCTCGAGATTAAACCCAGTAAGCTGCCTGTCTCAAGAGCATTCGCTTGAGCGATAACCTTATCTATATTCACATCATCACCCCAAGTAAGTATTTTTTTCCTAAGATCTCGCGAACTGCACTTCTCTACAATTTGGTCGATAAGGTTCTCTTCCTCAGATGCAAATTTGCATTTACTACTTTGGTGACGCAATCGCACAAGAAACTTTTCGAACCTTTCACCTGACTCCTGTTTTAAAACTCGAAATAAGTGTCTTTCGTAAATTTTACACTGCTTTGGTGAAAAGTAATCGTTAAGCTTCTTAACTGTCGTGTCGTAAACATCATCGTGTTCATGATAATCGCCGTCATCGTCCGGAATATTGTAATAAATTTCTTGTAATGTCAACCCTCCTACATGTAGTAATGTGGCCTTTTTCTTTTCTGGCTCAGTTACATTTAATGCAATTAAAAATAGTTCGAACCCCCTCTTCCATTTTTCCCAGCGCAGGCCTACGGAGGCGACATCGCCTTCACAGTCAAACGCTTCAAGCGGTGGTAGTTGAGACATTTGGGGCGATCTATAACAATAACTTCTTGTTAGTACCAACCGACAAGTCACGTCAGTTTACTACTATTTTTTTTTTTTTTTTTTTTTTTCCGCGTTGAATGACGAGACGAGCATGCCGTTCACCTGATGGTAAGCGATACGACCACCCATAAACAGTAGAAACACTATCCAGCACCTTGAGTTACAAAGTACTGTATGGCATTCCACTGCGCTCGTCATCCTGAGACGTAAGATGTTAGGTCTCAATATGTCCTGTAGTTACACTTGCTACAATGCCCTTCAAACCGAAACACAACAGTGCATGCACACTGCTGCTTGGCGGTAGAAATAAACATTTAAAATGTATGCATCATTTTATATCCAATAGCTTTTTAGAACCAACTGACACAGTTTTCTACTTATTTATACTTAGCGTAAAGCCTTAGTTTTGGTGCTTTACCTAATATAATATCTGATTTACAATAAATTCTTATCAGTACCAACTAACACCGTTAGTTTACTGTTTGAACTAGCATTTGAGTTTTCCAGAACATTCAATTATAAAACATCTTATTAGTACTAACTAACAGAGTTAGTTTACTACTTGACCATTTCTTGAATACCATTCCAATAAAAAGCAGTTTTATTTAAAACATTCTTCTTCTTCTTCTTTTTTTCGTTTTGTGGCTTCCACCGTTTATCAGTGATTTCGCCAATGTCAAGTGTCAGACTTTCCAGTTTCCGTTGCAATAATTGTTATGAAAATCGAAGGAAATATTTAAAACATTGTAACAAGAACAAAATAAAAGTACCTACGCCAATATTAAAAAGATTGGTAAACAGTAATTTAACAAAACATCACGATAATGGAAATAAACTTACTTATCTTCAAAACTTTTTTTTTTCAGTAACACATCGACGTAGGTATACAATTTTATTTACGTGCGAACAAAATATTGGAACGCGGTACTCAGGTACCAACAATATAATCGTGTATTTACTCGCCACACCAAATAGATCTCATCTATTTTTATGATTACCATCGGATGATTGTATCCGGGATCAATACCTACTTGGTCTTAAAAACGCGACTGTTTAGAAGTTTCAATGTTAGTGCGAAAAATAGACAACTTATTAGTACCGGTTATCAATCAACCTACTACTTGGATTAATAGCAGTTCGGGTAGGATAGGAGTGTAATTATTTACGAATGTGCGTCATAACAATACCTCCGGTAAAATGCTATTTAAATTGACGCCGCCCTGCCTCAAGTAGTTACATGACTATTTTATTTGTGTTTGGCTGGGGTACATGGATCATACCAGATTTTCTTGTAATATCTATCAATCAATATACAGGTACTTATATGTTTTCTAACCTTCTTTCCTTCCCATAATTTGATAGATTAAGTACTTACCCGCAGACTCGTCGCCACTTGTGACGTCCACTATCACAGGGGTAAGTAAAACAAAAACACTTTAGCTTTCTCACTAGCCGTGTGTACACGTCCGCTCGGGTTGATCGTCGACTGACAACTGACTCCCCCCACGGCCGCGCACTCCCGACTATATTTTATTTAGACACCGTCACACTCCACATTCATTATTAATTAAATCAGCTTCTTACTCTCTATTTTCCTCAGGAATAATACCTAAATCTGCAATAATAACATCACCATTGCAAAACGTCTTACAATATACCTACTATATGCATAAAATGCTCAATAGAATAATATAAATTATTATACCCACCAGAAAATATTGTGGGCACACGGGTAGGTCATGTCCTGGATTAACATATAGGGTACTTTTTATCCCGGGAAAATATAAAGCGGGACTTTTATCCCGGAAAAACTTTTTAAGGCGGGTGGAGCCGCCGGCAAAAGCTAATGTCTAATAAAACAATCTTCTATAAAATGTTTAGAGCATACATGACTATTTTTATTCGGAAACCAATTTCCAAATTAAATGTTTTTCAGCCATAGTTTTTGTATAGTTGATACCCCCGTGCCTCGGAAAGCACGTAAAGCCGTTGGTCCTGCGCCTGATCTCTCTCCGGTCATGTCGGATTGCCGTCTCACCGGACTATGAGAGTGAAGGAATAGAGAGTGCACCTGTGTATTGCGCACACACTTGTGCACTATAATATCTCCTGCGTACCTGGCTGATCTCCGTTGAGATTGGCCGCCGTGGCCGAAACTGGCTAGGAGGACTTCATAGTTGAGTCAGTTGGAAACCTGTACCAATACATTTATAATGACACTTTTATGATTTTAAATTGATATTTCCTCTTCTGGAGTAGATAGAGTACATTCTTTATAGAATAATACATTCCTAACCTTATTTTATTATTAATCTTAATTAATGATTTTATGCGTTTAAAGGTACAGTATAAAAGTATAAATGCCAATAGAGCCAAACCAAAAATTTATCGATATGCATTGTCGATATGAAACTTGGACAACCCTATCAATATATACTTACTTTATAAATATGCTATTTGAAAACAAATTATCGTGTAAATACGTTTATTCGAATCGCTTGTTTACCCGTTACTTTCCAGGCAAGTCAATGGCGTGCTATCTGAATCACAACATGGATTCCGGCACGGTCGTTCGATCTTAACTAATTTAACATCTTTTGTGTCCGATCTTACAGTAGAAATTGATAAGGGACGCGAGGTAGATGCAGTCTATCTAGATTTTAGTAATGCATTCGATAAAGTTGACCATTTCATATTGTTGCAAAAATTACGGTATTGTGGCATTGGTGGATCCCTACATAAATGGTTTGAATCTTACTTATATAAAAGGCCTCAAACAGTGGCAGTAAATAACGCTATATCAGAGGTGTATTTATCTGAATCGGGCGTACCTCAAGGATCCCATCTTGGGCCAGTGCTTTTCTTATTGTTTATAAATGATGTAACTAATCAAGTAAAGAATTGCAAAATATCTCTGTTTGCTGATGACATCATCATCTTCCTGCCCTGGTCCCAAATTACTTGGGGTCGGCGCAACATGTTTTTCTCATCCATTCTTCTCTATCTTTCGTCATCAAGTCATTCACGCCCTTTTCTTTCATATCATCTCTTACACAATCCATCCACCTCTTCTTTGGTCGTCCTCGTCCTCGCCATCCATCAACACTCAAATTCATCACTCGTTGGGTTACATGCCTTTCATCCCTTCTCCTCACATGTCCATACCAAGACAGACGATTTCCTTTCAACTTTTCTGTCACTGGTGCCACTTTCAAACTCCCTCTAATATACTCATTCCTCACTTTATCCATTCTCGTCACTCCACACATCCATCTCAACATTCTCATCTCTGCTACGTGTAATCTTCTTTCGTCCGTCTTCTTTACGGCCCAGCATTCTGATCCATACAGGACGACAGGTCTTATCACGGATTTGTATATTTTGCCTTTCAGTTTTAGAGGCATCCGTGGATTGCAAATTGTGCCTGTGACCTGCCGCCATTTCATCCAACCCGCGTTGATCCGGTGCCCAACGTCGCGGTCTATTTCACCGTCCCCCTGGACGAGTGACCCAAGGTACCTGAAGTCGGAGCAGGCCGGTAAGGATATTCCGGCAAGGTTAATGGATACTGGACTGGAGAGACCGCCAAAATCGCAAAACAGATACTCTGTTTTGCTTCGGCTTAACTTTAGGCCATTCTCCAGTCTTTGTCTCCATTCCTCCAGTCTACTCTGGACCAGTCTCGGCAACCAGCACAATGTCGTCGGCGAACAGCATACACCAAGGGGCCTCTTCCTGAATGTCCGATGTAAGAGCATCCATTATCATCAGGAAGAGGTAAGGGCTAAGGGCCGATCCTTGGTGCAAGCCCACTGCCACATTGAAGCTGTTGGTAGTACCAGCTGTAGACCGGACTTGGGTACTGCACCTGCTGTACATCACTCGGATCAACCTCACATACTTCCCAGGTATACCTTTCACCTTTAGGGCCCACCATAAAATCTCACGAGGAACCCGGTCATATGCCTTTTCGAGGTCAACGAACACCATGTGCAAGTTTTTATGTGCAGCTCGGTATTTTTCGCACAGCTGTCGCAACGCGAAAATGGCAACCGTTGTTCCCCGACCAGGCATAAAACCGAATTGATTTGGTGAGATTTCACACTCATCTCTCAATCTCCGTTCAATCACTTTCTCCCATATCTTCATACTATGTGACATTAGCTTTATCCCCCTATAGTTGTTACACTCCAGCACATCCCCTTTATTTTTGTAAATGGGTACCAGTACACTGTTACACCATTCATCGGGTATGGCTTCTTCCCGCAACAACTTATTGAAGATTAAAGCCAACCATGTCCATCCATCCATTCGCAATAACGTCCATACTTCAACTGGTATTCCGTCAGGTCCTAGTGCCTTTCCATTCTTCATTCCATTCACTACACTTCTCACTTCGTCTACACTAACATTTCTCACTAGTCCCTCATTCATTGGATTATTCTCAAGCACTCTATTCCAATTATTCTCTTCGTTCATTAACCTTTCAAAATATTTTTTCCATCTATCCTTAATGTCTTCCTCATTCGCAAGCACCTTTCCGGCTTCATCTCTAACACACTTAACCTGACATACATCTTTAGACTTTCTCTCTCTTGCCCTTGCAAGCCGGTACAGCTGCTTTTGGCCTGCAGCGCTATCCAAATTGTCAAATAGTTTGCTTTGCGCTGCGGCCCTTGCTACTGCAATGGCTTTTTTAGCTTTTTTCTTCCACTCATCATACTCATTTTTCTTTTCTGCTTTCAGAATTTCATTCTTCTCATCCACCCTCTGCCACTCTTTAAACTTCATTTTCTTCTCCTGAAGCACATTTTGTACTTCTGTCGTCCACCACCATGTATCCCTATCTATCGTTCCTTTCCCTTTCGATTCTCCCAAAATATCTTTCGCTGCATTCCTGATACACCCTGCGATTTCATTCCAACAATCATTTACACTATATTCATCCATATCGCCCATTTCTATCATCTTATCTACCACTCTTTCTCCAAATTTCTTCGCACATTCTTCCTTCTCTAGCAAATGCCATTTTATTCTAGGAGGGGGTCTGTTCCTTCTTTGATTTGGTTTCACCTTAACGGTCGTGTCCAAAATTAATAGTTTGTGTTGTGAAACCAAATCTTCGCCCGGGAGAACTTTACAATCTTTTATGTACTTGAGATTGTTGCGTCTGACGAGGAAGAAGTCTATTTGAGTTTTACGGACACTACTTCTGTAGGTTATTAAGTGTTCGCTCTTTTTCTGAAACCAGGTGTTGGCTACAGCCAGATCGAATGCCATAGCGGATTGTAACAGACTTTCTCCCTCGTCGTTGCGATTTCCGAAACCCCACCCCCCGTGTACTCTTTCATAACCTCCATTCGTTCTTCCTACATGCCCATTGAAATCACCACCTATGTACAGTTCCTCGTGTGATGGAATAGTCATAAGCAGTGAATCAAAATCCTCCCAAAATCTCTCTTTCATACTTTCATCACATCCCGACTGTGGGGCATACACACTTATCACATTTAACATCACATTTTCTAACATTACTTTCACAGCTATCAATCTATCATTCATCCTTCTAACATCCATCACGCCCTCTTTCAACTTTCCGTCTAACACTATTCCCACACCATTCCTCCTTCCATCACTGCCACAATAATAAAACTTATATCCTTCACCAATTTCTCTCGCTTTTGTTCCCTTCCCCTTAGTCTCCTGCAAACACGCTACATTTATTCTTCTTCTTTTCAAAACATCCGCAAACTCTCTAGCTCTTCCAGTCATCGTTACAACATTCCAACTAGCATACCTCACTCTTACTTCCCGGGCTAGCCTCTTACGTTGCCCCCGCCCGGGCTGGTGCAACAACCCTTGTCCATTTCCCACAGGAGCCGGGTGCTGCCCCTGCGCGTCGCCTTTGGGGTACGCCCTAGCCCTATCGCGCATATAGTGAAACAACATGTTGCATAGGGGATTTGGCAATTTGGTTTTACAGCCGGCCGCCTGCCTGACACCAACCCTCCTTGGGAATGCTGTTGTTGGTGGTTTACCCGCCACTGCGGGGGGACCGCCAACGTTGTCAGGATATTGGCCGTCGCGCCGATCAACTCGACCGACGCTCCGTTGCCCAGGGTGCACCGCGTGGAGGTTTCCTGACTTCGCACCCCTTCACTTTGCTGATGACATCAAAATATATAAAATAGTTCACAACAATTTAGATGTTATGCTGATTCAAAATGACCTTAATAGTATTTTAAGTTGGTGTTGCGAAAATCGAATGACTCTCAATGTAAATAAGTATTTTTTTATAAAATATACCAGGAAGAAAAAGCCACTTGTGTCAACTTACGTGCTTGGCAGCGCAGTTATTCAACAAGTTCAAGAAATCCGTGATTTGGATGTCATACTAGACAATAAGCTTAACTTAAAATCTCATATTAATAATATAGCTTCCAAAATGTTAGGATTCATCAAACGTAATAGTGCAGATTTTAAGATAGGAACTAAAATTTTACTCTATGATATGCTCGTGCGCAGCCAACTCGAGTTAGCCAGTGTTGTGTGGTCCCCTTTCTACAGCACTCATTCACAACGCATTGAGAGTCTTCAGCGAGCGTTCACAAGACATATAGCTTATAAAACCACAGATTTTTCCCACAGAAGTCCATATAACTTGCGACTTAATAAATTTCATATGACGTCCCTCCGAGTTAGGCGGAAACTACTGGACATGAACTTTTTGTTTAAAATTGTAAACGGAATTTCTCAAAGCAGTGAACTCTTAAGCCATTTCTCATTATCGATTCCTTATCACTACCCTAGATCTCGCATAACTAAAATTTTTCACACTAGTTCATCACGTACTAACCTTGGATTGCAAAATCCAATTACACGCATGTGTATCGAATACAAGGATTTCAGTAGCAAAATTGAGGAACTAGATATTTTTGGCGATAAATATCCAATTTTTAAAGAAAAATTAATGGTTTTTTGTAGTCCTCTTACATAATTTATTATAGTTTATATTAGAAGTTTAATTTATTTTTGTTTTGTTTTTCACTGAAACATGTAATTTTTAAATAAGAGATGCGTATACCTGTAATGGGCATATATATCGGCCTGTTTTATAATGTGAGAATGTTCTTTTTATGATTTTTTAATATATATGCTGTTGGTGTACCATAACAAATAAATAAATAAATTGAGTTATTATTTACTTGTAAATGATAGTTTGCTCTTTACAATAACTAACTTTAATACAAATAGCTAAAAGATGATGTAAATGTACGTACTTATGAAATGTTACTCCACTACCCGTTTCGTAACGGGTTTTACAACACACACAAATTCTCATTGTGGATTACTATAAACCACACACAAATAACACTTAAAAGCAACACGTTTCACCGTAATATTTCATTTTAATGCACTGACAAAACAGAGAGCTCTCAAAACAATACGACGGCCATATGCATTATACGTCAAATTTAGTTCCCTGGACGCTCGAGAGGGGCGTTTCAAATCGGCACAAAATATAGCTGTCATTCTGTATCGTAAATCCTGTCCAGCGTACTAGTATAATAGAAGTCAGTGTATACAACAAAAATACATATTCGTAATGTCAATTCCCATGCATACAAATTTTAATTTTGCATCCTTAACGCCCGAATACTCAAACGCCACTTAAATATTTGAGATAGCCTTACGGAATTAAGCATTCGTTAATGTTGAAATTGGTATACTGAAACGTTACTTATCTCCTAACCTTAAATTTAAGGCGACTCAGTTTAAGGTCTGCTTATTGATTCAAACGGTATTCACAAAACCTGCTTAAAGTTTGACAGCTATATGAGGCCCCCTCATATGACTGTTAATCGAGATTAATTTGAGAGTGCTTCGGACTTGTCTCAAATCTTAACGTTCAAATCTTTAATAATTTTATTGCGTAATAACTACTTATTATATTCTCTTTAGATTTAATAATCGTCTTATTCTTCACTATCATCATTGTCTGAGGTGGAAAATAGTGTCAATGGAAGAAATCTAGAGAAATTAAACGCTTTCGAAGAATACGATTGTGATGAATTTAAAAGAAGATTCCGACTCAGCAAGGAAACTGTTCTTCATTTATGTTCTTTAAATCGGGACATTATCCAGCCGGACACAAAAAGAAAGGCAGACAATCCAACCGATAGCCCAAGGTCGTCGGGGTAATTTTTCACGGGAAACAACCAGCGGTAGTACATCGTATTGTGCGTGGTATGGCGGTTGAGTTAGCATTTATAAATATGCCTAGGTACTTCTGATGATAAAACTGAAATAAGAATTATGAATGTTATTGTTGTTGAGTTGTATTATTTTTTTTTCCAAAATGGCTAATGACAACCCTGACCATACTGCCAAGTGGCACTATAATGCCAATATAAGCTCATCACATCAATGTTAATAATATAATAATTAATAAACTATTTCTAATAATTAACATGCCATTCCAACATATTACAAATTTAAGATGGTTTCTAAACGTATTTACCATTTTTACTATGTAGCATCAGCACAGTACATAAAATACACACGAAAATTAAATATAATAGACATATAACATTGGAAATATTTTTTAAGCTGCGCATTGTGTTATTCGATTTATTTATTTTTAACATCTTAAAAATTATACTGCGTGAAACGACACATAAATATCAAATTTATTAAAATTGTAATCGAAAGCAAACTTTTTATAATCTGTAGCAAAATAATTGCTCCTTAACTGAGTTTTCCATCAAATCGTTTGAAGTCAAGAATTTTATACCCCTATGGATTATTCATTCCGTTTAACAAACTGAAGAATAGAATGTGACGTCACAGCTATCTGCTGTCTCTCTCTTTAGAGTGACAAAGGTTTATTTTCAAAACCAGGACGTAACATAATTAACTGTCCATAATAATATGATATGATATAATATGGCTGCCTCGGTGGCGTAGTTGTATTATGGTACGACTGCAATGCTGAGATCTCGGGTTCGATCCCCGGGTTGGTCGGGTCGGGCAAAGTGATTATTTTCCATTCAGTATCAGCTCGGAGTCTGGAATTTGTACACGATAATGCGATAGGCTCGCCCCCTATCACATCATGGAACGGAATAACGGCAAAAAGTGGGTGCACTAATTGCACCTCTGTCTACCCGGGGGATAAGAGGCGTGAGTGTGTGAGTGTGTAATAATATGATATCGCACCATAATATTTATTTGTATCTCTATAAAGTAATGCGGTTTAAATTAATTATGAAAACCAACTACAGCGGCTAGTAATAGTTGATATTTAAAAAATATAGAGTTAGAAAGTTTATTCCAAACAAAATTGGCCTAGTTACATACTTTTTTGGTAAGTGTAGTTCGGAACTACTAGTTCCACTTACATAAAAAAAATACCTCACCACGCGGTGGTGAATTCAGTGGCAGCCTTGGAGGAGGGGGGCGAACCAGGCAACCGCCTGGGGCCTCGCAGTTACAGGGGCATCTTGCAGCTCCTTGGGGGACCGTTTTTTGGCACCTTACTTACAAAGCTGTTAAAAAAATTTATTTGCTTCGCACGGGGCTCCGCGTGCTTTTTTTTGCTCGGCACACAGCCTCACATTATATATGTTTTACTTTCCCCCGCGACTCGTTCACGTTGTTTGCCGGCCTTTATAACCAATTATGGAGACTGTAGGGTTAGACAGAAAAACATTGGGATATTTAAAAATGAAAACTGCAGTTATTGTTAAACTTAAATATAATAACAAAAATAAAAAAACATACTCATAAAAGTAAACAATCATACATGAAAAAATAATACACATTTAGGAAGTTAATAACCTAATTGTCAGTGAGTAATTTTGAAATATTACGAATATCTACTTTGTGTGATTTTACAATTTTTGCGAGTATTCTGCGAACTTTTTTTCTGTAATTATCCATAATAATACATATTGTGTTTTAGAGATATTCTACTATGAGTTGTGTAATTCATGGTTGCAGAATTATTTGCAATCCAACATCTAGTGTGAAATTCCATAGGTAAGTTGATTGTAAACAAAGTTGTGTAGATATTTATAGCAAAAGTAATAAACACGTGGATGTTTTACAAATTACACTACTAAATAAATTCTTGTTTGAGAGCCATGGAATCAAAAATTAACGCTACATTCTGCGGGTGAGGTTTCGTCCTTAAATTTATTTTTAATATTCTAAAACTTCTGTGAAGAAGCCAACAAAACAATTAAAGATTGCTAAAGATCACCATAATGTGCTCTCTTTCGGCAAATAAATCTTTGAATTTATAAAAACAAAAATGTTTTCGGCGACTAAAGGTGTAATGTTAAAACAAAAGTCTTTATGTCATCACTATATGTAATTTTTCTTTGCTTGCTATTTGGAATATACTTAAAAAAAATCTCAAATGTTAGCAAAATTTCACTGCAAAATATTTTCAATTTCAGACTGTAAAGTATAATCATGAACAACTTTAGTAAGAAATAACTTGTCATTAATTTTCTTCTTTTATCTCTTCATCTTCTGCTGCAGTACTTTCTTTTATTTCTTCAAATTTATTTCACAGGATGTCTTCACATTTACTGATATATTGAAATCTTTCAAGTCTTGACGTTTCAATGGTGGTTCATATTCATTTCGCTGACATATAATGTAAAAAGTAAATATCAATCAATAATAATATATTTAAGTACCTATGTTTTATACAGAGGCAGAGGTGCCATTTAGTACACTCAGATATCACCCAATGTACCGTCGTTATAAAATTTGGTGGGTCGCAAGCTTAATGCCTTATCCTACTAGTCTAACTAATATTATAAAGGCGAAAGTTTCTAAGAATGTCTGGATGTATGGATGTTTCTTTCATGCAAAAACTACTGAACGGATTTCGATGAAATATGGCACACGGGTAGATCATGTCTTGGATTAGCACATAGGCTACTTTTCATCCCAGTAAAATATAGACAGTGACTTTTATCCCGGAAAAACACATTCACACGGGCGGAGCCGCGGGCAAACGCTAGTAAATAATAAAGTCTAAGTGGATCATAATTATGCCAGTGAAATGATAAAAAATAATATACTTACAGCATGAGTTTCTGGTAATAAATAATTATTTTTGACATCTACTGCCATATTCCCAGAAGTAGAAGACACATTATCACATTCAGAATCATAATCTTCTGTCTTTAAATGTTGACTAGTAATTCTTGACAGACATCAAATTGACCTTTTAATGGTATTTATATTTAACCACGTTTTTGCTTATCTAGATCTTTAAGAAATCTGTAAAGAGAAATACAAACTCGATTTTATTTTAAATAAAAGTTTCAATAAATCAATGCAGGATACACTGAGAACTCGATTGTAACTGTTGATCCTCAGTTTTTATTTACGATGATTATTTAAAGAAGCTTTATAATATTCATTACTAAGGCGGCTAGTATTACAAATACTCTAGCACCATCGTCAAACCGGTCCACCAAAGCTTACACCATGGTCACCCTAGCCTCTTGTTTACACGTACACTATTTACAATACAAAAAATCACATTTAACATTACGTTAATATGAAAAAAGTAGTCATATATAAAGCAAATCACATTAAGCGATATTTTTCTACAGTTCATTTATAAAATATTCACGTATTTTATTACATTTCGTATAAATATTGATAAAATTATAATATTTACACAATATTGATTACAATGAACTTACCTGTAGAATTTAACATTAAATGATGGATGCCAAATATTTCTGCAACCATGAACTACACAATTCACATTAAAATATCACTAAAACACACTTATTATTGTAGATAATTACAGAGAAAATTTCGAAGTGAACATTTATTTGATGAACAACTATATTGACATCGAACTTAACGTTTTATAACAGTGTTGCCGAAGTATGTATTCGCAATTACCAATTAAATGAGGAAATTTTGTTTAACTAAAATGTTAATAAGGATAAAAAACCTTAAGGATATCTTATTCAACAAGAATAATTCTGAAATGAAAATAGTACTTATATCATTATATAAGATATGTTGGAAATATTTATATATATATGATTGAGACGACAATAACGGTATTGATATTTTTTTATGGGTGGGGAAATAATCCGTAAGCTTTGGCAACATAGGTTAAAGAGTGAGTGAGATAGAAGACAACTCAAAAGGTAATTTTTTTGTCTTCACAAAAATGTGTGTACCGCGGTCTCCATTAGATAATATTATAAACTTCTTGTTGGAAGTACGTTTGAGAATGCCATTTAAAATAAGAAGCCTGTTAAAATTAAGTAGGCCTCAGATGACTGCGTTGGTTGAGTAGCGTTTGAGTATTCGGGGGTAAATGTAGTACATCCTTTAATATGACTGTTATTGTTATTGTACGTCAAAGAAGTAAGAACCTGGTGACCGGAAACACAGGCTTTGCCTCATCGGGCACCATTCTCTTTAAGACATCCTGTGTACTTTAATATTTAGTAACACTTTAAGTAATGTGATGATGAGTTTGTAATTATAAATAAATAAAATCAATTACATTTTAAGTTTACCGTTACCATGGTTACATGTTCACGCTGCCGTCTTTTAGTTCCAAATATGCTCACCGGGGCGCTGTTCAATTTTCGATACAAAAATTTACTCAAACGTAATCATTACGTTAAGTAGAAGATATCGCGTAAACTCGTTCTCAGGATACAGAAAATCAAAAATTGATTCGCGAAACAGTGAATTATATCAATTCAGTAGAAGATACTGTTTTCAGCTGAATACACAATCACTTACCCTTATAAATAGGCAGGCACACGGCCTAACAAGCACAATGACAAAAAGCTGTGTGGAATTCTTGCGAATAATGGACGAAAATGAAATAGAAACAAAAATTAAATGTGAAGATGTTATAGTGAAGAAAGAACCGGACGAAATTGGTAAGTGATGTCATAGCTTTTTATAATAAAAAGTATTTTGTAGTTGAATTTCGGCCATGGCTTTAGACAATATATAATAATGTGTATAATAATAATAATAAAGAATATCAATTTATAATAATAATAATGTTTATTGCCAAAATCAATTCTGTTACGAAAATGGAAACAAGGAGAAAAAAACTTACAAAATAGAGTAAAATAATGACAGAAGCGGCTCAGCTTACTTGCTGTCTAAGATATAAAACTCATCCAGCGCTGATTTTCAGCCACCCCTAGCCGCTTAGGTATTATTATGAAGTTAGGACTAACTGCTCCTCCATTAATTTTTACTTAGTTTCCGACAACGTTCATTAAAAAATATCTTTAACAAATAAATAATATCAATCACATATATGGATTAAAAGATTGAAAACTTATGTTACATATTATGTTTTGTATGGGTGCTGGACCTCAAAATGCAACCAGGATCGAACTTTATGGATATTATAAAGGCTAAATATGGATCCTGGATCCATTAAAGTAATATTTTAGACCCCTCCATGTATAAATAACTTTTATTTTTTTTTACTATCAAGTGTAGTTTTCAAGCAAAATTAAATTACACAAATCTCAAAATCGGAGTACTTTATAATTATACGATTTATTGCAAAGGCCTAGTTTCTGGGAGTACATATACACTCACGCCTGTTATCCCCGAAGAGGCAGGCACAGGCGCAACTAGTGTACTAGTGATGTGATTATCGGTTAAAAATTATTAATGGTTATTAATTAATTGCTTAAATAAAATAACGTGTTAAATTAATAGTTAAAATTATAACTGCTTAGGAGTAGAAAAACGACAAAAAATAATTATTTTAACTCATTTAGTGGGGAACAGTTCGCCTCTATTTTTTTTTTGACGCGTTTGAAACGTTCAGTGTCTATCTAGGTATATAATTAATCAAAGATCCTCAATTTAGTTAATAAAGTACCAACAGATAGAACAACGCTTAACATAACAAATGGTTTGTTGTTCACGAAATACTAAAAAGTGTGGAATAAAAAATAAGTAACTGAAACCCGACTGCGGAAAGAAAAACCGAAAAATATTAAACAAGAAAGTATTACTATAGTACCTGAACCACCATCACTGTTATCAATTATCATGCAAGGTTACACGCTGATTTTGATTCATCGATGACAAAGAACCAATAAATTCACTGTACACAATACACCGATACATGGTTTAACTTTAAATGAATCCGTAGTTTGTTGTTGTAAATTTATACGACAAATTCTTTTTACAAAAATCACAAGTAGAATTGCTACTTGTGATTTTTGTAAGTACAGTTAAAGTATTGATCATATACATTTTTTAACAATAGTTCCAAATCACTGCATAGCTACGTCTCAACATAATTATTCGTTAGCAACACTTTTATCACTAGAAAGAAAAATAACACCATAATTCGTGGACACAAAATACGCGGCAATCGATCAGTTAACTGTTTATTTACGGTTTCGTTACTACATACGTTAATTGCTAAGAATAACTTGGTCAAGCAATATTAGCTACGTTGTGATACAGTAAACATACATTTTAAGGACCATATTCGTATAAACTCACGGTACATTAATTGCTATGAACGCGTTTGACCAAGCAATATTAGCTGCGTTTTAATACAGGATACAGACATTTAAGGACCAAAATTCTATCAACTCAAACAACCAATCATTAATCACGACTCATTATTTAACTCGTAGCTAAAGATAAAATTTTAATTTAATGAGAAACTCATAGATGGCGTTATTACCATTTTGAATGATAGATAAATGGTTATCAATTTTAGTTGAATGACAAATTAGTAGATGGCGTTAACTGCCTCCGTAGTTCGTACTCAATTGATTAGTTAAAACGTTTAATGGATCTTGCAATAGTAGTTTATAATATTCACTGTTATTTTTTTTTAATGAACGAAATTAATTGTTATAATGTTTAATGATCACCACTATAGTGTACCCACTTTTCACCGTTATTCCGTCCCATGATGTGATAGGGGGCGAGCCTATCGCTATATCGGGCACAAATTCCAGACTCTGGGCTGATACTGAATAGAAAAACTCAATATCACTTTGCCCGACCCGGGGATCGAACCCGAGACCTCAGCTCTGCAGTCGTACTGTAATACAACTACGCCACCGAGGCAGGAGAAGGCAGTTTTTGGGAGTATTATCCAAATTATATAAAGTATCTTGGTTAGAATTTAAAGACCGTTTTTGGACAAGTCCTTTCATGCAAATCTGTTAATTTGTTTTCATTTTTACTTCTAACAAACATCCAAACATTTTCACAACTGAGGCGTTTATAGTATTAGTAAGAACTAAGAAGTAAGATTGTTTAAATATTTTCAGATACACCAGAGGCACCACCAGATTTCAATGTGGGTTCTCAGAGCATTTTGAATGATGACGACATCACAAATTGCAGTATTGAGGACATATCAAAACCCCTTGATTTGCAAAGTGAAACTGTTGTGGTTAAACCAGAAATCACAGAGAATTGTGATCTTTGTAATAAAGAAGGGTGTAAGCCTTCTTGTGGTAAAAATAATAGCAATCAAGATGAGTCTAAAAGTTCTTGTGATATTGATGCTGATGACAATAATGGTTCTCAATCAAGTTGTTCAGATTCTGAAGATGATTTGCCTTTAAAGAAGTTAAGCACCAAACTGAATGTCAAAAAGAAAAAGATAAGGATTGGAAAGGACAAAGGTAATTTATTTTTATGTTTAATGAAACACAATATTATCGTAAACACATTTCTTTTTTTTTGCCTGATATAGCGATAGGCTCTACCCCTATCACATCATTGGACGGAATACGCACGGGGAAAAGTGGGTGCACTAGTTGCGCCTCTGCTCACCCCCTCAGGGATAAAAGGCGTGAGTGTGTGTCAATTAAATGCCGCGAAGAATGTCCGCAGGTTTAAAACCCAAGAACACGCACCTCTGACTTTTCTCAAAAGTTATGTGTGTATTCATTGTAAATTATCGCTCGCTTTAACGATGAAGGATAACATCGTTCGGATACCTGCATACTTAAGAACTGAGAAGTTCTGTATAAGAATTTCGAAGGTATGTGAAGTCTGCCCGCACTAGGCCACCGTGGTGGACTAAGGCCTTAACCCTCTCAGGAGTAGAGGAGGCCCGTGCTCACCAGTGGGCAGTATATAATACAGGGCTGGTATGGTGGCGGTGGTGGTCAATTAAATGAATGTGTATCCAAGTTAATACATAACAGTTTTGAACACATTAAATACACAGGGCATGGAGGAGGGTAAGCTGATAGTTCTGGCTCTTCTCGACTTCAGCAATGCCTTTAATACTGTTGATTTTGATGTCTTGCTAGGTATATTGCGTTCACTTAGCATATCTCCAACCGCAATCACGTGATTTCACAGTTACTTATTTGGACGTCACCAGCAGATTTGCATTGATGACAAATTTTCCTCTTCTTGCACAACAACGGTTGGCGTCCCACAGGGCGGCGTTCTGCCTCCTCTTCTCTTTGCAGTATCATCATCTGCATACCACCTTTATGCAGATGATCTCCAAATTTATGTTCAGGCACCATTGGATGGGATGACGGAGGCTATGACGGTCATTAACCGTGATATGGAGTGCATTTGTGAGTGGAGCAAGGCCTATAGATTGTCTGTCAATCCATATCGGGCTCAAATTCCAGACTCCGAGATGATACTGAATAGAAAAACTCAATATCACTTTGCCCGACCCAGGAATCGAACCCGAGACCTCAGCTTTGCAGTCGTACTGTAATACCACTACGCCACCGAGGCAGTCTTTTCTATTGTACGTGTACAATAAAGTATTATAATTCAATTTTAAAAAAATACCTGCCGACTCGAATGTTACCTGACCTTTCTGAGTTGGATTCGAACGAAACACTTCTCAGGCCACAGATCATAATATTATAAGCTGTAACGAGACTCAACGGACCGCAGAATTTAACTAAAATACGCTGAATAGTTATGAAGTAGTACACCAAACATTTTTGCATTTTTATTCAAAATCATAGTGAAATTTTCTTTAATTTCTTCTAGAAAAATAGTATTCCATGAACGAAGTTGCGAGCGTAAGTTAGTCGTAAAGTAAGGAAGTGTTTAAAAATAATGCAAACATAATAATACACTATTTATTTATGTTTAAGGTGCACCTCTAAACAAAAAACCTAAACTGGATGATAATAACGTACAAGACAAAACCAAAAACAATATACAAAATAGATCTGAAAAAATATCATCACCTGAAACGTGTAAGACAAATATAAATATTGAAAATACTTCATCAATAATATGTAATGAAAGAATTAATCCAATGTCTTTGTACAAAGAATTTATATGCAATGAATGTGGTACAAAGTGTTATACCAAAGCTTTACTTATAAAGCACCTGAATGTACACAAGCCTGTAATTATTGAACCAATTAAGATTGACATGAAAATACAGGAATCTGTAACCCATGAAAAAATTCAAGAAATCGATAATTTAAAGGAACATCCAACTACGGGTAAAAAAAAGTATCAATGTGAACAATGCAATTACAATACTGCACTAAAGGGTAATTTAAATTGTCATATTAGAACCCACACAGGAGAGAAACCTTTCAAATGTCAGTACTGCAACTACAAATGTTCAGAAAAACACAATTTAAATTCTCATATTAGAATCCACACAGGAGAGAAACCTTTCAAATGTCAGTATTGCGACTACAAATGTTCCCGAAAACATACTTTAAATTTTCATATTAGAACCCACACAGGAGAGAAACCTTTCAAATGCCAGTATTGCGACTACAAATGTTCCCGAAAACAAACTTTAAATTTTCATATTAGAACCCACACAGGAGAGAAACCTTTCAAATGTCAGTATTGCGACTACAAATGTCCCCGAAAAGAATATTTACTTTATCATATTAGAACCCACACAGGAGAGAAACCTTTCAAATGTGAGTACTGCGACTACAAATGTGCACATAAGAATGATTTAATTTCTCATATCAGAATCCACACAGGAGAGAAACCTTTCAAATGTCAGTATTGCGACTACAAATGTTCCCGAAAAGAATCTTTGAATTATCATATTAGAACCCACACAGGAGAGAAACCTTTCAAATGTCAGTATTGCGACTACAAATGTTCCCGAAAAGAATCTTTAAATTATCATATTACAACCCACACAGGAGAGAAACCTTTCAAATGTCAGTATTGCGACTACAAATGTTCCCGAAAACAAACTTTAAATTCTCATATTAGAACCCACACAGGAGAGAAACCTTTCAAATGTGAGTACTGCGACTATAAATGTTCCCGAAAACAAACTTTTAATTCTCATATTAGAACCCACACAGGAGAGAAACCTTTCAAATGTTAGTATTGCGACTACAAATGTGCACAAAAGAGTCATTTATATCGTCATATTAGAATCCACACTGGTGAGAAACCATGTCTTTGTGAAATATGCGATAAGAAATTTACTAGTCGCAGGTCTTTAAAACAACACTTACTCTTAAATATGTGTAAGAAATCTCAATAATACTATACTAGCGACCCGCCCTGGCTTCGCACAGGTAGCGGAGCATAATATTATATGCCGAAATTTATTTTTCTGTCATACAAAATATTTATGTAATATACTCATAAACCTTCCTCTTGGATCAATCCGTCAACTGGTGAAAGACATATGAAAATACGTTCGTTAGTTTTTAAGTTTATAAAAAGATAAAAAATAGTCTGTCCTTCCCTGGATCTCAAACTATCTTCATACGTATTCTCTTGTAGTTCCACCTGCAAGAAAATATTTGTCGGGATGAGTCTCGGGTTATGTTTTTCCGAGATAAGAAGTAGCAAAGGTCCTTCCCAGGGTCTTAAACTATTTCTCTTTCAAAGCACAATGGCGAAATCGTATTTATGAACAAATTGTGCGTTTAGAAATTCCATACATAGTAAGCTCAATATAAACTCATTTGCAAAAAAAACGGGCACCTAAGCAATGAACCATTTCAAATGTTACTATTGGTTTGTTTGATAATTATAGGTAGTTTTACTTTCACAATTTTGTAAATTAATAAGCAAATAATAGTTTTCGTCAGTATTATCATAAAATTTTGATAAGATTTATGGGTTTTAATGCTAAAGTTCACTAGTAGTGTATGCTCGCTAGTAGTGCATATGCTCGTGAAGTAAAAGTTAACAAAGATTTTTGTTTGTTTTTTCTTTAATAAAGTAAAAGCAGATAAATGTTTAGTATCGAGTGTGACCCCCTCTAGCTGAAATCACAGCTTGAATTCGTCTGGGTATGCTAGCGAGGATATCCCGGATACTTGCTTGCGGAATACGTTCCCACTCCGCGGTAATCACATTCTTCAGCTCTCTGATGGTTTGCGGAGCCGGTTGTACTGATCTCACGCGTCGTTTCAGAACATCCCAGACATGCTCTATAGGATTGAGGTCGGGACTTCGAGCTGGCCAATCCAAACGACGAATGCCGACCTCTTGCACACACGCTTCCACATCGCCAGACAGTTGGGCGCGAGCGTTGTCGTCCATAAAAATAGAGTCTTCGCCTAAAGCGGCCAATGCGGGTTGTGCATGAGGAATAAGAACTTCCGTTATGTATCGATGTCCAGTCAGTGAGCCGTTTTCAATGAAGACTAACTCTGTACGATCCATTGAATTTATTCCTGCCCAAAACATAATAGAGCCCCCACCATAAGGTGTGATTTCTTCAAAACAAGCCTCTGCAAAGCGTTCTCCTCGTCTTCGTAGCACTCGCCGACGTCGATCTTCACCACACAGAGATATCCTGGCTTCATCGGAGAACAATACCCTATTCCAGTCTTCTTGAGTCCATGACTCACAATTTCGAGCAAACCTAAGCCTGGCAACTCTGTGCTCACGGAGTAACTTAGGGCCGCAGGCCGGGCGATGACTGCGTATATTGGCCGCGAGCAGCCTCCTCCTGACCGTCCATAAACTAATATGCACATTTCTTACTTCTTCGAGGTTGTTCTTAAGGTCCACATACGAAGACTTGCGATTTCTCAATGCGTGACTCACAAGAAAACGATCATCCCGTGGTTGGGTACATGGTTTTCTTCCAGAACCAGGCCTTCTCTCGACGGAACCGGTGTCTTGATACCGCTGCCAGGTCCTTTGAACCGTCGAGCGACTCACACTTAGCCTCTGAGCCACGAAGCATTGGCTGCAGCCCTCTTCGAGCAGCGCAATAATTTTGGTAGCTTTTACCACTTTCTCTAACATTATTGAGACAGCTAAACAGCAATAAATGAAGCTTTGACAATTAAGAATATGAAATAAATTCATAAAAATTTACTAAAAGTTATGAAAACCGATATTATCATTTGGAACTTCGCACCAAAAATGTAGGATAAAAAGTGGTTATCTGTAAAAACGAGCATCAAACGAAAATTTTAATTTAGAACGTACTGTTTTAAGCACCACGGCATTTTTAAAACCGGCCAGTAACATGTACAAATGATTGAAATCATTTTGGTACCGTATTTTTTTAAAAAAGAATTAAAATCCAAACCGCCCGTTTTTTTTGCAAATGAGTGTAATTATTTTGTATGATTTTTCAGCATACCAATTTTAGTTGCATAAGTATGTATAACTTGCATAAATTAAAAAGAAACTTAATTGACTTTTCTTGTTAATACGTCGCGGCCATTTTTTTGTATGAATGGCTTATGGCGTAGGATCTTTTAGGCTACCAAAGCATCATTTTCATCAAGTCCCAAAAAATTGCTAAAAATACATCTGACTATAAAATGTTCATTACGAATAACAACATTTTTACCACATTTTAATTACTATGTAATGAGATATTTATCGGAGAGAATTATTATGAAGATGGATAAACAAAAAAAAAGAAGTGTTTTATTTTTCTCCTTTTTTTATAGCTCGTTTTTACCAATTTTGCCCCCAAGTGTAGAACTTAGCGTCTAAACGTATTTTTACCCAATAGTTTCCAAGAGTTTACTACAAAAAAAGAAAGAAAAAAGAAATCTTTACTATATTCGGAGGAGTTTTGGCGCGAATGTGAAAGTGTCATGAGATTCTCTTGTTTTAATTCATTATTTTGGGTGATACTTAATGATTAAACGAACTTACCTGTACGTGAAGTTCTATCATAATTATACGAAGGCTTCGTCCGAGGAGATTAGCATGAAGAGAAGTTATAGAACACATGTAGTACGTGTACTTAGTACGCCTTTGCACTTTATTTGAGACTTATTTTTTTTTTATACTTTGGTCACACCCAACCTGTCAAGAGAGATTCATTTAGTTTAGAGAGAGAGTTCCATATACCAATATTTCACAACTTACTAGGGTTAACGCAAGTCACGGGAGGGAGGGATGCTAATCTCCTCGGACGAAGCCTTCGTATAATTATGATAGAACTTCACGTACAGGTAAGTTCGTTTAATCATTAATTATACTTCGGCTTCGTCCTCGAGATTAGCATGAAGAGAAGTTATAGAACACATGTAGACTTTTAGAGAATAAGTAGTGAAATATTTGTATTATTTCAATTGCAGTAGTAATTACAATTAGCTAATCAAAAAACTTTATAAGCTTGTACTTAGCAATAAGCTTTTTGATAGGATATCAATATAAAATTTCTAATTGGTTATCATTGAATTAACAAAAAATTTCGTCATTCCCAACTAGATTCTTAAGGTCTCATTACCGAATCTCCAGGATAAGTCAAAATTAATAATTTATGATCCAAACTGCAGTTTGGTAGATCGAATGCAGTTTTATGCCATAAGTACCTATAGGTACGCGGTGGAGCCCGTGGCAACGTGCCTCGTGCTGTGAGCACTAGACATCTAATAGAGTTATATCTATTCCACATTCGCTAAAAAGATATGGAATGTGACCATACTGTTATATGGGGCTTTCTGGCAACATAAATAAAGAAACTTAATTTTTATGAATTCATTTTGTCATAAAAGATATTATATTATCAATACTATATTAGCGATAATTTGAGCAAATTCCAAGTAAACTATAAAAAATATTATATTATGCCTTCAGTAGTAAGATCTGGTTCTAAGAAAATTCTAATTTCCTTCAACAAATGGTTATTTTGGATGGTGGCTATATATAGCCGCTATAGTATAGGCACTTAAAAATAATTAAACAATAGCCTTGGCATAAGGGAAATGTTCCCTGTTGTATGATCTAATATCATCTAGGTACATCATATTTCGATAGCATCGATTGAATATGCTTCCCTTAAAAATCCTTTTATTGGTTTGTCTTGACCAGCATGGCAGCATGTGATTGCAGTAACTAACTTGGAGGTGGTCTACACTTCTTTCAAAGTCTTACGCTTCTTCTTCGTAATATACATACATATACGCTCACGCCTTTTTTATCCCCGAAGGGGTAGGCAGAGGCGCAACTAGTGCACCCACTTTTCGCCATTATTCCGTCCCATGATGTGATAGGGGGCGAGCCTATCGCCATATCGGGCACAAATTCCAGACTCCGAGCTGATACTGAATAGAAAAACTCAATATCACTTTGCCCGACCCGGGGATCGAACCCGAGACCTCAGCATTGCAGTCGTACCATAATACCACTACGCCACCGAGGCAGTCTTCGTAATATTTGTGTCAAAAATCATATTAACTGGAAAAACAAACTTAATTAACGGTAACAATGCGATGCAATCAGCCCTGTATTATATATCACCCACAGCCGAGCACGGTCCTCCCCTTGAACTGAGAGGGTCCAGGTCCCAGTCCACCACACTCGCCTACCGTGAGTTGGCAGACTCCGCATATTCGCGAGACCCTCATGGAGAATTCTAAAGCATGCAAGCCTCCTCTCCGTGTTTTCCTTCACGGTAACATTATTAATTAATAATTACAATCAACAAAACAAAGATATTTTCTCAAAACAGACATCTTAGATCTATCATCAAATTATATTATTTATCAATATTAGAATATTAAAACTTGAAATGGAATTGGAGTATCATCTGAATAGATGATACCTACTCTGCCACAAACATACCAAGTTGAAGATTAACTCCTAGGCAAATTTTTATATTAGGAAATAGACATTTCAACCTTTATATAAAGACCACATTTTGATGTGTGGAACTCGTAGCGAATGAAGTAGCATTCGCTGTAGTAGTTGGATTGGAGTAGTTGGATCAAAAAATTGAGCAATGTGTCATTTTATATAACCGACCCAACAAAATTCTTTCCGTGACAAATAAATTGACACTTGCCGACTGCGAGAATATGACAGAATTATTGTTACTGTTAGTGAACGTTTCCAAGAAGGAAAACACCACGGAAGCTTAGATCTCAAGAGTAAAACCGGAGTACTTTATAACGCTTTATTAAAAATAGTTAAAGCGTTAAATATTATAAAATATCATCATAGCGACAGTCAACCTTCTGACTGCGTTAGTTACGCCTATACATAGAGTAGGTTTTGTAGAATTCGTAAAATAAATACATACATAGACTCAGAGATTTTATCCCTAAAGGGGAACAGAGGCGCAACCAGTGTACCCGTCCCTCACGGTAGCTAATAACTATAAATAATATTATGCGCTGCTTTCTTCATACTTTTACTCTCCACTAGCTGCGAGTCACCTGCATGCAGCCCCCCCCCCCCCCTTTGTTCAGGCATCTGAACAAATTTTGAGGCGCTACCGATGATCGATAGCATCGTCTCAATTTCAATTTTCAATTATTTGCCACAATTATTGGTTACAAAAAAATACAAACACACGAATTGAGAACCTCCTCCTTTTTTGAAAGTCGGTTAAAAATGTGTTACATTTTAACAATATAGTCAGGTACATAATGTCCCTGTCGGGCACGGCAAAATTTGAAAGAGAGGGAGAAGCTATAATATAAATGTAAGTACTATATTATTATTATTATATTTTATCTTAGAATCAATTGTAGGTATATATTAATAAATATTGAGTTGACGACTAATTAATGATATTTGAAAATTATCACAAGACTGTATGTTACAAACAAGAATACGTCACTAAAATAATAACGAGAAAAGATTTGTTCTTTTCATATTTGTTTGTAATAAATAAACTCAAAAATTAAGTAACCTATTTTGAAAAAACATTTCAATAGTTAATCTTTGAGTGCTACTGGCTGTTCTTTATCCCAGGAAGGAATGTCAACGCGGGCGCAATCATGAGCAAAAGCTATTAACAATAATAATGGTGTACATGTAAACATAATATTATCACGCCTTTTCCTATTTAAGGTGTAGGCACAAGTGTTAATATATTTACACCACAATTCGCCAGCTATGTTAGAGTCATTGTAAGCGAGTGTATTGATATTTAGCAGGCAAATTAATTTTGCCAGGAAGAAATTAGACTTATAACATCCGGTCAAAAAACAGTTTCCAAATCAACCAATCACACGCAGTTGTGGCGAGCCCCGAGCTCGCCAGCGCCACGCGTTCGCCAGTTGGGAGCGGCGGGAACTTCCGCCGTCGCCATGCGCGCGCCATTACTCGCCCGGCCCGTTACCGCTAACACCATTGTCGATTATTTTTAATGTAAAATACCAATGTTTTCACATATTAAAAGGTGTTTCTTTTCGGTAACTGTGCATGTGAAAGACTTAATAAATATTCTGAGTCTAAAAAATTGTAACGAGTCCCTTAAGGCAATCAAACAATATAGACAGATCATAATATTTCTGAGGGAAACTCTTTTTCCGCTTCTGAGACATGATGGTAGATAAATAACGATTTACATGATCATTTTGAGTCAATTTGAATAAAAGCCTCTTTGATTTGATTTAAATTATAATAAAATTCTATGTTCTTTATAGACAACCCACAGATCAAAGTAAGTACAGCTTGGCAAAAAAGAGTGTGGATTTAATGAGGGCGCCTAAGTCTAATATAATATTAATATGGCAACCCAGTATACTACGACGTAAAGTGTTTAGATACTTGTTATTTTTCAATGAGTATCACGTGGCACATTGTGTTTGGCCCAAGGAGATTATAGTAGGTATAAGGTTCTTGATTTGGCCAGAACACAGGAATCACAAAAAAAAGCAACTTGTTGATGAAAAATATTTCTTACGAAAACTTCTTGTTTGATGTAACTCTCAGTTTTGTTCATTTATTGTTGTTTACCTACTGAGTGTTTAGGGATGCTTTCCAATCGTCAGGTAAATATTATTTGTATAAAAGAACAAAGAGATTTATAATACATGCAAAAGAAAAGAGGTTTATTTTTTGCACTAGGTCTTTGATAAGTTGAATTTGTAAATAGTATAGAGTCTATTGAATTATGAATAATATTACATGGAAGCATCTGCTCACTCACGGAATTATTTGTTATCAAATAATTTAGTAGCCCTTCTTATTCTCGCGAGATTCGAGCTGGTGTAATCATCGTTAGAAAATACTATTGTAGTATAAATATCCGTTCATCGTATCTTAAACATTTAGGAAAATTAAACATTTTTATATCTTCATAATTTATTTAAATAGTACAAAATTTCTATTAAAATTAATGCGATTCTAAAACACTTTCATCTAAGTATTCTACCCCAGAAAACTATATTGTGTCTTGGCTAGATGTTCCTGCAACAACAAAATCATCTGATTCTGAAGCAGTGTCGCTGCTGCTGTCTTCTCTGTGGTTAACCTGTCGAGCCCAGAGCGCTGGCCACACTGGCCCAAGCGCAATTTTTCGCGTGTCTGTCAACACGCGAAAATCGACCTACACGCACACACATAAGGCGCGTCAACACGCACACATATCGAGTTTGACAGCTGTCAGACCGATTATTCAATATCATGATACATGGTCATAATATGATGGCAGGAATTCTTACAATCTTCAGCATTAATAGCTAGAAGTGCTTGTTCAGCTGCCATCTGTTGGAGTAAAATATTACTAATTATGAGTTCAAGTTAATAACATTAAGAAAAAATAATTATGTACTAGATCTCTACCTTTATGTCAATGGAACCTACACTGGAGTGTATATAGCGTTCATCCAAATAAATAACATGTTTTTGTAATTCTGTACGCAGATTTCTATTATGCATTATTATTTTTAAATATTGCTCTCTCTTTGGAACCTTTACCCCGCAAAAGCGTTTTACCATGGCCAGATCCGGTACAAAAATCTAATATCAAATATACATACCTATTTTTTTACGGTGTCGAAGAAATGAACCCTTTGTCTAATTGCGCATAAGTCAAAATCATCGAGATCTTTCTTTGGTCGGACCTTTCCGATGTTTCCCAGGTGTAGAAAAAATGCCATTATTTTGTTCCCCTTCTTCAACAAATTTTCTTATAGCATTGATTGATTTATCTAAAATAAATACCAAACATGCATGAACTTTCAAAACATTCATATTTTTTTTCATGTCTCAAGTATCAAAAAATTAAGTCAGTGTATAAGTGGTTTGTAAACATAACCTTTGTCAACAAAACACTAAAATATCGTTAATTTTATGTTATTCATGTTATAAACCAGGGCAAAATGTATGGTTCGACTTGTAGAATGTAAATAATTTGCATAAATACCTGTCATATCGGCAACTCTCTGATAAACATTGTCAATTTGAGACAAAATTTGTCCCGCTTGAGATTCAGCCAAACATCAAAAAGAACTTGGTATATCACTGCTCTACCACTACTACGAATCGTTTTATTCATTTTAATTAATAAAACAAGCAACGATCGTAGAAAAATTTACAGAATTTCGTCGAAAATAACTTAGCGTAAACAACGATGACACAGAATCTACTAACAATTTGACACAAATGACAAGTCTAATAGTGTTGCAACAAATAATTAGTTTTAGTTCTTATTTTCACCGCGTCATACTCTTTTTTGCCAAGCTGTATACAATGAAACAATTAAATACAAAGAGTAAAATGCGGAACACCTAAGTTCCGGTTGGACTAAATTATAGTCACGTTTCTGGGATCTGTGTTATTTTATTTTAAAATATTCTAATCTATTCGCCTAATTTATCCATGTTGGTTTAGGCAGGTTACTATTTAATTCTTGCATTTTGAAACAGTGATTTTATACCATCAAAATAGTGACATATTCAGTCATACCCAAGACACAAGACATAAGGCCAAAAAACCTTAGTATATGTATAATTCTGTGATCATTTATGATTGCGAGCGACTACGATTTTTAACTCAGATCACCTACCTGCAACTTATCCTGTTCCGTGCCGTTCTCGGTGAATTCAAATGGCAGTACCTCGTTGCTGCAGGATTTTCCGTTCTTAGATCGACTCCTTATCATTTAACACATACTGTGCTGTTGTAGGTCATTAAGCATTTAAGACGTTGCTAAATCATGACCAGACATAATTGTCTTTTATGCTATTAAATTGATATTTCGTAATATCCAGCACGTGGCGACGTGGTGCAGTGGTGCATCGCGCCACGTTGTCAGGAGTCGTCAATCCACTGCGCCGTTTGCGCTGATATTTTTCAAGCGGTGCTCGTTATCTACTGGTAGATAATAGCGGCCCTAAATATTGTAAGGCTCTGGCCGGCAGATGTTAACAAGGCCTTTTTTCCCCGATTGCCGAAGGAGGGTATTTTCCACTCCCTAAGGCCGCCACTGGTGGTACTAACATACTGTTACATAACATTATACATAAGAACCAGTCGTACAATACTGATCGCAAGCATCAATTGCGGGTAGTGACAACCGCCATGTGTAGCACGCAGACCCGGGTAACAGAATTTAGCATAACGACGGTAGATTGAAAAAATGTGTAATTAGGGCAATGCCCCTCAGAAGCTTTAGCCTTCTGATAAATTTAAATTGTACCATGGTAAGAAGGAAACAGTCGTAATTATTACACCGACATAGCAAAATAAATTGCTCAGGGACCATATTAATATTATCGATGTAAATAGGAGACAGACGCAAAGTAACTGTCCTCAACATTATTCTGGCCCGGTACACAATAAGAAGCATAAGGTTTTGGTACTAACCGTTTTACCTGTGTGGTATTTTTCATTATGTCGGTAGTCTCGGAGAACGGGAACAATGTTCATCACTTAGTGCAATACGGCGACGCACTAAAACGCGAAATGAATCTCTCTTGACAGGTTGGGTGTGACCAAAGTATAAAAAAAAAATAAGTCTCAAATAAAGTGCAAAGGCGTACTATAATTTGGCCGCCGAGAGAATGCACATTTGACAGTTCATTATCGAATGTTCGATATAACTTTGAAGCTACGAACATGATTTTTTCAAACCCATACTCCGTCGTTGCAAGGTTACGTCAACAGCCCATTCTCGTAGTGATGTGCTAAAAATATTAGGCGTATACGATAATAATATACATAGTATCGTACTTTGAAATTACTAAAACAGTTTTTTTTCTAATTAAACATTGAAATTTCAGAGCATTTCTATGAATAAAATAAATAAAATAACATACTCTTTAACATACTAAATAATAAAATTAAATCACTGTGATAAAAATGGTAACATCGCGCTTATGTCGATGCGTGGCGTGGTCCGCCATTACGCGTCACTGTCAGTCAGTCATCCGTTGTCATCTCGTGCGAACAGACTACATTTACCAGTATCTCCCGTTGTTAAGTTTTTTGTGACCCGGCTTTCGTTCACGTTCTTGATCCTGCTTACTATATTGACTGTTACGGACGACGAGCGAACGTAAGTGTTCACCTCGGCGGGCTGGTTTCAAATGAGGTGGAATGCTCCTTTTTTTTTTTTTTTTTTTTTAACGCGGACCTGTCGGCCAGTAGCCTGACGCGAGTCGGCTTTTCTGGCCACACCGGACTTTAGGGTGAACGCAGAAGGCGCTCGCAACCCTTTAATTTAGGTGACCATGCTGAGGGCAACCCACTAACGGGTTACGAACCTCGGCTCAGGACGGCCACTGGGAGAGAATGAGACATCAACGATTAGTGGGGAAGATTGGTGTTTAACCTAATCCTATTCGTTTATTTCGTCGGCACGCGGGCCGGAACTGTTAGGGGGGTCGGGGGGGCGACGGGGAGCGCGGCGAGGTCCTCGACGGCGAGGACGGAACTGCGGTCTTGTGGAGTGTTGGAGTTTCAAGAACTCGTTCTTACGGCGGATGGCCAGAGTGATTTCGTCCTCTGGATCGGTTAATACGGAACGCGGCCGTCTCCATTTGGCGCGGTCGAATGGAGTGTAGATCGACGCTTTGCGGACTAACGTATTTGGGTGTTTTACCGCCCAATCGAAATAGCGTTTGCTGGTCGTTTGCATAAAATGCCAGATGGTCGGCATGTTGGTGTCCACGTGGAGGTTGCGATTGCGAACGTACCACGGGGCACCAAGAGCGTGTCTAAGAAATTTGTTTTGCAACACCTGCATACGCTTAAGACGAGCAGGCGGTATATGGGCGAACACGGGCGACGCGTACGTCATTATCGGCCTAATACACGTGGTAAAGATCCTAATCTTGTTGCGGATGGACATTTTACTGTTTCTATTTATGAGCCAATGTAGTTGACTCATCGCGAATGCGGCTCGCGCGCGTACCGCATTTACGTGTGGGATGAAGGTCAACCTCTGATCAAGGGTCACTCCTAAATATTTGGCTTTGTCCTTCCAGGGGATAACCTGGTCGGACATGCGGACTGAGTAGTGAGGCACATGGACTTTCCTTTTCAAAGTGAACAGGATAGCCTGGCTCTTTGTGGGGTTGACGGTGATTCGCCATTTGCGGAACCACTCACCGAGCTTGTCGGCGGCGGCCTGCAAAGTGCGCACCACATCGTCAGGGTCTCTACGTGAGGCGTAGATTGCGGTGTCATCCGCGAAGAGCGCCAGATGGGCGTTTTTAGGTTGAGGAATATCGCTAGTGTACAGCGAGAAAAGAAAGGGGGAAAGAGCAGAGCCTTGCGGGACTCCGGCCGTAATAGTGTGTCGAGAAGAGAGAGTTCCCTCCACGCGATATTTGAAACCGCGATTCGACAAAAAATCTCGTATGATGTGCACGAGCTGGGTGGGCACGTTGAGCGTGTACAGCTTGAAAAGCAAGCCGTTGTGCCACACCCTGTCGAATGCTTTTTCAATATCGAAGAAAAGAGCACCGGTGGGCATGCCGCGTTGGAATTTGTCGTAGACGTGCTCCGTGATGCGGAGCACCTGATTTACGCAACTGTGCCTAGCACGAAAACCAAACTGTTCCGGAGGGATGAGATTATTGTTGTGGGCGACTATTTTGAGGCGGTCGAGGACGATCCGCTCGTAAATTTTGCCTAGCGTACTGAGCAGGCTGATAGGCCTATAAGAGGACGGTTCTGATGCGGGTTTTCCCGGCTTGTGAATACCTATCACAACTGCCTCCTTCCAGACCTCTGGGAAGAGACAGTTTTGAAACGCGGCGTTATATATGGACGTTAGTATTTGAACTAGATGCTCCGGAAGCATCTTAATCATACGGGTAGGGATCCTGTCGCCCCCGGGGGCTTTCCTACGTTTGAGTGCCTTGATCAGAGCGATGACTTCTTCGATCGTCACCGGTGCAAGGGGATCGGGCGGCGGCGGGTCGACGTCCGGGTCGACGTTGGTGTTATCGTTTTCGTTTATCGGTCGCGAAATAGAGATCGGCGGTGGCCGGACCGCGTTCCTACTTTCGACGAAAGAGTTAACCGCAACAAGATCATCGTGGTCTACTGGTATTGATGTGAGGGAACATTGAGACTCCAGGCTGTCGGCCAGTAGTTCCGCTTTCTCGTCGTCATCAAACGCCGGGCGTTGATTCGGACGATTGAGCGGAGGCATGGAGGCCACATCGTTTCTCCTGAAGGAACGACACAGCTGCCAGAAGGCCTGATGTGTCGGGTCGAGTTCGGCTAGGCGAGTTTCCCATCTCGAATCGACGACCTCTTTTATGCGACGCTTAACCTCACGTTGGAGGTAGCGCGCAAGATGTCGTCGTTCCGGGATGGGACTCGTCGCGCAGGCTCTGAGCGTAGCGTTACGCAACCTCACCCACCACCGAACGTCGTCGGGAATTTGCCAGTGACTGTGAACAGTCTCTGGCACCTTCTCGGAGCTTTCGCTCAAGACGTTCTGGAGGTGGTTCGTGAAGGAGCGTATCGCGCCTGTCGTCTCTTCAGGAGTCACGATGTTGGTCGGAATCGCGGAGAGATCTGGGGATGAGGTGTCTGCGAGTTTGGTGCCAAGGAGGCGCCAATTCGTTTTCACCTTCATCGGAACATTAGGACCTGTGTCTGTTGGGCCGTGTTGGGGGGCTAAGTCTAGGATCACAGGTCTGTGGTCAGAGTCTAACTCTTGTAGCACCTGCATGGAACGTACGCGTAGGCTTACGTTCCTTACGAGCGCTATGTCGAGTATGTCGGGTCGGTAGTCGTCGTTTTTACTATAGTGGGTTGGTTCAGAAGGAACCAATATACTCATGTCTATGGTTTCAAGACAACTCTCTAGCGCGGTGCCTCTAGCGTTGGTGTAGTGACAGCCCCAGAGAGTGTTCTTGGCGTTGATGTCTCCCGTCAAAATGACGGAATCCCCCATCGCAAATAGAGTATTTAGATCGTGGGAGTGAAGCTCCTTAGTGGGCGAGAGGTAGGCCGATATGATAGTGATCGGCGGATGTCCTGTCATGGCTAGCCTACAGACTGAAGCCTCAATGTTCCTCAAGTTAGCAGGTGGGTCAAGGGGTATGCAATGCAGGGACCTTTTGAAATAAATGAGAGTGCCTCCCAAAGGGCCACTGGTACGATCATTACGTACCAGATTGAAATTGGGGATGTTGGGATTGCGGTGAGCTGGTTTGAGAAACGTTTCCTGGAGGAGGAAAACGTCTAATTTGTTTTCGCGGACAAAATCAGAAATTTCGGCTCGTTGGCCTCTAATACCGTCAATGTTGAGAAACCCCACTCTGAGGGAGCGGGGTTTGGTCCGCTTGGAGGGATTAAGGATTGATTGCGCCATTTATGATGACGAGAAAAGGACGCCTACGGTGATCTGGTACCTCCGCGTCTGGATGCGGAGGATTTCGTTGACCAGATCAACGTCGGGGCGATCGAGGGTTGCACTACGGGCCACAAGGTCGGCCATCTGAGCTGTGAGAGTCATCAGCTCAGGCGAGTTCAGAAGGAACTCGACTTTTGCGTTATGCGCAGAGGATGATGTAGGGGGGGCGGGGGAGGTCGTCGCCACCGGTTTTTTCGGCTTGGCCACCTGTGGGACAGGAGCCGTGGAGGCCGAAGGAATAGGAGTGGGAGCAGGAGTAGGTTTGGTGGTGGTTGGGGCCGGGGTGGCGGGAATGACTCCGCCACGGGCCTGAAGACGTGGGTCGATGCGGGGCGTGGTTGGGAACCATGCGTTTTGCACTGGCGTAGGTGCCAGTCTGAAATTAGCCTGAGGGGCGGGAGCCTTAGGAGCTTTAGGAGCTCTAAAGGTCTTTTTAGGGGCTTTGGGGCAACCGCGGTAGTTAGCGGGGTGGCCCAATTGCCGGCAGTTAGTGCACGAAGGCGGCTCCGTGCACTGGGAACGGTCTTTGGGACGCGGGCACGCAGATGTGCCGTGTTCGCCGAGGCACTTAACGCACCTGGCGGGGAGGCGGCAGCCACGAGAGCTGTGGCCGTACTTTTGGCAGTTGTGACACTGCCCTATTTGGCCTTTCTTGTGAGGGGACTCGACGGTGAAGCCGCCTAGCCCCGAAATGTCCCTAATTTCGTATAGACGTTTAACGTCCGCGGGGGTCTCGAGGATGGCTAACACCATCTCGTATTCAGCGCCAGGCTGAGAAGCGCGGGATTGGCGGTGCATACGGTGCACCTCTAAGGCGTTGATGCCTTTGGCCTGGAGGCCTTCTTTGACCTCGTTGGTCGACATTTGGGTCGGAATGCCACGGATGACGTAGCGAAAGCGACGTTCATCCGGGAGAGAAAAGGTGTAATAATGATAATTCCTCGAATCGAGGTACTTTGTAAGTGCTCTATGATCCGAGATAGAGCCGGGCTGAAGGGAGAGGAGCTGCTGGCTCCCGTTCCACGAGTTCGTGGGAATGGAGATATGCTGGCTTTCCAGCTCTTTGAAGAGGGCCTGCATTGTTTTGCCAGGTGGGAGCTGCATATTAACCCGCGGTGGTTTTTTAGGCCCCCTGGGTTTTTGCGGCTGGGATTGGGACGTGGATGGGATGGATGGTGGCGGCGACGAGCCCGCGGGATTCGCGGAGCTCGATTGCGAGGTGGTGGGCGCTGAAGGCGCGGGGGTCGGGACAGTGTTGTCCGGGTTTTGGGGAACGGCCTTCTTCTTCTTCCTCCCGCGCTTCACAGTCGTGAAGCCCTCGTCATCGGGTTCCGATGCCGAGGTTTCCGCCTGCGAATCGTCGGAGGAAGGAGGAACAGGACGTTTGAGAGACCCCGTGGTGGTAGTCTCCATTTCGACGACGGCCTCGTCGGGGCCTTCCAAGGTCTCGGTCGCTACAGATGCGCTCGTGGCCTCGGACGACTCCGAGGAGCTCGACGCCTTCGCTAGTTCTTGGGCCAGGGAGATGATGGCCTTTCGGAACCCTTGGTCCGATCGGATCATTTCCCTTACCATGGTCATCATTTCCGACTGCGAGACCGAGACTACACTGTAGTCGGGGTCCGCCATATCGGCGGCTGATGCCAAGCCGATAGGCTTCATGTTTAGGGGGGCGCGTGTGTGTTCACTGCCCGGGTGCGTGTTCCGCCTGGGAAAGAACACACAAGAAACCAGGCGGCTATCGCACTAACGCTCGGTCGCGGATCGCGAAACGCGGAGTAAGAAACGCGATTGACTAAGTCCCCGGGTGGGTGTGCCCGGGGGTGAGTGCGTGTGTGGCCCTCCTCGCCGGGTATAGGCGAGGGGGGGTGTACTTAAAAATAGGTGTGCCCTAAGCTTGTATCCCCTTTGCCAGTCTTATTGTGCAAAAAGGGTTCCTATCAGTCCGTGTACCGTAAGCGGTATTGGTCCGAGGACCGCACGCTCAACCGATACACGGGATGGAATGAAGGAAAGGGTAGGGTTGGGAAGGTGATATACGGGGGAGACTGCGGTGTGCCTCCACAGCCTCCTGATCCGTACCCGTCGGCTTTGCCTTGCCCTGAGGGGGCGCAGCGCGTGGCCGGGGCCGCGACTCGGCTTGTTAGCACCGTTAGGTTTCCGCCGAGCCAATACCCTGAAGGGGCCAAACGTCGATAGAAACAAATTGGGCTAAACCCTGTCCTGAAAAGGACGCGGCTTGGCCCGAAATAGGCTAACAAACAGCAAAGGGTTGCCCCTTTGCTACCTGTTTCGCCTTGGCGTGCAGCGAGGTCGCTGCGGGTAGTCCGAGCAGGTACTCGGAGGGAGCAATGAGTGTCAGAGCTTGCGCTATGACAACAACACGTCCGTCCGAGACGACTGCGGTGGTGGTGCGGTGAGTTATGTAGTGCCGCGCAAAGAGTATTATATACATTGGGAATAGAGAGACAACTCGTCGAGTTTGCGTGCCAACCGACAATTGTCAAAATTTCGGCTGCTTCAACGATTGTATGATAGAGGGCGCCCATGTTGCTATTGAAATCCGATAGATGGCAGGGATTCTGTTTAAATTCAGGTTTACTGTAGTGGATACTAATACTGTAAATATTAAACTGTTATAAAAGCATTGCATTGAATGACGAAAGTGCAATTAAAGTAAAATGCTTTTTACAATTATATAATACAATGCGTTTAATGCTTTATTTACAGTACATCTTTGCCACTTACAATTAATATGGTTGTGTTAGTTTTACCATGCGAAATCAGACAAACTTATTAATCAAAATATTTTATTTTGTGTTTGTTACGGAATAATAAATAATGTACAAAATTTAATTTTAAAAACTATATTTAGGTACTGATAATATATAAAATTCCTTATAAAGAGGAACAATTTGTTTACTTTCAATCGATAATCTCCGATATCAAATAAACTGCTGTACCAATTTCAATATTTTTTTCATATAATAAACGTAGACGAAAGCTTTTATGGGAACTAAAGAAAGGAGTACAAACGCAAACAAAAATCTGTTCGAATATTATGCAAAGAGATACAAAGCCGTATTGAATCTCATACAAAAGATACATTGGAGAATTCCACCACGGTATCCCCTGCCTGTCGTAAAAGGCGACTAATAGGGGCCTCCGGGGGTCACAGGTGGGCGGGAGGGGCCGTCCACCTATTAGTCTAGCCAACTTCTGTGACCCCCGTGATGGATGGCAGCGTGTCTCACGCTGCCTCGGACGCCAAGGGCGTCCTTCGGTGTACGGGGGCTTCTGAGCCCCCGCAACCACAGGAGAAGGACCGCAACAGCGGTACGCGCAGGGGCGGTTGCGGACGACAACTTAGACGTGAGTCGGAGGAAGCCCGCAGCCGTCCCTAATGCGCCGAAGATGGCCACCGCGGAGTTTTAGTTGGTATGCCGTGCGGTGTACATAGGTTAGGGACTCGGCCCGGCGGTCGCCCGACGTTTTCCATCTTTCCGGGCGGCTCAACGTCGGGTCGTAAGGCACGGTGAACCCAACATAACCGCTCAGTCGTTCCCCTTGAACACTGGGCGGTAGTAATAAGTCACTTTCTCCACGTCAACAAAAAAAAAAAAAAAAATACAAAAGATACAAAATAACCATTACATATAAAATCTATTAATAAATGCAAGGCCACTCTGACAATTTATAAATATAGATAAAAATGCTACAATTAAAGAAAATATTAACTGTAAACAAGGATATGGTCGAACAGTATCAGATTATAATAACATTGCCCAATTGTTAATGGATGTTTTATGAAAATAGCAAAATGCAACAATAATCAGTATGCAACCGCATTCCTAGTGGAAGTCAATCGAATTCTATTTTTTTGTAAAATCTGTGGGAGCGAGTGAATTTAAAAAAAAATGTTCATTCTCTAAAAAATGTTTCCAGTACTAGCTACGACGAAATTGCTGTTAGGATCGTACAACATATTATCACATATACTCTCTCCAATTTCGAGCTATATCATTAACTTAAGTATAAAATACGGCGCTTTTTCAGATAATATAAAATTCACTATAAAACCAATGTTCAATGAAGTCGGTTAAAAAGGGCGATATTGGAGATATTAATTGTTACGGAACAATAGCATTAATTCCTATCTTCTCAAAAATTTACGAAAATATTATAAATTCTTCTTTATATTCCTTTCTTGAAAGTAACAATTTTTTTGTACCCGAACAGTATGAATTTCGCAAAACAAAATCAATAAACTCACTAGTTTATATCTTTTTTAATACTGTAATCACTAATATGGATGATCGCAAACCTGCAGTAGAGATCGACGGTCCCATAGAACAAAGTCGTATATGCCAAATGTTAGCTTTTGAGTAAAGTGCTTTGAAAGTCTAAATTAATTGTGAAAATCACAAGTTATACATGAAGGAAACATTATCTATTAGGGTTCAGTAACAACTTTGAACCTAATGTGTGAAAATAGCACTAATTCGTACATGAATACACACTTACGACTTTAAAAGCGCTCTACTGAAAAGCTAACATTTTGAATATACAACTTTGTTCTATGGGACCGTCGAGATATATTTAGACATGACAAAAGCTTTCGACCACGTTCACCATATTTTGTTTAAAAACTTGCACCCCTATGGTATTCGAGGTAATATGAATAACCTAATAAAATCCTATTCAACTGGTAGACAGTAAGTCAAACAAATTAATAGAATATGTCCAATATTAAAAATGGAGACAATTTAACAATCGCAACACAGTCCTACTAATAATATTATTATAAACGCGAAAGTATGTATTGATGTCTGGATGTTTGTTACTCTTTCTCGCAAAAATTTCAGAACGGATTTCGATGACATTTGGCACACGGATAGATCATGTCCTGAATTAACACATAGGCTACAATTTATCCCGAAAAAATGAAAAGCGCGCTTTTTGTCCCGGAAAAACTTTTTCACTAGTAATACATACCGGGTGGAAGGGAAACGCTCTCTATACCGGAACCGTAAGAGAGAAGAACCATAACATTAACGAAAAACTATATTCATTTGCAAAGCTAAGCGATAATACTTACGATTTTAGTATTTCCGTAATTCATGCGCGCGCAATGTAAAGCGTACAAAGAACTGGGCGGCCGTCGCGCTGCGCCGGGACCGGCCCGCGGTCGTTAACCCGTCAGCTGATGTACGTGTTTCATTACGATTTTTTTGAAATATTGACCTTTTTTACTATGTTTTTCAGAATAATAGTTTGATTTATCTATCCATACGTGAAGCTGTACAGAAATTTGAGAAAATCCTACTAAAACTGTAACAATGCGATCCCGATTTTTTTAGTGCCATCACGTCAGGAATCACCAATACTATCACCTGTATTCGTTTCCGAGAGCGTTTCCCTTCCACCCGGTATTTTGGGGTACCACAGGGTAGCGTATTGAGCCCAATGTTTTTCCCGGTATATATAAATGATTTATCTCATATAACTTATCACCAAATGACTCTTTTTGCTGATGATAGCACAGTTTTAATTAGTGGTAAGCATCTGCATGCAGATCTTAATTGCACAATTAAGACTTTCCCAACTAACATTACAGAATGTCTTTCTTGTAATAATTTGAAACTAAATTGAGCAAAAACAAAAACTATTCATTTTTGATAGAGAAATCAAGTAAAACTAAATTAACATATAACTTTCCAAAATATAAGAATTGCAGAAAGAGAACAAATCAAGTTTTTAGGAATATATATTGACAGAAATTTAGTTTGCAAAAATCACATAAATAACGTTTGTAAACGCTTAAATCAAGTCATATGCTCTTCATAAATTAAGCTAAATACCAGACAGATCTGCCGTTATTACTGCATATCATGGCCACGTATCTTCTATCTTGAGATATGGCTTGATATTTTGGGGAAACTCTGTAAACAACGACCTAGCTTTTAGGGCTCAGAAACTTTATATTCGATCAATGGTAAACATAGTAGCAACTGTTTCTTGCATACCATATTTCAAGGAGATAAAAATACAACCACTTCCCTGCATACATATTTAAGAGTGTGCCATTTTTTGCCAAAAGAAGTGCTCCCTTTTTTAAATTTCGTAACCGTATTATACGTAATGATAGAATGACATTTAAACTCCACAAACCTGCATTATTTCATATAAGTCCATTTAACTTAATTCTTGAGATATATAATAAACTGCCAAAAATTATTATAGATTTAAATGAACTTATTGAGTATAAAAATAAATTGTTTCGATTTTTACATGTTAAATTTAATTACACTTTAAATGATGTTAAGATATAGAATGTATTATTCTCTCTCTAAAATCTTAAATTATTGAATGCCATTATGGCGTGTCATAGCTGTACTGCAATTATAAATGTGTAACACCACTATTCTACCTGTTTATCACAATAAATACTAGGTATTTGAAAAATTTGAATTTGATCAATAGGAAGCTATGTTAGACTGGTTATTATCCCAGAAATCGACTTAACTTGGCCGTGTCGGATAATTTGAATCTATTGATATTAAAAGCTATAAATAAAATATCGCTAATGTCACTGTTACCATATGGCTTTGTACCTTACATTAAATAAAGATGAAATAATTAACCAAAATGCTTATAGTAAGTAATAATAATATACATATTTAATGTTACATGTACAAAGTTCGTTCACATCACCGTGTTACGCTATTACCAACTGACGATCCAAGTATTAGCCCTTATATTTAATGGAATGGTGACTCGGAAAAAGTTATTATTAAATTATAGTAAATATAAAAGTGAGCAATACGGCTCTATTCATGAAACTAGCATTTTTTATTTATGAGTAATACTTTATCTGATGACTTTAAATATATTGAGCACTAAAAAAATATACTGAAACTTTGTTAATAAATGAGATCTCCCTTGCAACTTTTAGAATAATCCACTAGTTTTGAGTGCCGTACCTGCCACCACAAGTACTTATTTCATTTATTTATATAATATTACATTTAGTTAAAGAAAAATAAACATAAATGCAAATATTTTAGTAACATATTTTACCAATTCGTGAGATTAAACCGAAACTTTTCAATAGCCTAGGTAGGCTTGTTTCAATTTAAAGGGCATTGTAGCCCGTATAATTTATTTGTTTATCAGGTTTACCAGCGTTTTGTCAAACCATTACTTATAAACTAATATAAAATTAATAACAAAGTAGGTATGATTTAGAATGATGGGTAAATACCGTATACAAATAAAAATACTGGAGAAAATTCTGTAAATTCAAAAATGTAGCCAAAAAGAAAGGATATTATGTCCGCTTTTTGTGGGCCTCAAAATTTAACCAGGCTCAAACTATATGGATATTAAAGGGGTAAAAGTAAGGATCTTAGATCCATAACAAATATTTTAAGATCCCTCCATTTACAACTAACTTTAAAAACTTTTGTATGAAATGTAGTTTTTAAACAAAATTAAATGACATAAATATCAAAATCAGAGGACTTTCAAATTATACAATTTATTGCTAAAAGCTTAGTTTTTGGGAGTACTAACCAAATATACATAAAGTCTTTTGGTTAGAATTTTAAGCTCATTTTTGGACATGTCCTTTATTATGTTATGTAATTACTGAGCAATATGAAACTAATATCTTATATCTTAGGTTGACGAGTGCAGTGGAGTGCCACACAGTACTTTCTAATCCAAAGTTCTTCATAGTGTTGATATCAAATATCTGAAAAATAAAAAATTAAGAACATTGTAGCGAGTATAACAACCGGTCATATTGAGACTTAACGTCTTATGTCTAGGGATGATAAGCGCAGTGGAATGCCACGCAGTACTTTTTAATTCAAGATGCTGGATGGTTTTGGTTCTGTTTTTAGCAGCCGTATCATCAGGCGTACGGCATTCTTGCTTCGTCACTCAATGTAATAAAAAATCCTTTCAGCTGTTTCTGAGTATAGTTTTTCAAAGATCTTAACATTTTCACAAATTTTTATATTCATTATTATTAGTAAGAGAAATAAAATAAAAAGAAGTAAGGTATTATATACAGCATTACCTGATGGATGAGGGCTTGTTTCGACACACGTCACACGTCCTCTATTTCATGGAATTCAATTTTCAAATTTTCTGTAACATAATTAAATATGTGTGTTATTAATGGGCAGATAATGGACAGTTGGGATTATTATGTCCTGTAGTTACACTGGCTACAATGCTGAAAACACAACAGTGCATGCACACTGCTGCTTGGCGGTAGAAATAGACATTGCAGTGGAACGTAAACGTGCTATTACATATGAGAGTCCTACCACCAGTACTGTGACTTTTGTTGCGCTTACGCTGTACTATTGTTCCAATTTATGTGACTGCAGCTTCAAGCTGGTTAGGAGTCTATTGGGAACATACATATAAATATTTGTTTTTATATAATACAAGCAGGTTCGATAGATATTGTCTTGGCCTAAAAAAATTCAATAAAAACCTAGAACCTGATTCAAGCGCAGCCAACTTCACCTATTTTAAATCTTAATTATCCGAGGACCTATTTTAATTTACACAAAAAATAATCCCCGAAATCGATTCCGGAGGAGCTCAGCGACATAAACACATACAGAAGGAATATATTCCTATTAACTATATATACAAAGATATATTTTTGATTCATATTATTTAATTTTCTTTCACTTCAAAATTCTTGTCATCAAAACTGCCAAATCCTTATTAAGAGTACCACTCACATTAATTCTATAGATATGTTGTGCCTGCACCTGTTGCGGCATATCGCCACACCTAGGTAGCCCAGCATAACTATATTACACTATAGATTTCTGTTCATGGCTCCGCCCACGTGAAAAATATATTTTGGTATTAAAAGTAGCCTACGGCGCTCAGGATTAACATAGCTTCATATCAATGAAAGAGTTTACAAAATCGGTAAAGTAGTTTTTAAGTTTTATCCATTGCAAATAAACAATCAAATCTTTTGTCGTTATAATACTAGTATGGACTAGTATAGATAATAAATGACAGGTTTTTTAAACAGGCATGACTTTACTGAATCTAGTGACAGGGTATTTTTTAATTCAAAGTTTTATATTGTGTTGCTACTATTTATGGGTGGTCATATCACTTACCATGAGGTAACCAGCATGCTTAACTCACCCTACAAATGCAAAAATAACAAGGTCAATTGACGTCATTCGTTAAAACAAACATAATTCATTCAGGATAAATATTTTTAAGTAGGTATAGGTGTATGTATCTACCTGAATTATGCTAACCTACAAAGTATACTGTGCATCGTATGGAAATCATTCTTACCTAAGTTCAACATTGGAGCTGCCATTCTATATATTATGCCCCTTGAAAGTCTCAAGCTCTCTTCGAAATGTCTATATTATAGACGCACATTTATTTGAATATACTGGTCTCCTTTATGTAGTGTGTTCTTGTCCAAAACTTGTATCCACTCCTGGTACTTATTATATGCCATGTTTCCCATTACAAATGGAACTACTGCTTTGCAGAAAAAATGTAGTGGGCCTGAAAATAAATAATTTGATACAAATAAGTAAAAAGGTGTGAGTTAAATTTATGATAATAGTCATTCATTAAGTATGTATATTAAATGAAAACATTGGAATACTTATGTCAGATTTAAGAATAAAAGTTTTTTGTTGAAGTTTAATTTAAGTTCAGAAATATTAATTGGTACTATGTTGTAAATTGTAAATATAACTGCTGAGGGGATGATTCAAAGAAAATATCTATTATTGAATAGGTTATGGTTTTTTGACTGTGTCTCCCTTTTGTGGTTATGCCGATCAAGGCAATAAGTTCTTGTTGTAAATGATAAAAATAAAACAATTATAAACACAACGCAACTCAGTTATATTCCGCGAACAAGTAACCTTATTTTTTGAAGACAATGCAGATGAAAACAATTAGTCAATGAGTAATGCAGCTGAACTTTACGTATACGATCGTTAAATTAAAGTAAATAACACTATGTTGTAATAATGATTTCAACTCCATTTTCAGAAGTAACTTGAAAGTTATTAGCTCATATTTTTTGGTTATGCACATTGCCTCGTGGTATTTTAAAATCAGAGTTTAAAAAGGATTTGATTTAAACATTATATATGACTGCAATGGATTATTGCAGTTATAAACGATACTATCAATTAATGAAAAATATAAATATTTTCTTACCATCAATGGCGGAGTCAAAATAGCATTTGGGGCAAGGATCACACATGGTGTAAAAATCACCAACAAATCCAAATCACGAGCAAATGGTAATCAATCAATGACGAACGAATTTTTAAATTAGCAGAGTCACTTTATAAGAGGATCTTAAACTCACATAGACTGCAATATTTGGAAAATAAAAATAAAAATGTACAAGTTACAACCAATAATTGGAATACGAAAACAAGGCGATCAATGATACCACTTAAAAAATATTTTGTACATAATATATAGTTCGAAAATTATGGTCATCCATGAGTTTCTAAAATTACAAACAAAAAAGGTCTGATTTTCAATTTCATGTATTGAAATGTCGAGCTAAATTATCCGGTATAAATCTTAAAAAATATGGATTTAGAGGGCATTGTGTGTTTTATTACAAACACACACCATGCCCTCTAGATCTATATTTATTAAACTTTTGTAATATCGATATAGTTTATTATAGTGCCATCTACTAGGCGGTAGTCAAAACAAATTTCATAGACATAGAGTTTGATGTAGTGACATCCCCCTGGTGCCGCGCGCCGCCGACGACACACCGTTGGCCGGTTTTTTATCGCGTATTACAGGTTTTTTGTATGGGGACACCACAAATTTTATGACTTTTATATTTCTGTTATATAGCAAAAATAATACGTATATTGGTATAGTTTCAAATATTTGCTTGTAAAGCGCACATTACACGCTCACACAACCGGCATTCAATTCCATGATTGAAGCGTGCATAATGAAAACAAAACGACATTACACAATCACTCAAAATCACCTTCAGTCATACGCAAGATTTTGCGGAGAACACACGTTTTCACTCGTTTTGGTATGAATACTTGTAAAATTAAAGGGAATTAAGATTAAATACGTGTAACAAGAAGGCGTTGGGTAAAATATTGACTGAAAAAGATAGTTTTATAGCCATACTTTTGTTTTACCCACCTTTTATTAGCGGCCACGCCCGTTTGATTTTTTTATCCGGAATAAAAGTTATATATTATTATATTTTCCAGGGATGAAGGTAGCCTATGTGTTATTCTATACTATAACGTATCTTTGTGCCAAAGGACAATGGCGAAATCGTATTTATAAACAAATTGTGCGTTTAGAAATTCCATACTTAGTAAGCTCAATATAATTATTTTGTATGATTTTTCAGCATACCAATTTTAGTTGTACAAGAGTGTATAAGTTGCATAAATTAAAAAGGAACTTAATTGACTTTCATTGATAATGTGTCGCGGCCATTGTTTTTATGTATGGTTTTTTTTTTTTTTTTTTTTTTTTTTTTTTTTATCCTAAGCTCGACAAAGTGGCTTCACTGCATCTGATGGTAAATGTAGTGAAGCCCAAAAAGTTGTGTCGACCGGCAAGAGATAAACATCCCTGGTCGGTCGGCACAATTATGCCGGCCTGCTTAATTGCTTCTTCACGCTCCGCTTGAAGGACCCTAAGTCGTAGGAAGGAGGGAACACGTACGCTGGCAAACTGTTCCACAGCTTAATGGTGCGGCAGAAATATGAATTACTGAACCTTTTGGTTCGAGCCGGGATGGAACAGACCACTAAGCTGTAGTTCCGCAAGCCAGCACGCGTGGTTCTGTTTAGGAAAGGAGAGGAGGGGATAAGGTTAAACACTTCTTCAGAGCACTCACCATGATACAGACGGTAGAACACACTGAGCGAGGCGATGTCGCGGCGCAGCTGCAGTGGCTCCAAACTTTTTGTTACGTCTGCATCATTTACAATGCGGATAGCCCGTCGCTGCAATCCATCCAAGGCATCGAGCAGGTATTTTGCGGAACCGTCCCAGAGATGCGAACAGTATTCCATACCCGGCCGCACTTGCGCTTTATATAAACGATAGAGCTGACCGGGCGTGAAGTACCTCCGCACCCTGTTTAGAATTCCGACCCTGCGGGATGTTGCAGATATTACACTCTCGATGTGATTCCTTGGATTCAGATCGCAGCGCAAATCCATACCCAGGATATTGAGGCCATTCCGCATTGCAAGTGGAGTACCCTGAAGATTAGGGAGGGGCAAAAACGGGGATTTTTTACACGTGAACGCGCACACCTGAGTTTTCTTGGCGTTGAACTCAACCAGATTGGATTTACCCCATTCGGATACAAGATCCAAAGTCCGATTGAGCTCGACGACCAGATTCTCACGCTGCCTATCGGTGACTCCCCGGCAACTGTGTGGCCCAGAGCAATATCGCCCATGTACCGTGCTGTCGTCTGCATAGCAATGAATGCTACCAAGGGATAGCATATCATTGATATGCAAAGTAAACAGGGTGGGCGAAAGCACCGAGCCTTGGGGGACCCCAGCATTAACTGACATGAGCTGCGAAGCATGTCCGTTAACGAGAACACGCATTCTACGCTCATGCAGAAAGCTGGAGATCCATTTACACAAGTTGTCGGGGAGCCCATATGCCGGAAGCTTGGAGAGAAGGGCACGATGCCAGACCCTATCAAACGCCTTAGCAATGTCGAGACTCACGGCTAAAGCCTCGCCATGCTTATCCATCGCCTCACCCCAGCAATGTAGCACGTACGCCAGAAGGTCACCCGTTGACCGTTTCGACCGAAAGCCGTATTGACGATCGTTGATCAACGAATGATCTTCCAGGTAGCGGACCAACTGACTGTTAATGATCCGCTCCATTACTTTGCACAACACTGAAGTTACGGCGATTGGGCGGTAATTGTTAGGGTCTGACCGATCTCCCTTTTTCGGAATCGGCTGCACATTAGCCTCTCGCCAAGATTGAGGCACAGTACCGGATAGGAGCGATGACCGGTATAAGCGCGTCAACACGGGAGACACCTCCGCTGCACACTTTTTGAGAACTATCGCTGGGATACCGTCTGGACCACTAGACTTATATGTATCTAATGATTGTAGCTCCCGCCGCACATCACACTGCCTGATGCGAATATCGGGCATAACATGACCACAGTCAGGCAGCGAGGGCGGCGGCATGCCACAATCATCAAGCCGGGAGTTGGCCGCGAAGAGATTTGCCAATAAAGTGGCTTTCTCCTGCGGCGCGTGGGCTAGCAATCCATCTGGATATCTCAGCGGTGGCAGCGATGGGCGACAGAAATTGGATTGGACGGCCTTGGCAAGACTCCAGTACATGCGACTGCTCGATGGTTGGTCCGCCAGTGCACGTCCAATCCTGGCGACACGCTCGGCATCCGCTCTAGCGTAGGCCTTCTTGCAGGCCTTAGTGGCATGGTTGTAGACTGCTTTGAGAGCATTCAGATTCGGATCCTCCATTGCGCGACCCCTAATCCAGGCACGATACGCAGCTTGCTTAGAATTGACAGCATCTGCGCAATCCCGACTGAACCAAGGGCGTCCTCGGCCATTACCAATGACATCAGAGGAAGGAATGTAATATTCCATTCCTAGTCTGATCTCGCCGGCAATAGCTTCAGCACTCGCAGAAGGATCTTTGCCCTCAAAGCAGCACTGCCGCCAAGGAATGGATGCAAAATATTCCCGCATACCATTCCAATCCGCTGACGAATAGTGCCAAATTCTGCGCCTCACCTTTGCAAGCCGCGGGGGCGAGGCACATGGCACCGAAGATCTAATTAGGCAGTGATCAGAGGTACCCAGGGGGGCACAAACTGATACACTGTACCCGGATGGGTGATTCGTCAGCAGAAGGTCCAGCAATGAAGGCGTGTGACTTGCCACATCTGGGATTCTGGTGGGCTGATTCACCAGTTGAGATAAATCGTGGGTTAAAGCGAATGCATGAGCAGTTCTTCCAGCATGGTCGGTCTTGGAGGAACCCAACCACAACTCATGGTGCGCGTTGAAGTCCCCCAAAACCACCAGTTCCGCTGTTGGAAACTGCTCCAGCGCGTCGTCTGTCGCCTGGCTAATGTAGTTAAATAGCCGAGTTGTCTCATCATCCCCGTCATGGGATCTGTAGAGGCACACGTAGACTCGACTCAGAGAGCCAAGGTCCACGTGTACCCATAAGGCGGAAAAGGAAGGGTCCTCAAAGCAGCGCATACGGCGGCAGCAGACATCCGACCGGACGTACAAACACAATCCAGCCTTCGACTTGAAGTTCTCTTCAAGGGAATAGCCGGGATAGTGCAAGTACGCCGTATCTGCAGGACGGGAAATCTGCGTCTCCGTCAGGAAGAGCATGGCAGGCCGGGCCGTCTCGAGATGGTGGTGGACGGCTTTTAGGTTTGAATGGAGTCCACGGATGTTTGTGAACTCCATTGTAAACGCGGATGTGGGGTTGTGCACCGCTGTATGACCTGCAATCTTATAATGCGCTGCCATAGGTATGAAAGGAAGGAGGGAAGAAGCAATATAAAGGACTTGAGACATAGCAGGAAGGCTACCGTGATAGGCCCCTTGCCACGAGAACATTCTAGGGGAAGAAAATCGATCCGTCGGACGGAAGGGCCCCCGTACCCTCCCGGAATGAGCCGCCGGGACCCCACATCCGGTCACCAACCGGCACGACAGACCCATCCGAGATTATGCGTGGCATGGTGGGGCAGCCTCTCGTGGTGGTTAGACACGATTGGGCCCCTGTACTGTACCGCGGGCGGCCAGCGGGACAACCGTTTCTACGAGTCTCCCTGGCCGACGGATCGGTACGCTTCCTCCCTTCGATGCTTGGGCAAGTCCCCATCACAGCCAGTCATAGTGCCATGTCGCAAGTCCCTTAGCACCGGATATACACATGCTGATCCTGGAACGCGATCCACGGGAGTGGGTCACTATGGCAGGCTTTACACCGTGTGTACGGTGGTCGCTATCCGGGCGGATAAGGTTACCCTACCACCAGTAGAGCAGGAGTTCGCTCTTATGTCCCTCGGTCGCCTCTTACGACCCCCTCGGGAAAAGTAAGGGGGAGTGGTTTGTATTCTGTCGCCGCCACTCCACGGCCTATGGGTTATGGCATAGGTGTTAGGATCTCGAGGTGGTGCGTATTTACGCAAACGTTTTTACACCAGGTATATACCTGCAAGTACGCCGAACAGGTGCCGACCCGAAATACTTGAAAGTATTTTACGCCGCGCTATGTCCGCGCTCAAGGGTCATCGTCCGCAAATGCAATTATGGTTCTTATTTCAACAAGCCAGTGAACAATTTCCTATGCAAGTATTGAATTGTTAAAAGTATTGTATTTGTGAACGCGATTGTGCTCCTTATTCGTGCCAAAACATGGGTCAATATCATATGCAGTAAAAAATACTTGAAAGTATTTCGATTTTAGACTATCCAAGTGCTATAAGTACTTTATTTACAAACGCGATTGTACTCTTTATGTGTATTGAAACACGGAAATAAAATACTTAGTATTTATGGAATCGAAATGTTCGAAGTTTTTATTTGTGAACGCGATTGTGTTCCTTATGTATATGAATACATGGATTAATTTCCTATGCCGAAATAAAACACTTGAAAGTATTTCGAACCCTAGGTTTTGGCGCTGGTTTTGTAGGCGGACGTACTTGTAAGCCCTGGTTCACGATTTTGCAAGTACGACCCATGCCTATTAGGCTAGGAGGGGACGTTCCACTGTCCACGCGATTCTGCGGGTGAAGGCACAGGCGGAGGATGCAGTGGCCAGAGGCAGTGTAGTGATAGCGGTGTCGTTGGACATATCCAACGCATTCAACTCGCTGCCCTGGCCCTGCATCCACGAGGCACTGCGGTACCACGTGGTGCCGCCCTATCTCCGGCGTCTGGTGCACGCGTACCTGTCTGACAGGCACGTGGTGTATCCGGGCGCCGATGGGTGGCACCGAAGAGCGATGTCGTGCGGTGTTCCACAGGGCTCGGTTTTGGGCCCTCTCCTGTGGAACATCGGGTACGACTGGGTGCTCCGTGGTTCCAATCTCCGGGGCGTCGGCGTGACTTGTTACGCCGACGATACGTTAGTCACAGCGACTGCTGGGACCTTCCGGGACGCCGCAACTCTGGCGGCGGCGGACACCGGCCAAGTAGTTGGCAGAATCCAAGGTTTAGGGTTGAAGGGGGCCCTCGAGAAAACCGAGGCCGTGTGTTTTCACGGACCTCGGAGAGGGCCACCGGCCGGTGCCGGCATCGTCGTTGGGGGGGTGCGGATCCCCATCGGCTCTAGCATGAAGTATCTAGGTTTAGTCCTGGATAGCCGATGGCGATTCCGCACCCACTTTAAGGAGTTGAGGACGAAATTGTCCCGGTCAGCGGGCGCTCTTTCCCGCCTGCTGCCCAACCTGGAAGGTCCTGGCTTCCCTTGCCGGAGGCTGTATCACGGAGTCGTGCGGTCCATAGCCCTTTATGGCAGCCCCGTTTGGGCTGACTCCCTGGGCCGCCCCTGCGTCGCCCTTCTGCGCGCCCCGCAGAGAGCTTTAGCGCAGCGGGCGGTCAGGGCGTACCGCACGGTCTCTTTCGAGGCGGCTTGCCTATTGGCCGGATTTCTGCCCTGGGACCTGGACGCCAAATCCCTTGCCGATGTATTCCATTTGCGGGAGGAGGCGTTCAGTCGCGGGGAGCGTCCGGCCCTGAAGGAGGTGGAGGCCAAGAGGGCCGCCTTACGGCGAGCCGCCGTGGAGGAGTGGCGTCTCAGGCTGGAGGCCCCGTCGTGGGGGCACCGGGTCGTAGAGGCAGTGCGTCCTGTCTTTGCCGAATGGCTGGACAGGCGCCACGGAGCGGCAACATACCGCCTGACGCAGGTGCTCACCGGGCATGGCTGCTTCGGTGAGTTCCTGTTTCGGGTGGTAGGTGTAGAGGAGTCGGCCGTGTGTCACTTTTGTGACAACTGCCCAATGGACACGGCCCAACATACGTTGGAGTATTGTCCAGCCTGGGATGAGGAGCGCAGCGCTCTCAGAACAGTCGTCGGAGAAGACCTCTCGCTGCCGGCCGTGGTCGCTTCCATGGTCGGCGGCCGGGAGGCCTGGCAGGCGGTGGCCCACTTCTGCGAGGCGGTCCTCTCGCGGAAGGAGAGTGCCGAGAGGGATCGCCAGCGCAGTGGTGATCCCTCCCGCCGCCAGACGAGACGTAGGAGGCGTCGGGTGGACGACTGACCGACGTCTCCCGCCCTGTGGATTGGGGGCGTTTGGAGAATTCCACCACGGTATCCCCTGCCTGTCGTAAAAGGCGACTAATAGGGGCCTCCGGGGGTCACGGGTGGGCGGGACGTGCCGCCCACCCATTAGTCTAGCCAACTTCTGTGGCCCCCGTGATGGACATGTCCGAGGCAGCGTGTCTCACGCTGCCTCGGACACCAAAAGGCGGACACGGTACGGTGTTTCGGGGGCTTCTGAGCCCCCGCAACAGGAAAAGGACCGCAACAGCGGTACGTGTAGGGGCGGTTGCGGACGACAACTTAGACGTGAGTCGGAGGAAGCCCGCAGCCGTCCCTAATGCGCCGAAGATGGCATTTAAAAAAAAATAAAAAAAATAAAAAAAAAAAATGCTTATTAGGCAAGCCATAAATCAGCGCCAAAAACCAGGGTTCGAAATACTTTCAAGTATTTTATTTCTGCATAGGAAATTGATCTGTATTTCAATACACCTAAAGAACACAATCGGCCTGGTAAATAAAGTACTTATAGCACTTGGATAGTCAAAAATCGAAATACTTTCAAGTATTTTCATACTGCATGGGATATTAACCCATGTCCTGGTACGAATAAGGAGCACAATCGCGTAAACAAATAAAATACTTTTAACACTTTAGCCCTTCAAGCCCCTCTTATACATATAGATGTATGGGAAAACCCTGTATATATGAACACTGGAGTCCGACGCGGGGCTTGAGGAGTCAATACTTGCATAGGAAATTGTTCACTGGATTTGTTGAAATAAGAACCATAATTACATTGCGGACGACGACGCCCGAGCGTGGACGCAGCGCGGTGCGCGGCGGGCCTAAGCATGGTCACGTGACTCTTTCGTGTCGCAAGAGAGTAGCCAAGTAAAAAAGTAAAATACTCTCAAGTCTTGCAAGTATTTCAGGTCGGCACCTGGTCGGCATACTTGCAATACCTGGTTTAAAAACCAAGTCACGTAAATACGCACCACCTCTACTTTAGTAGTGGAGTTTTGGCGGGAATTTGGAAGTGTCGTTAGGTGCTCTTGTTTTAACCTCTCGGGTCCCGACCGGCCCAATCGGGCCGGTCTGACAGCTGTCAAACTCGATATGTGTGCGTGTTGACGCGCCTTATGTGTGTGCGTGTAGGTCGATTTTCGAAAAATTGCGCTTGGGCCAGTGTGGCCAGCGCTCTGTACTCGAGAGGTTAATTCATTATTTAGGTGATACTTAGTGTATTATTGCATAATTATGGTGGTATATCAAACAAATTACCAAATATTTTATGAGATCTACTATTTGTATTCCTTATTATGTACAATTCAATTCATAAAATATGTCAACTAAATCATAACCTCAAAATCTTTAAAGTGAAAAATCTTTAGTTTTAGACTTTTTTCACTAATAATCTTAACACAATAATTGTTTAAGCATTGCTGCTGAATTGTTATATAATTTTTTTATTTCTAAACGCTTCACATTTACATCAACTAAAATCATGTATGGAGACCTGCCATTGTCCTTTCATTCGATCTGGATGTTGAGCCGTTCTGGTGTGTTTCAGAAAAAAAAGCATCAAAGTTTACGTAATTATTATGTTAGTACCTATTGATAAATTTAGTCTCAAATACGAGATACAAAAGTATGAAAACATTTTTTTTTTATTATCTTATTGGATAAAATCATCTAATAAGATAATAAATAAAAAGTACTTAGGAGTAATGTATCCTCTTATTAGTGAAAGAATTTACAAAATGAAACAAATCTTTCCTCTTTATAACATTAGTAGGTATAGACTAACTATTAAAGATTCGTGGTATACCTGGGTATACCACAATTCGGGGATTGTTTCAAAACTTAAAATATTTTTTTTCTGCGACTGTAGCATAAAGCATAATGTTAGTTCGGAGAAGGTAATCGGCCGCGCGGGTGCGCCAGCGCCTCCGACTCAACAATATGTCCCACTCCACCGCTGTCCGCGCGCTGACTGACGTTTGCGGGACGAAATGCCATTAGACGATTACGCAAAAGTCATGACTGATAGTTGCGCGATGCGCTTATCAAAAAAATCATTTATTCGTCACTCAACCGTCAATCACCACATTAGACGATAGGTTATTCGCCACTCACGGACGTGACTGTGCTAAAACTGACAGCAAAACCTACTGTCTAATGCGCGCTATAGAATAAAGATGCTTATAGTCCTTATTCTGAGGTCTCCATTTACACCAAAGAGAAACGCTGAGACTAGGTAATTCATATTTTGTACTACCTAAGTATTTGATTGTGTGTGAATGTAACACAGAATAATTGGCGTAGCACAGCAACACAGTGCTTGTAGCCATAAAGAAAAAAAAAACACACCAGAATAAATAAAAGTTGTTAAACATAATATTTATTATTATTTGTTATATGTATTTAACCACATCACATAGATCGACGGTTCCGTAGAACAAAGTCGTATATGCAAAATGAAGCTTTTCAGTAGAGCGCTTTGAAAGTCTAAGTTAATTGTGAAAATCACAAGTTATAGTGAACAAAACATTATATTCTATAGGGTTCAGTAACAACTTTGAACTTAATGTATGAAAATAGCACTAATTCGCACATGAATACAAACTAACGACTTTCAAAGCGCTCTACTGAAAAGCTAACATTTTGCATATACGACTTTGTTCTACGGAACCGTCGAGATATACTCGCACAATCTGAGCGCTTGCAGGCGGCTGCTATACCTGATAGAAAAGCAGCCTAATCAAACAACAAAGGAAACAACTGCTTTAATATAATATAATTTTTTTTTCGAGGAGCGCCAATTTTAGGTCTCGCACCACCTAAAAATATTGATAGGACCGCCACTGGTCATGTCGAGCATTGCATTGTACTAACTCTAGTTCTGGGGGTGTTGGTTGGCTTTACGGACATTCATGTAGCTTACCATCAGGCGAGCAGCTTGCTCGTTTCGATTTTCTACGACGGCATTTCAATAATATGCCCATAACATTGTATGGGTCCGAAATTAATTATTTCATTTAATTTCATAAAAAATGCAAGTAGCTGGTCGTAAGAACTAAGTTCAAAATGCGTGAAAATTGCATTATCTCCACATTAGATTGGGATTAGGAAATATATAAAAATAAATAAACAAAGACCTTATATAAAATAAACAAATTCTTTATTATTATTATTTATTCTCTAACACTCGAAACAACAATTAAATTGGCATTAAATAACACAACGAAACAATCGGACTTGAATCTAAGAAATTACAAAAATATACATTAAAATTAATTAAACAAAAAATCTAATATTCACTGAAATATGAATAAAAAGTAGTGCTCGCGGCTCCGCCCGCGTGAAAAAAATTTTCCGTGACAAAAACATTTTCCCGGGATAAAAAGTAGCCTATAGCACTCAGGAGTTATGTAGATTCCTATTAGTGAAAGAGTTTTCGAAATCGGTTCAGTAGTTCCTGAGATTAGCGCGTTCAAACAAACAAACTCTTCAGCTTTATAATATTAGTATAGAAGTATAGATAAATGAATAAAAGAAACAGACAAATCGAAACCATCACCACATAGTATAAAACAAAATCGCTTCCCGCTGTCTGTCCCTATGTATCTTAAATCTTTAAAACTACGCAACGGATTTTGATGCGGTTTTTTTTAATAGATACAGTGATTCGAGAGGAAGGTTTATATGTATAATACATGCATAATATAGTAGAGAAACATTGACAATTTAAAAGGTTTCTAATGTGATGTCGTAGATAAACACATTTTTTTGCGCTTACATTGCAGACGCTAGCTAAACTCTACGAGATAGATCAAAATAATGTACTACACTTTTGTACACCTTAAAAAGGTCCACAAAAAAGTCAGCGATGGTATATGTCTATCTCTTAGGGATAACCCACAATAACCATTTTTTATCCTTTACTTTTGACGAAAAATAATGGCTTATTTACGAAGCGATATGAAGCAAAACAGCATTAATCCTTATCCATTTATCTACCATAAATACATTGCACATTTTATATAGATCAATATGGCCCTTTACAAAATGTAATTTAAATAAATATTTTCGAAGATATTACAGATTTAAAATGCAGGGACATAGCAGTCGCGGCGGTACCGACCGGGGGGTCGGCGGCCCGTGTCTATAAATGAGAAAGTATGGAGATAGTTTGAGATGCTGAGGATAGGCTACTTTTATTCCGGAAGAACATAACCCGGGAATTTTATACCGGTTTTTATTTCTCACGAGTGGGGCCGTCATGGCCTAACCACTGAACTGATTTCGATGAAATGTGGTAGGGAGATAGTTTAAGACCCTGGGAAGGACCTAGACTAATTCTTATCTCGGAAAAACTTTACCAATGGATGGAGTGATTCAAGACGAAGGCTTATGTGTATATTACATAAATATTTTGTATGACAAAAAACTAATTTCAGCATGTAATATGCTTTGCTACCTGAGTGAAGCCAGGGCGGGCCGCTAGTCCTACTAATATTATAAAGGCGAAAGTTTGTAAGAATGTATGGATGTATGGATGTTTGTTCCTCTTTCACGCAAAAGCTACTGAACGGATTTCGATGAAATTTGGCAAATATTTTTTTTATGACCGGCACCGACTTCAAAAAATTATTCATTGTACATTAATATAATCACACGAATGGCAGTGTATATAATTTTGGTATTATTAAAATTTCCTTATAACCCATAAGCAAATGAATATAGTTTTTCGTTAATGTTATGGTTCTTCTCTCTTACCGTTCTGGTATAGAGAGCGTTTCCCTTCCACCCGGTATGTGAAGAATAAGTCACCAGCATCAGCACTAGGCCGGCACACAAACCCCTATGAAAAGTGGACAGGTAAAAAGCCAGATATTAGCTATTTACGGATTTTTGGCAGTCCAGCAATGGTACACATCCCAAAACAAAAACGCAGAAAGTGGGATAAGAAAGCCACTCGGATTTTACTGGTTGGGTATTCTGAAAATACGAAAGGTTATCGATTGTATGATCCAGATAGTCAGGAAATAGTTATATCTAGAGACGTGATCATCATGGAGAATGTTGATGAAAATTTTACAATGACAATAGCTCAGGACAATCAGCAACTGGATGCAGAGACTAGTGACAAGCCAGATGATAGTCAGTCAAGTAGCACAGATGGCGCAGATGATGTCAACGATGTTACATATGTTCCCAGCGAGTCAGCAAGTGACAGTGATAGCTTCTATGAGACATACGATGCAGATGATGTGACATAGGGGACTTTGCAGGTGTCAAAGCGTGTTAGACATCAACCAGACTACTATGGTTTTGGTGGCATGGTGTGTGTGGAAAATGTTGGTGATCTGACTCTTGAGGGGGCTCTGAGAGGGACGGAACGACAGCAGTGGCTAGAGGCAGTACAGGAGGAGTTAAGAAGCTTTAATGAAAATGATGCATGGGAGCTTGTAAATGCTCCTGATCATGGGACAATAGTGCAGTGCAAGTGGTTGTTGCGGAAAAAATATGACTGTGACAATAAAGTTCGTTATCGGGCTAGACTTGTAGCCAAGGGCTTAGAAAAAAGGTGTGGACTACACAGAGACTTTTCCCCTGTAGTGCGACAAACAACTCTCCGATTATTATTTGCATTGTCAGTGAAGTTAAGATTAACTGTAAGTCATTTAGACGTAAAAACTGCCTTCTTAAATGGCAATTTAGAGGAGACTATTTATATGCAAACACCAGATTGTTTTAATTGTGATGTACATGGTAATAAAGTTTTAAAATTAAAAAAGGCCATTTATGGTCTAAAACAGGCTTCCAGAGCCTGGAATAAAAGGGTTGATGTTTGTTTACAAGATAATGGATATAAAAGATCACAGTTAGAACCATGTATGTATATTAAAAGTATTGATAAATGTATAACCATTGTGACAGTTTATGTTGATGATTTCTTTATTTTCTCAAGTGATAATACTGAGGTTAAAAGGCTTAAAGATGTATTAGCAAGTCAATTTAAGATTAAAGATTTAGGAATAGTGAAACAGTGTTTAGGTATGAATGTAAACTTTAATGAAAATAAGTGTTCTGTTACTTTAAGCCGAGAGAGTTATATTGATCAATTGTTAGAAAGATTTCAAATGACAGAGTGTAAAACTATTGATACTCCAATGGATTGTAAACTAAACATAACTAAAGGTTCTAATGTTAATAACTTACCTTACCAGCAGTTGATTGGTAGTCTTATGTATTTATCTGTTCTAACCAGACCAGCGGGGCTATCGGCTAATTTTGACGTTTCGAGTGAACAACGAAACATTGATGTCAACCGAACTTTGATGTCAACCGAAATTTTGTAGCCATTGGTATTGCGTATGATATTATAGCTACAGTCAACACGAGTGCCTATCAACGAACCATATGACATCTCTACTTTTTTTATCGACGTTACGCGGCTAAGTTATACACACCAATTAGACGTACAGCCGTAATGGATGAATTGATCTTTTTTATTTAGCGGCTTGACATTGTCAAAATCATTGCCTGACAGCGATGGAGCCATAACTTAAAAATATGTGAATTGAGTTGAACGGTGCGTTTGAATCTTCAGAATAATATTATGGAATATGGTGCGGAAATCATAACAATATGAGAATTGTTTGTGCTCGAATGTGGAAGTACTTTTGGGTTAGATATAATTATACTGTGACATGTTTTTACGAAGAAACAAATCCCAAAGCCCATTTGGCCCCCAATCGAGTCAATATACTAGTAATTATACAAACTTGGGAATCAGACGCTTTTAAACTTAATGCAGTAGCAGACAGTATAAATCAATTAACGTAAGTATTAATATTATATTCAGTATGTAATAAAATTAATTCTTGTAGGTAATAATATCGTATGCCGTATCAGCCTGCTAAGGGCGTGGGCGCTTAACCATTTTTTGTCTTTGCAATAAATAAACTATTCCACTTGAGTACCAAACCGAAGATCAACCCACTTACCTATTTATTCTATGTGGTTGCAGCAGTATTCTCAACTAACCTTAACTAAAGGTTCTATTCAACATTCATGGAGAGTATTGCTTTTGTTAGCTGTTTTCATTTTAGTATGCTGTATCTAGACCGTGGGCCAGTAGCAAAATTTCGTCAGTCATTTTCTCCCGAACGATAATTGGTGAGATGCATCAGAGACGTGTATCATAAAGCCTCGTGAACGTCAGCTTCGGCTCCGTGGGTGCCATGAGCGGTGGTAGCCTCCCAAAGATGTAGAAAAAAATATATTATTCAGTCATTTCCTCCCAACTAAGAATCATTTTAAATTGTAGCTAACCCGATACCTTGAAGAAAAAAAATAATCAGCTGACTGTAACTTGGGGCATTATGCGTCAGCTGGTCAATCAAACATGTAAAAAAAATATATCATTTCAGTGATTTCCTCTCAACTACAAATTTACCTGATGATAGCTTATACGCAACTATGAATAAATATGTATGTCAGCTGGCTGTATGCCGGGGCAAAAACCGTCAGCTGATGCCTTGAAAGTTATAACGCAGGTGTTAGGCGAGAGCTTCTATTACATAATTACATGCATCAGCTGACAATGTTTCCCTCGAATTAATGATAGTAGATTCTCTTTATTAATTACAGCATTGTATTATCAATCTATACATGTAAAATGCCTTGTCCTGAATGACTGACTGACGCACAGCCTAAACCTCTGACCGTAGAGACCTGAAACTTGCAGGGTGTGTTCTTTGTATGCCATAGGCATCTAATGAGATTGAATTTTCCGAAAGTCTACCCCTAAGAGGGTGAAAAATGGGGGCAAAGTTTGTATGGGCCAACGTGATTCCTTGGTCCAACCTACTTCAAATATTGCTTAAACTTATTTTTAACAGAACTGATAGAAGACGTGTTTCATGTTTTATTGAAATTCATCCCGTAATATATAATATGTATAAAAACGAAAGGTCATTAACTCACTCATCACGAAATCTGAGAAGCTACACGTGCTAGGAGTCTCAAATTTTGTGGAGGTTCCTTTTAGGACGTTGGAGCTCACTAAGACGGGATTTTGCGAAATTCAACCCCTAATGGGGTAAAAAGATTGTACGCGATAAACTCAAAAACTATCAAACGGATTTTGATTAAATTTGGTATGGAGATAATTCGAGCATCTGGGAAACTGGAAAGTTTTAGGCTACTTCTTATCCCGTGAAAATGTATAAGTGGGACCTTTATAAAAAAAAACTCTTTCGTACGACCGCGGCTGCGGGCAAAAGCTAGTCAGCTTATAAATTTTCATCTGGGAAGATATAATGTATCTTAAATGTTTGACTTTACGCTCAGATATGAGTTTTCCGATGAAATGTATAAATACTTTACGACTAATACGTATATAATTAAATAACTGAAGAAATATTAAGAACAGTGATTATGAATTTATAGTTTATTGTACTCTCCGGAGTAAGACAAAGTGGTCAGCAGAAGACTTTTCAGATTAACACAACCTACTGCAGGTACCACCTTTGCAACACGTTTCTAATCTAAGGGTTAGAAAAGTGTTGCATGCCTACATCGCGTCATACAAGGAACACACCCTGCAAGTTTCAGATCTCTACGGTCAGAGGTTTGGGCTGTGCGTTTAACTGTCAGTCAGTCATTCAGGACAAAGCATTTTACATGTATAGATTGATAATACAATGCTGTAATTAATAAAGAGAATCTACTATCATTCATTCGAGGGAAACATTGTCAGCTGATGCATGTAATTATGTAATAGAAGCTCTCGCCTAACACCTGCGTTATAACTTTCAAGGCATCAGCTGACAGTTTTTGCCCCGGCATACAGCCAGCTGACATACATATTTATTCATAGTTGCGTATAAGCTATCATCAGGTAAATTTGTAGTTGAGAGGAAATCACTGAAATGATATATTTTTTTACATGTTTGATTGACCAGCTGACGCATAATGCCCCAAGTTACAGTCAGCTGATTATTTTTTTCTTCAAGGTATCGGGTTAGCTACAATTTAAAATGATTCTTAGTTGGGAGGAAATGACTGAATAATATATTTTTTTCTACATCTTTGGGAGGCTACCACCGCTCATGGCACCCACGGAGCCGAAGCTGACGTTCACGAGGCTTTATGATACACGTCTCTGATGCGTCTCACCAATTATCGTTTGAGAGAAACTTGGTCATCGAAATCTGTCACTGGCCCACGGACCAATCTGTTGTGTAGGAATATGCCAAGTCTCCTAATTATAAACAACGCAAGACTTGTTTCTTAATACAATTAACATAACGGCATTGTGTAATGTACGAAAAATTAATGCATGTCTATAATTTTTAGAGTTGAAAAAGTGGAGGAACGGATTTTAGGCGGCTCCGATATTGAGAAGCACATGGCTGTCTTGAAAAGGATTGCTGTAGACCTGTGGTTGTGGAAAGACCTAGAACAATACATAATTGACAACAACTGTACACCTCAATATATATAATTATACGTTATTATTGTGCCTTAATTAACCAATGTTGCATTTTTTATTTCTCTACCTCCTTAATGTGATAATGAATACAAATTTGAATAGTGTTTCTTTAATAAACATTATTAAATATATTTTACCTACATCATTTAGGAACTTACTCATTTTATTAAGAATCTAAGGAGATCTATTCTTATTAATTTATATATTTATTGCTATATTAGGTACATGTTATAATATTAACATTATCAAGCAATAAATACATTTTATTACAAGATACAAGTATAATTTATAAACAATACATATTTCATGTCTACTCTTATATTATTAATCACATTATTTATAGTTTATAATATTATCAAGAACATCTATCGACGAGCGAGACTCGTACATAATACAAAAAATCTGCAAATTGAAATAAAATTATTTTGTAGGTTTTATAGCGGTTTTTTAATTTAATTTTTTTTTCTCCCGACGTATCGAAGATAGAAGACTTTACAGCGTTCATGGTCACTATGCAAATTTTGGCGTTGAAGAAAATATAACTTAAAAAACCGCGATAAAATCCGCAAAATAGTTTTATTTCCAAGTCTAACATTCGCGTAAATAATATAAGAAATCATTAAATCGACAAATATTCGCGCTCACATAAACTCATTTGCAAAAAAAACGGGCACCTAAGCAATGAACCATTTCAAATGTTACTATTGGTTTGTTTGATAATTATAGGTAGTTTTACTTTCACAATTTTGTAAATTAATAAGCAAATAATCGTTTTCGTCAGTATTATCATAAAATTTTGATAAAATTTATGGGTTTTAATGCTAAAGTTCACTAGTAGTGTATGCTCGCTAGTAGTGCATATGCTCGTGAAGTAAAAGTTAACAAAGATTTTTGTTTGTTTTTTCTTTAATAAAGTAAAAGCAGATAAATGTTTAGTATCGAGTGTGACCACCTCTAGCTGAAATCACAGCTTGAATTCGTCTGGGTATGCTAGCGAGGATATCCCGGATACTTGCTTGCGGAATACGTTCCCACTCCGCGGTAATCACATTCTTCAGCTCTCTGATGGTTTGCGGAGCCGGTTGTACTGATCTCACGCGTCGTTTCAGAACGTCCCAGACATGCTCTATAGGATTGAGGTCGGGACTTCGAGCTGGCCAATCCAAACGACGAATGCCGACCTCTTGCACATACGCTTCCACATCGCCAGACCGGTGGGCGCGAGCGTTGTCGTCCATAAAAATTGAGTCTTCGCCTAAAGCGGCCAATGCGGGTTGTGCATGAGGAATAAGAACTTCCGTTATGTATCGATGTCCAGTCAGTGAGCCGTTTTCAATGAAGACTAACTCTGTACGATCTATTGAATTTATTCCTGCCCAAAACATAACAGAGCCCCCACCATAAGGTGTGATTTCTTCAAAACAAGCCTCTGCAAAGCGTTCTCCTCGTCTTCGTAGCACTCGCCGACGTCGATCTTCACCGAACCGAGATATTCTGGCTTCATCGGAGAACAATACCCTATTCCAGTCTTCTTGAGTCCATGACTCACAATTTCGAGCAAACCTAAGCCTGGCAACTCTGTGCTCACGGAGTAACTTAGGGCCGCCGGCCGGGCGATGACTGCGTATATTGGCCGCGAGCAGCCTCCTCCTGACCGTCCATAGACTAATATGCACATTTCTTACTTCTTCGAGGTTGTTCTTAAGGTCCACATACGAAGACTTGCGATTTCTCAATGCGCGACTCACAAGAAAACGATCATCCCGTGGTTGGGTACATGGTTTTCTTCCAGAACCAGGCCTTCTCTCGACGGAACCGGTGTCTTGATACCGCTGCCAGGTCCTTTGAACCGTCGAGCGACTCACACTTAGCCTCTGAGCCACGAAGCATTGGCTGCAGCCCTCTTCGAGCAGCGCAATAATTTTTGTAGCTTTTACCACTTTCTCTAACATTATTGAGACAGCTAAACAGCAATAAATGAAGCTTTGACAATTAAGAATATGAAATAAATTCATAAAATTGACTAAAAGTTATGAAAACCGATATTATCTTTTGGAACTTCGCACCAAAAATGTAGGATAAAAAGTGGTTTTCTGTAAAAACGAGCATCAAACGAAAATTTTAATTTAGAACGTACTGTTTTAAACACCACGGCATTTTTAAAACCGGCCAGTAACATGTACAAGTGATTGAAATCATTTTGGTACCGCATTTTTTTAAAAAAGAATTAAAATCCAAACCGCCCGTTTTTTTTGCAAATACGTGTATAAATAAAATAAAACTTGCGATTATAATCATTACAAATTAAAAATCTTAAATTTCTAAACGTTTCTATTTAGCTACTTTACTACGTTACTCGGCCGGATAATAGTGTTAATCACTTTCCGAGGCAAAAACACTGCTATTGAATAGTGCCTTTCAGAAAAATGTTGACAGATACGGTGTCTATCAATTTGATGTCAACTTTGCTTAGACAATACCAATAGCTACAATTTTCCATAGCAATCCACACTATCGATATCCACCGTGACGTCACCGGTGACCATCAAAGTTCATGAGCACCGCGAGTTGTCCACCGGTGTTAGCCAATACGAAATCGGTGATTTGACAGTTAATTGATGTACACTTCCACCGGTGCTTATCAGTTTTCGATGTCAACTGAGATACATAATAGCCCGGCAGATATAACATTTTGTGTGAATTATTTAAGTCAGTTTAATAACTGTCATACACATGAGCATTGGTTATATGCAAAAAGAGTACTTAGGTATTTAAAGAAAACTAAAAGTTTTGGTATAAGTTATATTTTGAAGATGGCAATTCAGAAATTAAAGGTTTTGTAGATGCAGACTGGACTAACAATAAAATTGATAGGCGGTCATATACTGGATATTGTTTTGTCTTGTCTAATAGAGTAATTTCATGGGAATGTAAAAAACAGAAAACCATAGCTTTATCTAGCACTGAAGCTGAATATATGGGAATGTCTGAGGCATGCAAGGAGGCCTTATATCTAAGAAATTTACATTTTGAAATTACTGATAATATGTATACTGTTAGTTTGTATAATGACAACCAGAGTGCCCAAAGATTATCAGAAAATCCATTGTATCACAAGAATTCAAAACGCATAGATGTAAAGTATCATTTTTGTAAAGAGTGTGTTTCAAATAAAATTGTTAAGTTTCAGTATATGCAGACATCAGAAATGCCAGCCGATGTGTTTATTAAGGCTTTGTGTCCTAAAAAGCATTACAATTTTATAAAAACATTAGGTTTGAATGCAAGTAATGTGTAGTAATGTTCAAGATTTTTTTAAGTAATTTTAGATATAGTGAGGGTATTATAATGTATATCTAAAATATTAATTAATGTGTAACAGAATGTCGTCCCTTATACAATTAGTCTAGACTATGGTATTTAGTCTATGGTCCACTGTTTGTGGTTGATATAGAAATTAAATTTGGCAGTTGGCTTTCAAACACCACGAGTAGCGTAGTTTCATTTTATAACAAACTAGCCCTCCTTATTACATTCTGAAACAAGGCAACATAATATGCTTAAAATTTAATAAATTCTAAGTCATAGGAACTTTTTACAAAGGATAGCATAAAATTCTTTTTGTCTATACTAATATTAGATGAAATATTTGTAGGCTATACATGTTCAGTAATAATGCAGGCTAGGCTAGTTAATAATAATCATGTAAAATTTCACCTATTATTTCTATTGAGTAATTGTTTTAATTCATTTCGAGCATGGTATCCTTCTAAAAGAGCACTTCCTGCTACATGATGTTCAGCTCTCTGTTGCATTTGACCCTCCAATTGCGATCATTGAAATGCCATAGATCCAGACCAGCTGCATTACACATGTTTTGTAACACACAATAAGCAATAATAATTTTTCCGGCAACTTCAGGGCTATAATGTAGTTGTCTGGGCGCCAAAAGACACCTCCGTCTGCCCTTTAAAATACCGAAGGTACGCTCCATGGCAGATCGTGCCCTTTTCTGTATTACATTAGGTACTTGAGAAAGAAAGTTATATTTATTCTGTAGCTTACCGTAGTCAATACCCCGTATTTTTTTTTGGAGGAATCAGTGGAACTATATCCTCACAAATCGTTTCAAAAAGGGATGGCGACATCATATAATTCCTAAAAATTCGATGTCTGGAATGTTACGACGAATGAAGGTTTCACGCAGTTAGAGACACTTTGAACTTCGCTCAATACTTTCCTCACGCAACAACTCTTCATAAAGAAGGAATCGAGCCATTTTAACAAGTTTGAAGTTCTAAACAAATATCAAACGAAAGGTAAAGGTAAGGTAGCTTTCGCGAAATTGAGGTTATGATCCGAACGAAGTAACGACGTATTTTATGTCAAATTGGTTTTCAAAGTACAGCCAACGAAAGTAAAAATGTCATTAGTGTCAAAATCCGAACATCGTATCCGTGTTCGAATCCGTCAACGGATCCGTAACACTTCGTAGTAAGAAAACGTGCGATCCGTCACCCGAAACTACGGATTTTGATTTTCGAAGTTGGCTCTCTGAGCACGAATGAATGCAAATAGCTTTTTTTTTGTACGCGGACCTATCGGCCAGTAGCCTGACGCGAGTCGGCTTTTCTGGCCACACCGGACTTTAGGGTGAACGCAGAAGGCGCTCGCAACCCTTTAATTTAGGTGACCATGCTGAGGGCAACCCACTAACGGGTTACGAACCTCGGCTCAGGACGGCCACTGGGAGAGGATGAGACATCAACGATTAGTGTGGAAGATTGGTGTTTAACCTAATCCTGTTCGTTTATTTCGTCGGCACGCGGGCCGGAACTGTTAGGGGGGTCGGGGGGGTGACGGGGAGCGCGGCGAGGTCCTCGACGGCGAGGACGGAACTGCGGTCTTGTGGAGTGTTGGAGTTTCAAGAACTCGATCTTACGGCGGATGGCCAGAGTGATTTCGTCCTCTGGATCGGTTAATACGGAACGCGGCCGTCTCCATTTGGCGCGGTCGAATGGAGTGTAGATCGACGCTTTGCGGACTAACGTATTTGGGTGTTTTACCGCCCAATCGAAATAGCGTTTGCTGGTCGTTTGCATAAAATGCCAGATGGTCGGCATGTTGGTGTCCATGTGGAGGTTGCGATTGCGAACGTACCACGGGGCACCAAGAGCGTGTCTAAGAAATTTGTTTTGCAGCACCTGCATACACTTAAGACGAGCAGGCGGTATATGGGCGAACACGGGCGACGCGTACGTCATTATCGGCCTAATACACGTGGTAAAGATCCTAATCTTGTTGCGGATGGACATTTTACTGTTTCTATTTATGAGCCAATATAGTTGACTCATCGCGAATGCGGCTCGCGCGCGTACCGCATTTACGTGTGGGATGAAGGTCAACCTCTGATCAAGGGTCACTCCTAAATATTTGGCTGTCCTTCCCGGGGATAACCTGGTCGGACATGCGGACTGAGTAGTGAGGCACATGGACTTTCCTTTTCAAAGTGAACAGGATAGCCTGGCTCTTTGTGGGGTTGACGGTGATTCGCCATTTGCGGAACCACTCACCGAGCTTGTCGGCGGCGGCCTGCAAAGTGCGCACCACATCGTCGGGGTCTCTACGTGAGGCGTAGATTGCGGTGTCATCCGCGAAGAGCGCCAGATGGGCGTTTTTAGGTTGAGGGATATCGCTGGTGTACAGCGAGAAAAGAAAGGGGGAAAGAGCAGAGCCTTGCGGGACTCCGGCCGTAATAGTGTGTCGGGTAGAGAGAGTTCCCTCCACGCGATATTTGAAACCGCGATTCGACAAAAAATCTCGTATGATGTGCACGAGCTGGGTGGGCACGTTGAGCGTGTACAGCTTGAAAAGCAAGCCGTTGTGCCACACCCTGTCGAATGCTTTTTCAATATCGAAGAAAAGAGCACCGGTAGGCATGCCGCGTTGGAATTTGTCGTAAACGTGCTCCGTGATGCGGAGCACCTGATTTACGCAACTGTGCCTAGCACGAAAACCAAACTGTTCCGGAGGGATAAGATTATTGTTGTTGGCGACTATTTTGAGGCGGTCGAGGACGATCCGCTCGTAAATTTTGCCTAGCGTACTGAGCAGGCTGATAGGCCTATAAGAGGACGGTTCTGATGCGGGTTTTCCCGGCTTGTGAATACCTATCACAACTGCCTCCTTCCCGACCTCTGGGAAGAGACAGTTGACTCCGCCACGGGCCTGGAGACGTGGGTCGATGCGGGGCGTGGTTGGGAACCATGCGTTTTGCACTGGCGTAGGTGCCAATCTGAAATTAGCCTGAGGGGCGGGAGCCTTAGGAGCTTTAGGAGCTCTAAAGGTCTTTTTGGGGGCTTTGGGGCATCCGCGGTAATTAGCGGGGAGGCCCGATTGCCGGCAGTTAGTGCACGAAGGCGGCTCCGTGCACTGGGAACGGTCTTTGGGACGCGGGCACGCAGATGTGCCGTGTTCGCCGAGGCACTTAACGCACCTGGCGGGGAGGCGGCAGCCACGAGAGCTGTGGCCGTACTTTTGGCAGTTGTGACACTGCCCTATTTGGCCTTTTTTGTGGGGGGACTCGACGGTGAAGCCGCCTAGCCCCGAAATATCGCGGATTTCGTAGAGACGTTTGACGTCCGCGGGGGTCTCGAGGATGGCTAACACCATCTCGTATTCAGCGCCTGGCTGAGAAGCGCGGGATTGGCGGTGCATACGGTGCACCTCTAAGGCATTAATGCCTTTGGCCTGGAGGCCTTCTTTGACCTCGTTGGCCGACATTTGGGTCGGGATACCACGGATAACGTAGCGAAAGCGACGTTCGTCCGGGAGAGCAAAAGTATAATTGTAATAATTCCTCGAATCGAGGTACTTGGTAAGAGCTCTATGGTCTGAGATAGAGCCGGGTTGGAAGGAGAGGAGCTGCTGGCTCCCGTTCCACGAGTTCGTGGGAATTGAGATGTGCTGGCTTTCCAGCTCTTTGAATAGGGCCTGCATGGTTTTGCCCGGTGGGAGTTGCATGTTAACCCGTGGTGGTTTTTTAGGCCCCCTGGGTTTTTGCGGAGGGTGGTGGCGACGACGAGCCCGCGGGGTTCGCGGAGCTCGACTGCGAATTGGTGGGCGCTGAAGGCGCGGGGGTCGGGACAGTGTTGTCCGGGTTTTGGGAAAGGGCCTTCTTCTTCTTCCTCCCGCGCTTCACAGTCGTGAAGCCCTCGTCATCGGGTTCCGATGCCGAGGTTTCCGCCTGCGAATCGTCGGAGGAAGGAGGAACAGGACGTTTGAGAGGCCCCGTGGCGGTAGTCTCCATTTCGACGACGGCCTCGTCGGGGCCCTACGAGGTCTCGGTCGCTACGGATGCGCTCGTGGCCTCGGACGACTCCGAGGAGCTCGACGCCTTCGCTAGCTCTTGGGCCAGGGAGATGATGGCCTTTCGGAACCCTTGGTCCGATCGGATCATTTCCCTCACCATGGTCATCATTTCCGACTGCGAGACCGAGACTACACTGTAGTCGGGTCCGCCATGTCGGCGGCTGATGCCAAGCCGATAGGCTTCATGTTTAGGGGGGCGCGTGTGTGTTCACTGCCCGGGTGCGTGTTTCGCCTGGGAAAGAACACACAAGAAACCAGGCGGCTATCGCACTTACGCTCGGTCGCGGATCGCGAAACGCGGAATAAGGTACGCGGTGACTAAGTCCCCAGGTGGGTGTGCCTGGGGGTGAGTGCGTGTGTGGCCCTCCTCGCCGGGTATAGGCGAGGGGGATGTACTTAAAAATAGGTGTGCAAAAGCTTGTATCCCTTTTGCCAGTCTTATTGTGCAAAAAGGGTTCCTATCAGTCCGTGTACCGTAAGCGGTATTGGTCCGAGGACCGCACGCTCAACCGATACACGGGATGGATTTAAGGGATGGGTAAGGTAGGGAAGGCGATATGCGGCGGAAACTGTGGTGTGTCTCCACAGCTTCCTAAACCGCACCCGACCGGCTTTGCTTCAGCCCTGAAGGGGCGCAGCGCGTGGCCGGGTCACCGCTAGCTCGGCTTGTTGTCACCGTTAGGTTTACCACCGATCTAAACCCTGAAGGGGCAAATAAAATATTGACGTTGATAACTATCAACGTCAATACTTTCGCCCAACTGGGCGAAACCCTGTCCTAAAAAGGACGCGGCTTGGCCCGAGTAGGCTTCCAGGCAACAACAGGACAATAGGCCTATTGTTCCCTGTCGGCCTTGGCGTGCAGCGAGGTCGCTGCGAACAGTCCGAGCAGGTACTCGGAGGGAGCAATGTGTGTCAGAGCTTGCGCTACGACAACAACACGTCCGAGACGACTGCCGGCCGGGCAGGGCAACGATGCCCAATTTGGGGGTGAATGCAAATGGCGGTACGGCACCCTTTTTATATACCCAACTGTCACTCCCACCATTACGTTGACGTCTTGACTGGTTTTCACAACTGGCCAGTACGCTACAAATACCGTTACAAAACTTTTATCCTAATACTATATAGGTACTGTTGTGTGATCGTGTTTTCTGTTGATTGCTAATAAACTATAGTGACTATCTGCGCCTAATTCAATCTTTTCTTCGAACACTCTCTTCGCTATATTATATCTACCACACAACTACTACAAGCGGAAGACACCGTTGCATCCCCCTAATTGATCATATAGTGCTCCCCTAGCAAAACGGCGCGCTAACCGTTTTTTTAGAAGATAAAATTGAAAATTTTGGTATAATAAAAATAGAAAAAAGAAACATAAATTTTCTGCATTTTGTTATCCTTCATTTGGTTGTTTAAAATGTAGAGAAATTTCAAAAAAATGTGTACCCCCGGTTTTAGCCTTGTCCCTCGACTTTGCTCATTCATTTTTTTATAATGAATAACTCCTAGCAGAATAAATTAATTTAAGCGACAAAAACATACCTTTATAGGTAATTGAATATAAATTGTCGTTTTGTTCTTACTTTACTAAATATAACATTTACGAAGGTTTTAAAACATTGAAGACCATCAAATTTACATGTCCCCTTCCTTTCTTGTGAGACAATAATTGATAAATAAAAAAAAATAATGTTGCGAGTGATTTAATAAATATAACATTTAATTCTTAAAAGTCGAGTTTATCATTTTAAAGTATCAAAAATATTTTTACTTATTTTCTATTAAAAATAAATCTTATTTAAAATCGAAAATTTTTAACCAACCGGAACATTCCGTTTTGTGACCGCCATTTTTTGCAAAATTCTTCTAAAAAAGGAATTATTAGACTTCAAATGGCAAAACAATATACTGTTCTTCCTCGAGAGACACTAGGTTGCCTTCATTGTCCAATAAATTGGAGGCCAGCACGGACGCATTGTTGAAGTGTTCTGCGTTTCAATTTCTTTGCTCAGATATGTGACCAAGTTGAACTGCTATAAATCACTTTTCTGTAATTATTTTTATTGTTAACACATTATAAAAATTATGTAGTATTTGATATCAAAAAGTTAATAGTGCTAAGTACGATAAGTAATTTTTAAAGAATTTAAAACTACAAGATGGTAGCATTATGTGACCTCCGATTTCTGACTTATTCTATGGTCACATATAACGGAACGGCAAGTCACAACAGGTTGGAATGCATAAAGTTAGTTCACATCGAACATTCTTACTAACCAAATTAATGTATACTAGAGTTACATAAAATCTGAATTCTTTTTATTTCAATTTAAAATGTGCAGATTGAAGTTGCTGCTGACGACATTTAAATTAAGGAATAAATTTTAAGTAAGGAAGCTAAGAGAATAATAAAAATATAAGAGTGTTTAAAATTATTGTTTTATTTCTTATCGACGCTATTCTTCGTTTTTATTTCGTAAGTACATAGTTAATAATATAGCTTAAATAGTACGAATTTTAGAAGTAGAACTAACAGTCTTTAAAGAATCTTTTGATGTTATTTGTTTATTAAGTTTAATATTGTGTATTATTCGGGAAACTTTTAAATGATGTGTACACAGCCTTTGATTTTTAAAACTTCCATTTTGTCACTGTCCCTTCAAACTTATGGAGTTAAATGTATGAAATCATAAGAGATTTTATCTTTTGAATCCGTATGGTCACAAATATGTTTTCAGTTAATGTATTACTTTTCGACAAAGCTATACATATTAAATATTATGTTATGTTTTTTGAATAAATTAAAAAAATAATCAAGTAAAAAGCGACGGAGTCACAAAACTGAATAAAAAACAATCATTTCGTAATAATCGTTGAAATTAAGCCAATTTTCTTTGATTTATCAATTAAATACAAGTATTTCTAGTTTAAAATTTTTAAAAAGACTTATTAATATCATACATTTCTTTAAAAAAAAATTAACTCTTGTCACACACCGGAACTAGTCTCGCCACAAATTCCGTTTTGTTTCGATACTATCTGGAAAATGCCTCTAATTCTGCATTCCTTTTTACATTTTTCTATAATAAACAATATATCCCATTATTAGAAACTGCAACGGTTTTGATTTAAATAAAAATATGTACCACTGACTTTACAGAAATACTTTCACAATAAATATCACCAAGCGAACGACCGGCACGAAGGCAATGACCAACTCACTCGAACTATCTTTTTTTTTTTTTTTTTTTTTTTTAACGCGGACCTGTCGGCTAGTAGCCTGACGCGAGTCGGCTTTTCTGGCCACACCGGACTTTAGGGTGAACGCAGAAGGCGCTCGCAACCCTTTAATTTAGGTGACCATGCTGAGGGCAACCCACTAACGGGTTACGAACCTCGGCTCAGGACGGCCACTGGGAAAGGATGAGACATCAACGATTAGTGGGGAAGATTGGTGTTTAACCTAATCCTATTCGTTTATTTCGTCGGCACGCGGGCCGGAACTGTTAGGGGGGTCGGGGGGGCGACGGGGAGCGCGGTGAGGTCCTCGACGGCGAGGACGGAACTGCGGTCTTGTGGAGTGTTGGAGTTTCAAGAACTCGTTCTTACGGCGGATGGCCAGAGTGATTTCGTCCTCTGGATCGGTTAATACGGAACGCGGCCGTCTCCATTTGGCGCGGTCGAATGGAGTGTAGATCGACGCTTTGCGGACTAACGTATTTGGGTGTTTTACCGCCCAATCGAAATAGCGTTTGCTGGTCGTTTGCATAAAATGCCAGATAGTCGGCATGTTGGTGTCCACGTGGAGGTTGCGATTGCGAACGTACCACGGGGCACCAAGAGCGTGTCTAAGAAATTTGTTTTGCAACACCTGCATACGCTTAAGACGAGCAGGCGGTATATGGGCGAACACGGGCGACGCGTACGTCATTATCGGCCTAATACACGTGGTAAAGATCCTAATCTTGTTGCGGATGGACATTTTACTGTTTCTATTTATGAGCCAATGTAGTTGACTCATCGCGAATGCGGCTCGCGCGCGTACCGCATTTACGTGTGGGATGAAGGTCAACCTCTGATCAAGGGTCACTCCTAAATATTTGGCTTTGTCCTTCCAGGGGATAACGTGGTCGGACATGCGGACTGAGTAGTGAGGCACATGGACTTTCCTTTTCAAAGTGAACAGGATAGCCTGGCTCTTTGTGGGGTTGACGGTGATTCGCCATTTGCGGAACCACTCACCGAGCTTGTCGGCGGCGGCCTGCAAAGTGCGCACCACATCGTCGGGGTCTCTACGTGAGGCGTAGATTGCGGTGTCATCCGCGAAGAGCGCCAGATGGGCGTTTTTAGGTTGAGGGATATCGCTAGTGTACAGCGAGAAAAGAAAGGGGGAAAGAGCAGAGCCTTGCGGGACTCCGGCCGTAATAGTGTGTCGGGAAGAGAGAGTTCCCTCCACGCGATATTTGAAACCGCGATTCGACAAAAAATCTCGTATGATGTGCACGAGCTGGGTGGGCACGTTGAGCGTGTACAGCTTGAAAAGCAAGCCGTTGTGCCACACCCTGTCGAATGCTTTTTCAATATCGAAGAAAAGAGCACCGGTGGGCATGCCGCGTTGGAATTTGTCGTAAACGTGCTCCGTGATGCGGAGCACCTGATTTACGCAACTGTGCTTAGCACGAAAACCAAACTGTTCCGGAGGGATGAGATTATTGTTGTGGGCGACTATTTTGAGGCGGTCGAGGACGATCCGCTCGTAAATTTTGCCTAGCGTACTGAGCAGGCTGATAGGCCTATAAGAGGACGGTTCTGATGCGGGTTTTCCCGGCTTGTGAATACCTATCACAACTGCCTCCTTCCAGACCTCTGGGAAGAGACAGTTTTGAAACGCGGCGTTATATATGGACGTTAGTATTTGAACTAGATGCTCCGGAAGCATCTTAATCATACGGGTAGGGATCCTGTCGACCCCGGGGGCTTTCCTACGTTTGAGTGCCTTGATCAGAGCGATGACTTCTTCGATCGTCACCGGTGCAAGGGGATCGGGCGGCGGCGGGTCGACGTCCGGGTCGACGTTGATGTTAACGTTTTCGTTTATCGGTCGCGAAATAGAGATCGGCGGTGGCCGGACCGCGTTCCTACTTTCGACGAAAGAGTTAACCGCAACAAGATCATCGTGGTCTACTGGTATTGATGTGAGGGAACATTGAGACTCCAGGCTGTCGGCCAGTAGTTCCGCTTTCTCGTCGTCATCAAACGCCGGGCGTTGATTCGGACGATTGAGCGGAGGCATGGAGGCCACATCGTTTCTCCTGAAGGAACGACACAGCTGCCAGAAGGCCTGATGTGTCGGGTCGAGTTCGGCTAGGCGAGTTTCCCATCTCGAATCGACGACCTCTTTTATGCGACGCTTAACCTCACGTTGGAGGTAGCGCGCAAGATGTCGTCGTTCCGGGATGGGACTCGTCGCGCAGGCTCTGAGCGTAGCGTTACGCAACCTCACCCACCACCTAACGTCGTCGGGAATTTGCCAGTGACTGTGAACAGTCTCTGGCACCTTCTCGGAGCTTTCGCTCAAGACGTTCTGGAGGTGGTTCGTGAAGGAGCGTATCGCGCCTGTCGTCTCTTCAGGAGTCACGATGTTGGTCGGAATCGCGGAGAGATCTGGGGATGAGGTGTCCGCGAGTTTGGTGCCAAGGAGGCGCCAATTCGTTTTCACCTTCATCGGAACATTAGGACCTGTGTCTGTTGGGCCGTGTTGGGGGGCTAAGTCTAGGATCACAGGTCTGTGGTCAGAGTCTAACTCTTGTAGCACCTGCATGGAACGTACGCGTAGGCTTACGTTCCTTACGAGCGCTATGTCGAGTATGTCGGGTCGGTAGTTGTCGTTTTTACTATAGTGGGTTGGTTCAGAAGGAACCAATATACTCATGTCTATGGTTTCAAGACAACTCTCTAGCGCGGTGCCTCTAGCGTTGGTGTAGTGACAGCCCCAGAGAGTGTTCTTGGCGTTGAGGTCTCCCGCCAAGATGACGGAATCCCCCATCGCAAATAGAGTGTTTAGATCGTGGGAGTGAAGCTCCTTAGTGGGCGAGAGGTAGGCCGATATGATAGTGATCGGTGGATGTCCTGTCATGGCTAGCCTACAGACTGAAGTCTCAATGTTCCTCAAGTTAGCAGGTGGGTCAAGGGGTATGCAATGCAGGGACCTTTTGAAATAAATGAGAGTGCCTCCAAAAGGGCCACTGGTACGATCATTACGTACCAGATTGAAGTTGGGGATGTTGGGATTGCGGTGAGCTGGTTTGAGAAACGTTTCCTGGAGGAGGAAAACGTCTAATTTGTTTTCGCGGACAAAATCAGAAATTTCGGCTCGTTGGCCACGAATACCGTCAATGTTGAGAAACCCCACTCTGAGGGAGCGGGGTTTGGTCCGCTTGGAGGGATTAAGGATTGATTGCGCCATTTATGATGACGAGAAAAGGACGCCTACGGTGATCTGGTACCTCCGCGTCTGGATGCGGAGGATTTCGTTGACCAGATCAACGTCGGGGCGATCGAGGGTTGCACTACGGGCCACAAGGTCGGCCATCTGAGCTGTGAGAGTCATCAGCTCAGGCGAGTTCAGAAGGAATTCGACTTTTGCGTTATGCGCAGAGGATGATGTAGGGGGGGCGGGTGAGGTCGTCGCCACCGGTTTTTTCGGCTTGACCACCTGCGGGGCAGGAGCCGTGGAGGCCGAAGGGATGGGTTTGGGAGCGGGAGTGGGTTTGGTTGTGGTTGGGGCCGGGGTGGCGGGAATGACTCCGCCACGGGCCTGGAGACGTGGGTCGATGCGGGGCGTGGTAGGGAACCATGCATTTTGGACCGGCGTAGGTGCCAGTCTGAAGTTGGTCTGGGGTGCCTGAGGGGCGGGTGCCTTAGGAGCTTTAGGAGCTCTCAGGGTCTTTTTGGGGGCTTTGGGGCATCCGCGGTAATTGGCGGGGTGGCCCGATTGCCGGCAGTTTGTGCACGAAGGCGGCTCCGTGCATTGGGAACGGTCCTTAGGACGAGGGCACGCAGATGTGCCGTGTTCGCCGAGGCACTTAACGCACCTGGCGGGGAGGCGGCAGCCACGAGAGCTGTGGCCGTACTTTTGGCAGTTGTGACACTGCCCTATTTGGCCCTTCTTGTGAGGGGACTCGACGGTGAAGCCGCCAAGCCCCGAAATGTCCCTAATTTCGTAAAGACGTTTAACGTCCGCGGGGGTCTCGAGGATGGCTAACACCATCTCGTATTCAGCGCCAGGCTGAGAAGCGCGGGATTGGCGGTGCATACGGTGCACCTCTAAGGCGTTGATGCCTTTGGCCTGGAGGCCTTCTTTGACCTCGTTGGTCGACATTTGGGTCGGAAAGCCACAGATGACGTAGCGAAAGCGACGTTCATCCGGGAGAGAAAAGGTATAATAGTGATATTTCCTCGAATCGAGGTACTTGGTGAGTGCTCTATGATCCGAGATAGAGCCGGGCTGAAGGGAGAGGAGCTGTTGGCTCCCGTTCCACGAGTTCGTGGGAATAGAAATGTGTTGGCTTTCCAGCTCTTTGAAAAGGGCCTGCATGGTTTTGCCCGGTGGAAGTTGCATATTCAACCGTGGAGGTTTTTTAGGCCCCCTGGGTGTTTGCGGCTGGGATGGGATGGAGGGTGGTGGCGACGACGTTGACGCCGAAGCGAGGGGCGCTGAAGGCGCGGAAGGCACTGAAGGCGCGGGTGCTAAGGGAGAAGGAGGTGCGGAGGGCGCTGAAGGCGCGGGAGCGTTGGTGCTCCTTTGTTTCTTCTTCCTTCCACGCTTCACAGTCGTGAAGCCTTCGTCATCGGGTTCCGATGCCGAGGATTCCGCCTGCGAATCGTCGGAGGAAGGAGGAACGGGACGCTTAAGAGACCCCGTGGTGGACGTCTCCATTTCGACGACGGACTCGAGGCCCTCCCAGGTCTCGGTCGCTTCCGATGCGATCGTGGCCTCGGACGGCTCCTGTACCAAGGAGATGATATCCTTTCGGAACCCTTTGTCCGATCGGATCATATCCTTGATAATGCCCATTATCTCTGTTTTGGAGAAATTGACGATATTGTAGTCGGGGTCAGCCATATCGGCGGCTGACGCCAACCCAATAGTTTTCATCTTTGCAGGGGGAGGGGCGCGTGTGTGTTCACTACCCGGGTGCGTGTTCCGCCTGGGAAAGAACACACAAGAAACCAGGCGGCTATCGCACTAACGCTCGGTCGCGGATCGCGAAACGCGAAGTAAGAAACGCGATTGACTAAGTCCCCGGGTGGGTGTGCCCGGGGGTGAGTGCGTGTGTGGCCCTCCTCGCCGGGTATAGGCGAGGGGGGGTGTACTTAAATTAGGGTGTGCCCTAAGCTTGTCTCCCTTTTGCCAATCTTAATGTGCAAAAGGGTTCCTAACAGTCCGTGTACCGTAAGCGGTATTGGCCGGGGGCCGCACGCTCAACCGATACACGGGATGGAATGAAGGAAAGGGTAGGGTTGGGAGGGTGATGTACGGGGGAGACTGCGGTGTGCCTCCACAGCCTCCTGATCCGTACCCGTCGGCTTTGCCTTGCCCTGAGGGGGCGCAGCGCGTGGCCGGGGCCGCGACTCGGCTTGTTATCACCGTTAGGTTTCCGCCGAGCCAATACCCTGAAGGGGCCAAACGTCGATAGAAACAAATTGGGCTAAACCCTGTCCTGAAAAGGACGCGGCTTGGCCCGAAATAGGCTAACAAAATAGCAAAAGGTTGCCCCTTTGCTACCTGTTTGGCCTTGGCTGCAGCGAGGTCGCTGCGGATCGCACCGAGCAGGTACTCGGGCGGAACAATGCGAGTTGTAGCGAGCGCTACAACAAACAATAGGTCCGTCCGAGACGACTGCTCAGAGCGGAATGACTCTCGAACTATCAAACGTTCTATGCTTTTATAGCAAAAATTGTAGATCATGTCATTAATACCCGCACAAAAAATATTTTTGCCCTAACACCATTATATCATGGCCAAATTTGTACAAAAAAAAAACATTTTAAAAAGTCGAATTTTATAGCAGGGTACACAAAATTATGAAATTGCCGAGTAAACATCATTTTAATTTGTAACCAACACTATTAAATTTAATCCATACTAATATTATAAATGCGAAAGTAACTCTATCTGTCCGTCTGTTAAGCTTTCACGCCAAAACTACTTAACCGATTTAAATTAAATTTGTTACACAGATAGTCTAGAGCCTGAGAAAGGACATAGGCTACTTTTTATCCCGGGAAAATATAATGCGGGACTTTTATCCCGGATTTTATATTCTTGCGAGTGGAGCCGCCACAGCCAAACCACTGAACCGATTTCGATGCAATCCGATAGGGAGATAGTTTAAGACCCTGGGAGAGACCTAGGGTACTTCTTATCCTGGGAAAATATAAGCCGGGACTTTAATCCCGGAAAATAGTTTTCTGTGAGTGGGACCACAAGAAAATGAGTATGGAGATAGTTTGAGAGCCAGAGAAGGACAAAGGCTACTTTTAACCCGGAAAAATATTACCCGGGAATTTTATACCGGATTTTATGTTCTCGCGAGTGGAGCCGTCACAGCCAAACCACTGAACCGATTTCGATGCAATTCGGTAATGAGATAGTTTAAGACACTGGAAGAGACCTAGGGTACTTCTTATTCCGGGCAAAATATAAGCCGGGACTTTAATTCCGGAAAATAGTTTTCTGCGAGTGCAACCACAAGAAAATAAGTATGGAGACAGTTTGAGATCCAGAGGACATAGTCTACTTTTATCCCGAAAAACTTTTAAACGCGGGCGGAGCCGCGGGCAAAAGCTAGTAAGAGATATATAAACTTTCAAACAGACCTAAAATTGATTTGTTAAGTAAATTATTTGTGGGAGGTGCACACCCGGAAGGAAGCCACGATGCCTGTAAAGTACCTATATCTGAGCCACAGCCGAAACTTCCCATGGTCAATGCGGCCTCTGGGAGTGACACCGGCGAGGTGGGCCGATCCAAAATGAAAACGGTAGCGCCACCCAAACTGGGACTAAGGGTGAAATAGTTCCAACGAGGCGAACTGATCACCCGTCTGTGCTACTGCATACATTCGTCCCCACTAAACATACAAGTATATTATTCGTAATTTTTTAAAGAAATACTCGGCCGTTTGCTCGGGGAGGGCCGTATTATCGATCGGCCTTATCATCGGCCTACACTTTTGTGGATGACGGAAATTGTACATTAATTCCATTCATCTGTACCATAACACGTGGAAAAGATCCATAATTTCCTCATTCCTGTTATATAAAATTACTCAAAAAACGATGCAAGAATTCTTCTTAATTTTACCCGAACGCGTTTTTCAAGGAGGAGTAAAACGGTTCGCATTAAGAGAAGAATTTGGAATATTCCACAAAGTATAATTCAATACACAATAAATAAATTTAAAAACCTGTAAGATAACTTATTGAAAATTATGTTGGCAATAAAGGCTTAATAATAATAATAAATAAATTTAAACCTAATAGATTAATATCGTGTAACCTTTAAAATCAAAATAATTTACGGGATACTTATTAAATCATTGGTCGCTAATTCTAGATGTATTGTGTGTGCTGTCTATATCTATACTAATATTATAAAGCTGAAGAGTTTGTTTGTTTGTTTGAACGCGCTAATCTCATGAACTACTGGTTCGAATTGAAAAATTCTTTTTGTGTTGAATAGAACATATCTCGAGGAAGGCTATAGGCTATATAACATCACGATGCAACTATTAGGAGCGAAGAAATAATGGAAAATGTGAAAAAAGCGGGGAAAATTATTCATCCTTGAGGGCTTCCATTGCGTGCGCTGCGAAAACTAAAAGAATTATTTCTCTTGAAATGATCTAAAAAAATGTCCGCGACAGTATATGTCTATCTTTTAAGATTAACTCACTAGAACCGTTTTTATGGTAATCAAATTTGGTCGAAATTAATCAATATTATAAATGCGAAAGTAACTCTGTCTGTCGCGCTTTCACGCCAAAACTACTGAACCGATTTAAATGAAATTTGGTACACTGATATTTTAGAGCCTGAAAAAGGACATAGGCTACTTTTTATCCCCCTGAAATATACAACCGGACTTTTATCTCGGAAAAACTATTTCACGCGGGCGGAGCCGCTGGCAAAAGCTAGTATAGTATAATTTAAGATTTCTTACCCATATGTACGTGTAAGTGTCGTTTTAAAGAACTGCGCTTAATAAATTTCTTATCGCATATTTCACAAAGATATGGTGTCTCTCCTGTGTGGGTTCTAATATGACAATTTAATTGTGTCTTTTGTGCAGATTTGTAGTTGCAGTACTGACATTTGAAAGGTTTCTCTCCTGTGTGGGTTGTAATATGATAATTTAATTGTATCTTTTGTGCAGATTTGTAGTTGCAGTACTGACATTTGAAAGGTTTCTCTCCTGTGTGGGTTCTAATATGACAATTTAATTGTGTCTTTTGTGCAGATTTGTAGTTGCAGTACTGGCATTTGAAAGGTTTCTCTCCTGTGTGGGTTCTAATATGATTTTTTAAAATTGCTTTTCGGGAAAATTTGTAGTTGCAATACTGACATTTGAAAGGTTTCTCTCCTGTGTGGATTCTAATATGATAATTTAAAGTTTCTTTTCGGGAACATTTGTGGTTGCAGTACTGACATTTGAAAGGTTTCTCTCCTGTGTGGGTTCTAATATGATCTTTTAAAGTTCCTTTTAGGGAACATTTGTAGTCGCAATACTGACATTTAAAAGGTTTCTCTCCTGTGTGGGTTCTAATATGCATCACTAAATTACTCTTTACTGCAGAATTGTAATTGCATTGTTCACATTGATACTTTTTTTTACCCGTAGTTGGATGTTCCTTTAAATTATCGATTTCTTTAATTTTTCCACGGGTTACAGATTCCTGTATTTTCATGTCAATCTTAATTGGTTCAATAATTACAGGCTTGTGTACATTCATGTGCTTTATAAGTAAAGCTTTGGTATAACACTTTGTACCACAAACATTGCATATAAATTCTTTGTATAAAGACATTGGATTAATTCTTTCATTACATACTATTGATGAAGTATTTTCAATATTTATATTTGTTTTACACGTTTCAGGTGATGATATTTTTTCAGATCTATTTTCTATATTGTTTTTGGTTTTGTCTTGTACGTTATTATCATCCAGTTTAGGTTTTTTGTTTAGAGGTGCACCTTAAACATAAATAAATAATGTATTATTATGTTTGCATTATTTTTAAACACATCCTTACTTTACGACTAACTTACGCTCGCAATTTCGTTCATGGAATACTATTTTTCTAGAAGAAATTAAAGAAAATTTCAATATGATTTTGAATAAAAATGCAAAAATGTTTGGTCTACTACTTCATAAATATTCAGCGTATTTTAGTTAAATTCTGCGGTTCGGTGGGTCTCGTTACAGCTTATAATATTATGGTCTATGGAGTAAAAAGTGATTCGTTCGAATCCAACTCAGAAAGGTCAGGTAACATTCGAGTCGGCAGGTATTTTTTTTAATTACTTATAATACTTTATAGAACACGAACTATAGAAAAATACAGTATATCCACTAGAAATAAAGTACACTAATTGGCAGTCTTATCCGCAAGGCAATTTCTTACAGGCAAACGTAGCACGAAGACAGGGAAAGGAAAATAAAGGGCAGTTGAGGTGTGGGTTCCCTATTAAATTGTATAAATATATTTGTAATAATATTGTTACGCATCTTAGCTTTAAGCCTAAATATCAATGTGCATAATAATCATTACGCATAATTGTTTTTGGCATTAAATAAAAACCGCATAAATACAAAAAGCATAACCATCAGCACTACTAACGTCAAATAGCATAAATATCAAAAGTCAAAAAATTAAATTATAATTTAAATAAACCCCGACACAAAAAATCTCTAAAAAGTAAAATAATAATAGTGTCTTTGTCTTTGTTTGTGTGTGAAGTGTTTCGTTCGCATCCAACTTAGAAAGGTCAGGTAACATTCGAGTCGGCAGGTATTTTTTTGTAAATTGAATTATAATACTTTATTGTACACGTACAAAAGAAAAATACAGTATATCCACTAGAAATAAAGTACAATTGGCGGTCTTATCACTCAAGCCAATTTCTTACAGACAACCGTAGCACGAAGACAGGGAAAGGAAAAGAAAGGGCAGTTGAGGTCTACACTATACAAGACAGAATATATTGTGACAACAAAATACATACATATAATTACAAATAGACAGCAAATAAACAAACACACACACACATAGGTACATATACTTATATATATACACATATAGGAATATAAGGAATAATGATTCCTTATGTTTACGCGAATGTTAGACATTGAAATGAAACTATTATAACGGATTTTATCGCGGTTTTTTATTTTATTTTTCTCCCGACGTTTCGAAGGCTTTTCAGCACTTCGTGGTCACGGGGCGGACTGAGGTGTAGGTGGTCCGTAAAGTTAGTATTACAAAGCTACCTTCAATTTACATTTATACAATTTAAGATGTTAGTCATTGTTTGCGGTCCGGTCTACGCAGAAAGAGCCCACAATGTCTTGAGGTCTGGCAGCAGGTCTTTTGGGGCCCGATGTAATTAGATGTATTACCGGGATAGCATTCTACGACTGCCAATTACAATGGCCTGCGTTTTAGATGGATTGACAGTCAATCTATATGCCTTACTCCACTCACAAATGCACTCCATATCACGGTTAATGACCGTCATAGCCTCCGTCATCCCATCCAATGGTGCCTGAACATAAATTTGGGGATCATCTGCATAAAGGTGGTAGGAAGAACGAAGTTGATAGGAAATAGACTTAATAAATACTACAAAGAGGAGAGGAGACAGAACGCCGCCCTGTGGGACGCCAACCGTTGTAGTGCAATAAGAGGAAAAGGAGAATGCCCAAATCTGGTCCAACTCTTTAAAGGGAGTGTATGGCCTTGTGAAATGAATCATAATTAACAATACTTCTACTTATTTGAAGGAAATCCTTTTCGGGGTTTCTTTTTCAATAAAACATGACGATGTTGATTCCGTATCCATCATTTTATTGACATCGCCATTCGCGTTGAAAATATTGGTCACTTAGAGAATTGGATAAATTCTGTAAGGTATTCATAATAATTCATTAAATGTCTTTAAATATTACTTATACGTCTTGGATAGAAATCCTTCTCTGGATATAATTTTACACTTTAAATAAACGATATTTCATTCTATTTCTGCCATTTTTAATGTCCTAGACTCATGACTGCTGTTGACACTTGACAGCGGCATTCCCATCAGTCAAAGTGCACTGTGCAATTCAATAGCCTAGCATTACTAGGGTAAGTAATCAATATAGTTAAAACATCGACAATTAACAATTACTGTCGTAGTAGGACGCACAAGCTGTTTGCTGTCCCGCAGTGGCGTACTGTAGCACGTTCTAGATCACCTATTCCGCGGACTCTCAACGCTCTTAATTCCCTTCTTGATAGCGCACCACATTTTGATGTTTATTCGGCTGATTGGAACGTGATCCAGTACGAATGTTTGCACTATTGTGAAATAAACTTATGATAAATGATTTGATGTAGTTATTAGTACTTTAATGATTTGTTTAATTTTTTATTGTAGTTATATGTTCGTGTTATTAACTTAATAAGTGTAATTGGTTTATCCGTTCTAATTAAATAAATAAATAAATCAATATTAATTGATTATCACAAAATATCGACATTGTTGAAAATATTTTTATATTACGGTCGTCGGTAAACATGGATTCTTAAATAAAAGAGTATCATACAGAATAATTGTCTATATTATATTATATGGAAAAGAGATGGATTAACGATTTGCCAAGCCCTAGGGATAGCTAACTTTTTCATAGGTAACCTCAAAATAAAAATGAAAACATGAAATTGTACAAAAACCCCACAATAAAATCGAATGATTGTTATTTTAATGGGACTTACGCTATTTCTTCTATTTTGTGTGTAATTTTCACTATCATACAAAATTAAATTACCCAGTCCAGACAAGTAAATGCGAAACCACGTGGTTGCCGTTGTAGATATGTTAAGTGAACGCAATATACCAAGCAAGACATCAAAATCAACAGTATTAAAGGCATTGCTGAAGTCGAGAAGAGCCAGAACTATCAGCTTACCCTCCTCCATGCCCTGTGTATTTAATGTGTTCAAAACTGTTATGTATTAACTTGGATACACATTTATTTAATTGACCACCACCACCACCATACCAGCCCTGCATTTAATTGACAAACACTCACGCCTTTTATCTCTGAGGGGGTAGGCAGAGGCGCAACTAGTGCACCCACTTTTCCCCGTGCGTATTCCGTCCAATGATGTGATAGGGGGTGAGCCTATCGCTATATCAGGCACAAATTCCAAACTCTGGGCTGATACTGAATTTAAAACCCAAAATCAGTTTGCCCGACCCGGGAATCAAACCCAAGACCTCAGCATTGCAGTCAAACCATCTACAACTACGTCACTAAGGCAGTCTAACTTAACTGACACCTTTAGTTAAAAAGTACTACTTAAGTGGGTAGTAGTAAAACTGTATGCTTGTTGTCAGCTATGAAGCAGAATAATTGTGTTTACGGTCACCATAAATAAGAAAGATAAAGAAATGTGTTTACAATAATATCGTTTTTCATTAAACGTAACAATAAATTACCTTTGTCCTTTCTAATCTTTTTCTTTTTGACATTCAGTTTGGTGCTTAACTTCTTTAAAGGCAAATCGTCTTCAGAATCTGAACAACTTGATTGATAACCATTATTGTCATCAGCATCATTATCACAAGAACTTTTAGACTCATCTTGATTGCTATTATTTATACCATAAGAAGGCTTACACCCTTCTTTATTACTAAAATCACTATTCTCTGTGATTTCTGGTTTAACCACAACAGTTGCACTTGGTAAATCAAGGGGTTTTGATATGTCTTCAATGCTGCAATTTGTGATATCATCATCATTCAAAATGCTCTGAGAACCCGCATTGAAATCTGGTGGTGCCTCTGGTGTATCTGAAAAATATTTAAACAATCTTACTTCTTACTAATATTATAAATGTGAAAGTTGTGAAAATGTTTGGATGTTTGTTAGAAGTAAACTTGAAAACAAATTAACAGATTTGGATGAAAGGACTTGTCCAAAAACGGTCTTTAAATTCTAACCAAGATACTTTATATATATCTGGATAATACTCCCAAAAACTAGGTCTTTGCAATGTATCGTCTAATTATAAAGTCCTCCGATTTAGAGATTTGTGTCATTTAATTTTGCTTGAAAACTACACTTGGTATGGAAAAGAAAAATAAAAGTTATTTATAAATGGAGGGGTCTAAAATATTTCTTTAATGGATCCAGGATCCACATTTTTGCCTCTATAATATCCATAAAGTTTGATTCTGGTTGCATTTTGAGATTTTTAATCTTGAATTATGTGATGTTATTAATGTGATGGATATTCTTTATTTGTTAAATACATTTTTTAATGAATGTTGTTAGAAACTAAGTAAAAATTAATGGAGGAGCAGTTAGTCCTAACTTCTATATAATACCTAACTGGCCAGGGGTGGCTGCAAATCAGCGCTGAATGAGTTTTACATCTTACAACAGCAGCTGAGCCACTTCCTTCTGTCATAATTTTTTTCTATTTTCTAAGTTTTTTCTGCTTGTTTCAAATTTTGTAACAATATTGATTTTGGTGATAAACATTATGCGTGCCTCGGTGGCGTAGTTGTATTCCAGTACAATTGCAATGCTGAGGTATTGGGTTCAATCACAGGGTCGGGCAAAGTGATATTGAGTTTTTCTAGCCAGTATCAGCCAGGAGTCTGGAATTTGTGCCCGATATGGCGATAGGCTCGCCCCCTATCACATCATGGGACGGAATAATGGCGAAAAGTGGGTGCACTCCTTCGGGGATTACAGGTGTGAGTGTGTGTGTGTGTGTGCATTATTATTATTATTATAAATTGATATTCTTTATTACTATTATTATACACATTATTATATATTGTCTAAAGCCATGGCCGAAATTCAACTACAAAGTAATTTATATTATACAAAAGCAATGACATCAATTACCAATTTCCTCCTGTTCTTTCTTCACTATAACATCTTCACATTTAATTTTTGTTTCTATTTCATTTTGGTCCACTATTTGCAAGAATTCCACACAGCTTTTCGTCATTGTGCTTATTAGGCCTTGTGCCTGCCTATTTATAAGGGTAAGTGATTGTGTGTTCAGCTGAAAAAGATATCTTATACTGAATTGATATAATTCACCGTTTCCCCGGAACAATTTCTGATTTTCTGAACCCTGAGAACAAGTTTCCGCAGTATCTTCTACTTAACATAATGATTACGCTTGAGTAAATTTTTATATAGAAATTGTAATAGCGCCCCGGTGAGCAAATTTGTATTAAAAGACGGTAGCGTGAACATTGCGCGTGTAAACTTCGAATGGTAAACATGTAGCCATGGTAACCGTAAACTTTAAATGTTTATTTTTTTATTTATAATAATTATTATTTATTAACTATTATTACATACTCATCATCACATTACTTACAGTGTTACTAAAATATTAAAGTGCACAGGATGTATTAAAGAGAATGGTGCCCGATGTAGGCAAAGCCTGTGTTTCAGGTCACCAGGTTCTCACTTCTTTGACATACAATAACAACAGTCATATTAAAGGATGTACTACATTTAAGACTGCAAGATGTTAAGTCTCATTATTATCTAATCCAAGCTACTCTACTGCTTAATTTTTTAGTGTGAAGTACATTCTATTTACCTCATACCCATCTGCCAAAATTTGTCTAAGAAGCTCCTCAGCCTTTTGAGCTTTAGTAACAAGCTGCTTACACTTCTGCAGCTGACAAAAGCACATGTAACATGCATAGTGTCGACTACCATTCCCAATAATCTGTGGATTGACAATATATATCGCTAATTAATGTAACAATATTTCATTTCGGCTTTTATAATAAAACTAACTGTGTTAATTACAGAACATGCCATAACTGTATATATTTTATATGTCATTAATTTTCATACTTTGAGCACATTGAGCATTAACTTTTCATAGGACACTTCAGGACCACACTTGTTATTGATCCTGATAGGAAATAGTCAAATATGAAGTTATGCTTTTTGACTTTTGAGTAACACTATTTACATGAAGACATTGGCATAATCACCACTGTAATGGTGGAGCCATTAACCAAAAAGAAGAAGACCTACCCGTGTGCCAAATTTAATCCAAATCTGTTTAGGTGTTTTTACATTTACTTTAACAACCATAGACACATTTTGACAAACTTTCGCATTTATAACAATATGAGTAAGATAAGATTATACATATTATGACACGAAAATTAAACACATAGTAAAGTGTAAACAACAGAAACTTTTTTAAGCTACTTCAAAAAAAGGAGATTCTGTATTCAATCCATACGTATGTATGTAAGATTGTATGGCCGCGGTTTGTATTTTCCATGCAGTGTTCTGTCAATTTTCTTTGGCCATACAAGTGAGCTGAAGTTCTCACTTCCTGGAGCTTGGTACCCGGGGTGGACTGCCTCGACCGCCCGAGCGCCATTGCGCCGCTAAGCTAGTGAGGGCTGGTATTGTTGTAAATAACTTGTGTGGTAGACTGCACTATTACAGCTTACCTTCTTATTAGTTATTCTCTCATAAACATCCCGCACCGCCGACTCCGATATTTGATGCATACTAACATTCTGTTCCAAACATATTCGACAAAATTTAAACTTGAACATTTTCTTGCAGTACTCTTGAAATTGAAACCAGAGTATTATTATAAGGGCATGTGATTATTATTTCTTGTTTGAAACTAGTGTTGGACGTAGTTCTTCTGCGTAGTCTGTGCCGGTACCAAAGAGCGACGACGACACAGCGACAAAATGTGAAATCGGTAGAGTTGCCAAGAAAAATCGGTATATGTGGAGCAAAAATCGGTATATGCAAAAAAGCAAGCAATATTCAATAAAAACCCCCTTAATATTAAACTCTAGGGACTATTATTGTACCAAAAGAAGGTAATTTCAACAAACGATAGTCACACGCATACACCCTCCCCCCCCGCGTTTTGATCAATTTTTGCCGCCTCTTTAAAAATATTGCATCCCGCCGCACTGTGGGACGTCCCCATAGAAAGGGCGTGACATGTACCGGTAGTACTGAATGTCTGATAACTGGAAACTGAAATGCATTGTGGAAAGGGGACAATATGACCTTTCAAGTTTTATAATTTTCACCCCTCTAATCACTTTATTTTACCTAATATATAGCATCAAAGTTGAAGTATCGAACACTGTCGAAAATGACCTCACTGTTTAAGAAAGATATTTGTGGTATTCGCAATAGTTTGGAGAAGTATTTTATAAATAAAACGGTTTAATAGGATACACTTATATAAATGCAACTGTTTCTTTTTAAAAAGACGCTTTATTTTATGGTTAAATTAAAGTTTAAAAAAGTAATCGAAGTGTTTGATAAAATCTGTCATATAATAAAAACGCCACGAAACCCCGACCTAATGATACTTGTGTTTGATAGTTCAGAGCAAGTAGGAAATTTTGCTAGAACATTATGTACCCCCCCTCGTCCCCCTTTCGAAGAAAAATAACAAAATAGGTCACACGCCTGATAAAAATGTCAGAGCATCTACATTTTTCATCAAGCTGACTACATTTTGTGAATTATGAATATTTCATCAGGTGTTGATATTACACGAAAGCAATCAAGTAGGTTGGTGTAAATAATTTTTAACATTATGCTTTCAATTGTTGTGTCATTTTAATCCATCCTAATATAATAATATTACTCGAAATAAGTTTTTTAAAGTGTTAGGAAACGCCTGACAATTTATTTTGAGCAAAGTCCTTGAGATCGTAAATTTAGGCGATTTTAAGACATGTCTATTTTTCATTAATTAGGTTAAAATATACCCTATACTGTATTGTATTTCACTTGTTTAATTGCAATAATGTCAAATTATTGTGTATCTATCCTTAATTTGGTTTTAAACTCCCCTGAAATATAGGCATATCTCAGTATTTTTTTTTCATAGTCATATCAGTATTTTTCAAATAAACTATATTGGTAATGGATAGGTCTACTATTCAATAATACATGTAAAAAAAATCAAATCTTTACGTTGTTCCGTTGTTGAGTTATCATAAGATATGTAAGAGAGATACTCATGTCACGCCCTTTCTATGGGGACGTCCCACAGTGCGCCGCCCCAAACAGCAACATATTTAACCAAGGAATCGCAAAATATGTAAGAAAAAGGGGATTTTAGCATCGAATCGCTGAAAATCGGTAGAAAAATCGGGAGAATCTTCTAGATTTCAAAAAATCGTTGAAAAATCATGTCATTTCGGTATTTCGGTAGGACAGGCCCAATATCGGTAGAAATACCGAAAAATCGGTAGGTTCGAGACCACTGCTATAATCGTTGTATCAATAACAATTTTTTTTTCAATCATTGTAGGCATAGGACTCTTTTTTTTTTTTTTTTTTTTATTGCCAGAATAGGCAGACGAGCGAGCGGCCCACCTGGTGGTAAGCGGCCACCGCTGCTCATGGACTTGGCAATGCCGGGGACACAGACAAGCCGCTGCCTACCGTAGGGACAATACTCTTTTTAAACCTCGTTTGAAGAAGGACAGGTCATAGCGCTCAGGGAACACCGACACAGGTAGTTCATTCCAGAGCTTACACGTACGTGGTAAAAAAGAACGCTGGAACCGTACCGTTCGGGAACGGCACGATTCCAGGTGGTAGGAATGAACTCTACTGCGGTGACGAGTGGTGCGATGGTAAAAAGGTGACGATGGAACCATCTTAAACAATTCCTCGGAGCACTCCCCATGGAACCAACGATAGAACACACAGAGAGACCCAAAGTCTCTCCGCAGTCCTAACGGTTCCAGTTTGTCCGTGAGATTGGTATCATCGACGATTCGAACAGCTCGGCGCTGTAAGGAGTCAAGTGGGTCGAGCTGGTATTTTGGGGCACCTGCCCAGAGATGAGAGCAGTACTCCACGTGGGGCCGGATTTGCGCTTTGTAGAGCGCTAACCTATGACCCGACGTGAAGTACCGCTTGGCTCTGTTCAGGATGCCCAACTTTTTACTAGCCATTTTGGCTTTATCTTCCAAATGACTCCTAAACTGAACTTTGCTCGAGATTTCGACGCCGAGGATCCCAATACACTCGGGCACTTGGAGAGTGACTCCTTCGAATTGTGGCGCCGTGACAAAAGGGTCCTTCTTCGCAGTGAACGCGCAAACTTGTGTCTTCAAGGGGTTAAATTGAACTAAGTTCATTTCACCCCATTTGGAGGCCCGCCCCAGAGAGCTCTCGATTTCAGACACAAGTTGAGACCGTCTTTCCTCAACGGAACTTCGAGGGAGATTCTGGTGGCCGATGTATCGCGCATCACTTGTACTATCGTCTGCATAACAATGCATGCTGTCGATAGACAACATGTCATTGATATGCAAGATGAAGAGTGTCGGCGATAACACCGAGCCTTGTGGAACACCAGCATTGATGGTCTTGGTCTCGGAGCAACAGCCGTCCACTACGACTTGTATGCTCCGACCATCCAAAAAGCTGGCGATCCACTTGCAGAGTCCCTCGGGGATTCCGTAGGCTGGTAGCTTCGCTAGAAGAGCGCCATGCCACACTCGATCGAACGCCTTCGCAATGTCAAGGCCGATCGCAATAGCCTCACCCCCACCATCCAAAGCCTCCGCCCAGCGGTGCGTGAGGTACACGAGAAGATCACCAGCCGACCGACCGTGACGGAAACCGTACTGACGGTCACTTATCAGTTGGTGGTCCTCAAGATACCTCAGGAGCTGAGTGTTTATAACTCGCTCCAAGACGATTTTATATTTTTATAGAATCCTGAAAAAGAAACAGTCGAAAGCGGGACTCGAACCCACGACCTCCGACCACGGCACGGTTCGCCGGAGGTCGTGGGTTCGAGTCCCGCTTTCGACTGTTTCTTTTTCAGGATTCTATAAAAATATAAAATCATTAACCAGGCACTACATGGCCATTCACATGTATAAAAAATCATAATATAAAATTGGAAAAAAGTTTAGCGACTCGTTTCGGTTTACTTGCTCCTGTAAAAGGGGTGGTGCTGAGTTGGTAGTTGTAATAACTGCTGACAGATGTCGCTAGTCATCTCCTTTAAGAGAATTAAGTACGGATCCTGAATTTGGCAATCGAAAGCGAGGTCGAAATAGCTCAATTGGAAAGAGCGACGGCACGGTTCGCCGGAGGTCGTGGGTTCGAGTCCCGCTTTCGACTGTTTCTTTTTCAGGATTCTATAAAAATATAAAATCATTAACCAGGCACTACATGGCCATTCACATGTATAAAAAATCATAATATAAAATCGCTCCAAGACTTTGGACAGTAAGGATGTGACAGCAATCGGTCTATAGCTCGAAGGGTCCGAACGGTCACCCTTTTTGGGGATTGGGTGTACGTGGGCAACCTTCCACGAAGCTGGAACCCGGTTGGTCTTGTAGGAAAGACGGTAAAGGCGCGTGAGCACGGGGGTCAACTCAGGGGCGCACGTCTTAAGAACCACTGCGGGGATACAGTCTGGCCCACTCGACTTATGGATGTCGAGAAGCCTAAGTTCCCGTCTGACAGCACGCTGACTGATTTTGATTTCAGACAGTAGACTCTCGCACCGCGGGATATTCGGTGGTGTGGCTCCTCCATCATCCAAATTCGAGTTCGAGGCAAAGATTTGAGCCAAGAGATCGGCCTTCTCCTTTGCACTATGGGCCAAGCTGTTATCGTGTTTACGCAGTGGTGGGAGACTGGACTGGCAGAAATTGCCCTTCACAGCCTTGGCGAGTGACCAAAAAGCACGGCTCCCAGTGGGATAGCTCTGGAGTCTCTCGCCAATTCTGCGGATGTGCTCTGCCTTGGCCCTAGCTAAAGCTCTCTTGTTGGATCTAGAGGCAGCGTTAAACTTCCGTTTCTCCTCCTTTTTATGCGGATCCCGACGCCTCCTGGCGTCTTGCCACGCCGCGTATGCGGACTGCTTAAGGCGTGCAGCAACAGCACAGGCACGATTGTACCACGGCCGGCTGCGACGCCCTGTGGGTATTTTTGAACTGGGTATGAATATCTCCATACCCAGGCGGATTGTATCCGCGACACAGTCCGCACAGGCGTCAGGATCATCTGAGGAGAAACAGAGCCGCCCCCATGGGTAGGACGCGAAGAATTCACGAATTCCGTCCCAATCTGCAGACGAATACCGCCACATTGTGCGAGTTCCAGTTTTTGGAGAACGACTGGAACCCAACACAGGGGCCCATGAACGGACCAGGCAGTGGTCTGATGATCCCAGAGGGGCCTCGACCACTACCCTGTATCCGTCCGGGTGTGTCGTAAGCAGAAGATCCAACATAGAGGGCTCATGGCTCTCAATATCTGGAACACGGGTGGGCTGTGTTACCAGCTGCGAGAAACCATAAGCTAAGGCCATCTTGTGAGCAGCCCGACCGGGGAGATCAGTGGTCCTGGATCCCAACCACTCTTTGTGATGAGCGTTGAAATCGCCAAGGACCACCATCTCCGCAGAAGGGTACTGCTCCAGTATTCGGTCAGTCCCCACTTGGACGTTCTCAAACAATTGAGCAGATCCCGTATCACTGGCGTGGGACCTGTACAGGCAAGCATAGACTCGGGTGCTACCCCTAAAGTCTACGCGCAGCCATAATAAGGACAAGTCCCGACGTTCGAGGTCGCGAAGGCGGTGACAGCAGATATCACCCCTGACGAAGACGCACACTCCGGCTTTACGCAGGAACAGATGCTCCAGCACGTAACCTGGGTAGTTAAGGTACGACACATCGTCAGGGGTAGATATTTGGGTCTCCGTTAAAAAGAGCAGGGCAGGCCGCGCCGTCTCTAGATGGTGGTGGACGGCGTCGAGGTTGCTGTGTAGACCCCTGACATAGCAGAAGTCCACCGAGAATGTGGATGGATTTTCAATAACCGCCGTAGAGCGCCTGCTATTTTTAGTCCTTCTCATTAGTTTTTATATTGAGTTTGGGATGGGTTGGGAATGGGTGTGGTAGGCCAAAACGACGCTCGAGAAAGAGGACGGATAGAGTGCAAGGCGGGCAGACGGCATCATGGGGAGTCGGCGTAAAGCACGGAAGGGCCCCCGGTGCCCCCCCGCGAGCAGTCGTCGGGATCCACCCCAGTCTCCCACTCTGGCACGACGACCACACGTCGGGATTTTCGCCGGTTGGCAGGACAGCTTCCCGAGGAGGGAGTTTGACAAGCGGATCCCCGGGTTACGGTCCCCTACTGACCGGCAGGCGGCCGGCGGTGACCGTTCCCACCGGGTCTCCCTGTACTTCACGCCATCATCCCCCAACCGAATACCAACCGAGACACCCACACCACACACAAATGAGCATCGTCTGGACCCACCGACACCTGGCATACGACGGGAGGGGAAAAGAAGGGAACGGCTATCCAGCCTTTCCACCGAAACGCATTTCTACTTGGCGGTAGAATAAAAAACTGGACGGTGGTACCAACCCGTTCGGATTCTACATTTTTTTTTTTTTTTGAATGGCCATCTTCGGCTCATTAGGGACGGCTGCGGGCTTCCTCTGACTCACGTCTAAGTTGTCGTCCGCAACCGCCCCTGCGCGTACCGCTGTTGCGGTCCTTTTCCCAGTTGCGGGGGCTCAGAAGCCCCCGAAACACCGTACCGTGTCCACCTTTTGGTGTCCGAGGCAGCGTGAGACACGCTGCCTCGGACATGTCCATCACGGGGGCCACAGAAGTTGGCTAGACTAATGGGTGGGCGGCACGTCCCGCCCACCCGTGACCCCCGGGAGGCCCCTATTAGTCGCCTTTTACGACAGGCAGGGGATACCGTGGTGGAATTCTCCAAACGCCCCCAATCCACAGGGCGGGAGACGTCGGTCAGTCGTCCACCCGACGCCTCCTACGTCTCGTCTGGCGGCGGGAGGGATCACCACTGCGCTGGCGATCCCTCTCGGCACTCTCCTTCCGCGAGAGGACCGCCTCCCGGCCGCCGACCATGGAAGCGACCACGGCCGGCAGCGAGAGGTCTTCTCCGACGACTGTTCTGAGAGCGCTGCGTTCTTCATCCCAGGCTGGACAACACTCCAACGTATGTTGGGCCGTGTCCATTGGGCAGTTGTCACAATAGTGACACACGGCCGACTCCTCTATCCGTACCATCCGAAACAGGAACTCACCGAAGCAGCCATGCCCGGTGAGCACCTGCGTCAGGCGGTATGTTGCCGCTCCGTGGCGCCTGTCCAGCCATTCGGCAAAGACAGGACGCACTGCCTCTACGACCCGGTGCCCCCACGACGGGGCCTCCAGCCTGAGACGCCACTCCTCCACGGCGGCTCGCCGTAAGGCGGCCCTCTTGGCCTCCACCTCCTTCAGGGCCGGACGCTCCCCGCGACTGAACGCCTCCTCCCGCCAATGGAATACATCGGCAAGGGATTTGGCGTCCAGGTCCCAAGGCAGAAATCCGGCCAATAGGCAAGCCGCCTCGAAAGAGACCGTGCGGTACGCCCTGACCGCCCGCTGCGCTAAAGCTCTCTGCGGGGCGCGCAGAAGGGCGACGCAGGGGCGGCCCAGGGAGTCAGCCCAAACGGGGCTGCCGTAAAGGGCTATGGACCGCACGACTCCGTGATACAGCCTCCGGCAAGGGAAGCCAGGACCTTCCAGGTTGGGCAGGAGGCGGGAAAGAGAGCCCGCTGCCCGGGACAATTTTGTCCTCAGCTCCTTAAAGTGGGTGCGGAATCGCCATCGGCTATCTAGGACTAAACCCAGATACTTCATGCTAGAGCCGATGGGGATCCGCACCCCCCCAACGACGATGCCGGCACCGGCCGGTGGCCCTCTCCGAGGTCCGTGAAAACACACGGCCTCGGTTTTCTCGAGGGCCACCTTCAACCCTAGACGTTGTATTCTACCAACTACTTGGCCGGTGCCCGCCGCCGCCAGAGTTGCGGCGTCCCGGAAGGTCCCAGTCGGATTCTACATTGAGAAACTTATCTCAATCCAGAACCCTACCACCAGTCAAGAGGAAGGAGAGGACACCAAAGCCGCGGATTGGGAAGTGGGATGCGGCAATGGGGCTCGAGGGGCCGGGAGCGCGTGCCCGTGCCGTTCTGTAAGACAACCGGACAGGTTGCCAAAAGAACGACTCCTCTGACGCAAACTCTTTTCATACAGCCTCCAAAGTGCTTTTAGAATAAACAATATTTCAAATTTTTTTTACAGATACTTAAACTTAAAAGTATAAAAAATTAAAAAATACGTGGCCTTTAGATTTCTACGCTCTTTTCAAAAAGTCCATAAAAATGTGGTACAAAAATTGTGATAACATGTCAATTGCTGGCAAAATGCCATTATATAAAAGTGAATTTAAACATAGCTTGAAGCGCGCTTAGCGAATCGGAAAATATTACAGCCTTATTTAATTTAAGTAAAAGAATATACTCTTTGGTTTTAAGTTTACCAAAACATTCACCAGTAAAAACAGATGATTCCGGGGGAAGCGTAATTATTTGAACAATTTTTTACTGAGAGTGAAAAGCACCAACCCCAATACATTCCGAAATTTAAAATTTTGAAGCATCTGCATACAAGTGTCGGAAGACCTCAAAATGTTCCTCAAGGAATGCAGTTTTCATGTTGGGTGCAGTTTTATTGATACAGTTGTAAATTATACTCGGAGACAAAATTAAAGAGTTTTAATTGTTGATGAATAGTAGAAATTTATTAAAACGGTGACTGGGGGCAGGGATTGAACAGAGTCTATGGTAACTTGTAATTAGGCATGGAGTTTTGCGGATACTGTGACTAGGCATAGTGGAATAGTACGTAGACAGAGCTTCAAGTAGCGGAAAGAGGGGATGGGTGGAAAATTGTGTAATTTTGAATGAATATTTATCGGCAAGAAATTGTCTTCTGTAATGAAGTGGAGGTTCACAACACTCCACTTGCATTGTATTAATAGGGCTAGATTTCATTGCTCCTGTAATTATGCGTAGTGATTTTGATTGAAGGTTTCCAGTTTTTTAAGAGAATAAGCTATGCCTGGTTCCAGTAGAAAATAACCGTAATCAAAAATGCTTCTAATAATAGCATTATAAACAGGACTTAAAGACTGGGGGTGAGCGGCCCACCACACACCAGATAAACATCTTAGCATGTTAATATGGCGCTCAACTTTATTAACAACTAGCTTTTGCCCACGGCTTCGCCCGCGTTAATAAGTTTTTCCGGGCTAAAAGTACATAAAAACCTACCCGTTGAATCACTCTATTCAACACATTTATTTGGATAAAGATTAATATTATGACGTTGATACAACTCGTAACAAATAATGCATTAATTTCGATCAAATTTGATTACCATAAAAACGGTTCTAGTGAGTTAATCTTAAAAGATGGACACATACTGCCGAGGACATTTTTTTAGATCATTTCAAGAGGAATAATTATTTCATACATATATTTTTGGTATCTTGAACCGTTTTCGCAGCGCACACAATGGAAGCCCTCAAGGATGAATAATTTTCCCCGCCTTTTTCACATTTTCCATTATTTCTTCGCTCTTAATAGTTGCATCGTGATGTTATATAGCCTATAGCCTTCCTCGATAAATGGTCTATTCAACACAAAAAGAATTTTTCAATTCGAACCAGTAGTTCCTGAGATTAGCGCGTTCAAACAAACAAACAAACAAACAAACAAACTCTTCAGCTTTATAATATTAGTATAGATGTAGTCACAGTGCGGAATACCAGAAAGTTGAGAGCCCAATACAACACCCAGATATTTAAAGTTGTTTTTAACTGGGATTGGAAAATCTCGGTAAGTAATATTAATTGTTGGGGGACTTCTTTTTTTTTAAATAAAACCGCTGCACTCTTTGATGTTGAGAGTTCTAACCAGTTCTCATTTTGGTGGAGCCAAAAAGATAGAGACTGAAGAGCAGAGTTTAAAATTAGACAAGCCTGTTCCACTGAATGGGAACTATAATAGAAAAGTACGTCGTTCGCATATTGTAAAACTTGGTCATCTTTATTAATAGAGAGGTCTAAGTCGTAGGTATAAACATTTTACAAAAAACGACTAAGTACAGAACCTTGCGGAAGTCCTCTCCATACATGGCGAGTTAACACCTGAGACGTAGTTGCGATGCTAACAGTACGATTGTATAAAATGTTCAATATAAAATTTGAGAGATTTACTGGAACTCCCAATGACTGTAATTTATTACGCATAATGGATAATAGGACGTTGTCGTAAGCCCCCTTTATATAAAAAAAAAACAGCAACTGTTCAACAATTATTTGAGAAGGATAAACGAATATCTGTAGAAAAATTACTTAAGCAATCTATTGAATATTGAATACAAGATGGTCTGCTATTTTCATTAAAACCAAACTTAAAACGATAGAGCGATATGACGAAATGTCTGACATAATTTTATTAGGTTTGAGGATTGGCAACACCACATGACGTTTCCACAGTGGTCTCGAACCTACCGATTTTTCGGTTTTCCTACCGATTTTGGGCCTGTCCTACCAAAACACCGAAATGACATGATTTTTCAACGATTTTTTGAAAGCTCGAAGATTCTCCCGATTTTTCTACTGACTTTCAGCGATTCGATGCTAAAATCCCCTTTTTCTTTCACATTTTGGGATTCCCTGGTTAAATATGTTTGTGTTTGGGGCGGCGGGGGGCAGTATTTTTAAAGGATCGGCAAAAATGTTTGTTGAAATTACCTTCTGTTAGTACAATAATAGTCCCTAAAGTTTAAAATTAAGGGGGTTTTCATTGAATAATGCCTTTTTGCATTTATACCGATATTTACTCCAGATATACCGATTTTTCTAGGCAACTCTACCGATTTCACATTTTGTCGTCCGAGACCACTGGATTATGCGACGAAAATTGCGAATGTCGACTGGTCGCCGTTTAGGCTACGCGAATGGTGATTAGTCGCCAATTTAGGCTACTTCGGAAAATTCATGTTTTATGCATTGTTTTTGTCGAATTTGAGGATATCCCCCTTACACCGCGTCCCCCACACATGTGGGCGACTTCAGGCTACTTCGAATTTTCTCGAATTTGGGCGACTTCAACAGTCAGACATCTGGCAACACTGTTCTATGATACGTAGTGAGTTTTGGCGGGAACTTGGTAGTGTCATGAGGTGCTCTTGTTTTAATTCATTATTTTGGTGATACTTAGTGTTATGTTGCATAATTATGGTGGTATATTATCCAATATAGTTCTATTAAAGGGCTCAAATGAAGTGAATTAAAATAACTGTGCTAATCAAGTGCTTTTTTGTTGCCGCCAAAACTCCTCGATAAAGTCTTGGTAAGGTAGCCACTGCTTTACTTCGACATATTAGTTAGGAGTTAGGACTAAGGATGAAAATATATGAAAGACGGGCTCAATGGACTAGTATCCAGAGCCGTAATATTTAAAAAAAAAATACGTAGTATCTCTAAGTAGTCTGTGTCTAGTTCTTCTGAGTAGTCTGTGTTTTTATAGTTACTAACATTGTGTTTTGCTTTTCTTTTCGTGGTTATTTAAATAACTCTCATTTTGAATATCAATACCTATTCATATATATTTTATATGCCAGCCATAGCTGTCTCCTTTCATATTTTTGTGCTTTTCGTGTAATGTAATTCGCAATTTAGAATTTATTTTATGGTTTCATTGTAATAGTAAAGAAATTTATTTTGTTACGAAAATGCAATATTTGAAGTAATTATAGAACTGCTAAAATTAAATTTGAATTTCGCGGGCTTACGGTTGATTCGAAAATTATTGTAAATAGGACGTGAAAATAAAATTACAAGAAATACGATAAAAATAAATGAATTAACTCTACTATTTAGTTTTATTTTATTTAAAGAAATCCAGAATTAAAGTAACATTCAAACTGCGCTTTCGCCGTATGCTCACTGTAGGAAACCGATAAATTATCGGTTTTAGTATGAACCCGACCTTAAAGTCATCCCTATTTTTTTTAATGATCGGTAGTGTCAGATATTTACCGATTACCGCAACGGCACATCCCTAGAGCGGCGGCCATATTTTCTTTTATACATAACCTCCGTGCAAAAGAGAACGGAGCACTTGAAAGTTCAATTCACAAAGGAAAGAAAGAAAGGTCCAACTACGGATAAGAATGAAATGTATAACAGACTATAGATATAAAATTTATGCATGTAGGTGTTTCCTTATCGTGTTAAAACATATGTATGAAGTTAACCGTCTCTGTTGTTTATTTGTCTCTGGTGTGAGGAATTTTGGCGGGAACGTAGAAGTGTCATGAGGTGCTCTTGTTTTAATTCGTTATTTTGGTGATACTTAGTGTTATATTGCATAATTATGGTGGTATATTATCCAATATAGTTCTATTAAAGTGCTCAAATGAAGTGAATTGAAATAACTGTGCCAATCAAGTGTTTTTTCGTTGCCGCCAAAACTCCTCGATAAAGTCTTGGTAAGGTAGCCACTGCCTTACTACGACATAGTATAGGTATAGTTAAGAAAAAAAATACCCAAAATATCACTTAAGACGAGGCTGTATGGGCTTGAACCCTTTGCCTTCCCTATAAGGGAAAATTATATTAAAAAAAAAAAAAAAAATGTCTCTGGTGTGATGGAGTTTTGGCGGGAACGTAGAAGTGTCATGAAGTGCTCTTGTTTTAATTCATTATTTTGGTGATACTTAGTGTTATATTGCATAATTATGGTGGTATATTATCCAATATAGTTCTATTAAAGTGCTCAAATGAAGTGAATTGAAATAACTGTGCCAATCAAGTGTTTTTTCGTTGCCGCCAAAACTCCTTGATAAAGTCTTGGTAAGGTAGCCACTGCTTTACTACGACATAGTACGTAGGAAAAAAAAAAAGTCAACCAAAAATATTACTTAAGACGAGGCTGTATGGGCTCGAACCCTTTGCCTTCCCTAAAGGGAAAATTATAAAAAAAAAAAAAAAAAAAAATGTCTCTGGTGTGAAAAAAAAAAGCGCGGGAACGTCGAAAAGAAAAGGCGCAATTTTTAAACTTATTTATTAAAAATAATTTTTATACGAGTAAAGTATAAATAATTGTACATATTTATATCTTGGTAGTTGAAGAAGAGATTTGTCCAAAATGGGGGGGACAAGAAAACGTAAGAAAAAAGATGAGTCAGGGCATGATGAGGCGGAGTTGGAGGCGTCGGATTCTTCGTCTCAAAAATCCGTGGATGCTGTGGATAAGTATAGAACTTTCCAAATACCCAATTATCACAGACTGTATGCAGAAAATACAGGTAATGTCGAATTTATTGTCTTCTTAGAAAGTATTGAAAACAATAAACCGCTGGGGGACCGAGATATGATGTCTCTGGCAAATAATCTGAAAAGGTATAATAAGGGCATAAAACAACTGGTGCGCATGAATAAGTATAAGGTGGGCGCTATTTTCGACAGTGCAACACTTGCAAATGCTGCATTATCAAATAAAAAATTTCTAGACATGAATAAGCTTAAAGCCAGTATACCGGCTGCCGCTACCGAGACTACAGGTGTTATACACCATGTTCCGATTGACCTATCAAATGAACAAATTTATACTGCATTAACAACAACAAAAAACATTATTTCTATACGTAGAATCATGAGGAGAATAAAAAATGTTGACAGCACCTTTAACTTACAACCCACTAAAACTATATGTATTACATTTTCCTGCCAAACTTTACCCGACAGTGTTGATCTTAATAGTTGGCGATTTGAGATCGCACCATACATACCTCCAGTCAAACAGTGTTTGCGCTGTCTCCGGTATGGCCATTTAGCTAAATTTTGCAAGAACTCAGAAAAATGTTCAATCTGTACTGGCAGCCACAATTTTAAGAATTGCACTATTGCTCCAACTAATGCTTGTTGTATTCATTGCAAAGGAAACCATATTGCTATTTCATCAGAGTGCCCAGTAAAACAAGATAAAATTAAACAGAACAAAGACAAGTTTATTAAAAGATCATTTGTGGATGTTGTCAATGAAAAATCATTCCCTTCACTAGGTGGCAGGAAAAAAAGTCCTAATGAACTATTTATATCACTTTTAGACTCTGATCACTTTTTGAAAGTACTAGTTGATTCAGTTATTAAAATTATTACCATGAGCAAAGCAAATGAAACTAGCATCTGTAGTAAAACTATCAAAGAATTTCTCATCCAAAACATACAAGATCAAAAAATCTCCTCTTAAATCTTTTTCCCTCTTTTATGGATTATATAAATATTGTACAATGGAATGCCCAGAGTTTAATGAGTAATCGACTTATTTTTTCACATTTTCTTTATGAGAAAAGCATTCATATTGCCATTATATGCGAGACCTGGTTGAAGTCACATCATCATATTAGTTTTAAAAATTATGAGATGGTGAGATTAGACAGTGGCAACGATCATAACGGCGTTGCTATTTTAGTACACAAAAGCCTTAATTTTAAGAAATTAGATACTTTTAGCGATAATTCCATTCAAAATAGCGCAATTCGTTTGTATTACGGTAACAATAAGGAACTGACCATAGTATCTCTTTACAGTCCCAAACTATGTTCTCCATCTTTCTCTAAACATAAATTGAACAACCTAATTCAAAGTCTACCTGAGCCCTTGCTTATTGCTGGAGACTTTAATGCCTTGCACCATAGCTGGGGTTGCATGACTTCTGATACTCGTGGATCTGAAATATTAGAATGTATAGATGATAATTTGTTAGTTATTCTGAATGATGGTCAAATGACAACAGTAGGTTCCCATAAATGGCGACAAAATGCACTTGATCTTACAATAGTTTCTCCTGATCTTGCAGTTTCCTGCGATTGGTCTGTGCACGATGACCCTCTAGGAAGCTATCACTTACCTGTAATAACAAAAGTTTTTGTTAGAAATGTTTCTGGTAACAAACAAACTTTATTACCCGATAGTAAGCAATATCCTCAACAACACAATTATCGTAAAATTAATTGGGATACGTTTAGAACCATTTCAGATAGTTTCCTGCATAATTTTCATTATAACAAAGAAAATCCTTTAAAATCATATGAAGAATTAATGAGTCTCTTGGATACAGCTATTCAGTTATCTATGTCAATTGGACTTCGTCCTAATTCTCAAAGTCACTCCAGCACTTATTTTAATAAAAATAGAAGACCTCTACCTTGGTGGAATGCCAGGTGTGCTTCTGCTGTTGAACAGGCCAAAAATGCATATGTAAACTTTAGACGTAATTCAACTGAATCTAATTATTTACATTTTAAAAAGTTGCAAGCTATTAAAAAGTTGACCTTGAAGCAAGAAAGACAAAAAAGTTGGGAAAATCTTTGTGAAAGCTTTAATAGAACTACTCCTTTATCTAGAATATGGTACTACATGAAAATTTTTAAAAACGTAAATACAAGCTATAACTCCTGTAAGAGATTAGATTGGATTTTTGATTTTATTAGAAAATACACACCTTCCACTGTTGAGGCTGAATTAAATTTAAATAATAACTTCATTACTGCTTCGAGTTCTGATTATCTTACAAATTCATTTACTTTTGCAGAATTAAATTCAGCCATTTCCTCTAGACGTGATACAGCCTTTGGCCTCGACGGAATTCCATATAAAGTACTTAAACATTTATCAAATACTTCAAAGCATGTTTTGTTAAATATTTATAATCTATTGTGGAATAATTCAATCATTCCTTCAAGTTGGAAAACAGATTGTTTAGTACCAATTTTAAAGCCCAATAAAGAGAAAGAACTTGCTGATTCTTATAGGCCAATAGCTTTAACTTCATGCATGGGAAAAATATTTGAACAGTTGTTAAAACAAAGAATAGAATTTTTTGTAGAAAGCAATCATATTTTACCATCAAACCAGTTTGGATTCCGCAAAGGTCGTTCTTGTCGTGAAAGTATTTCTCATTTACATTTTGATGTTTTCAATGCATTCAAGAACAATGAAGTTCTAATAGGTATTTTCTTTGACGTAGTTGGAGCATTTAATAATGTCAATCATCACATATTAGCTTCTGAATTATTGACCATTGGTATTCCTGAAAAAATTGTGAAATGGATTTTTAACTTTTTACATGGTAGAGTAGTGTACGTCAAATTTCAAAATCAACTTATTGGACCTAGAGTGTCTTTCAAAGGTGTGTGTCAAGGAGGAATTTTAAGCCCTTTAATATTCATATTGTATATTTATAAACTTAATTTAATATTAGGTTCAGACGTTAGAAATTTACAATTTGCTGATGATCTTGTTATTTATACATCAGGGTCTAATGTAAATGTTATTGTTAATACTCTAAATGCAGCTTTGACGAATCTTCACATTTACTTTAAATATCTGAATCTTGATATTAATATTGACAAAACCAAAATGGTGGTATTTAACAAAACTCGTCCATTTAAAATTAAATTATTTTATGATCAAAGAGAAATTCCACAAGTGTCTGAAGTAAAATTTTTAGGGGTAATTTTGACTAATAATCTTTCATGGAAAAAATATGTTGATTATATTATCGGAAGAGCAGTTAAGGCATTCAATATCTTAAAATCACTTGCAAGAACGTCTTGGGGTGCTGACCCAAAAATTTTGCTCATGTTGTATAAATCACTTGTCCGTAGTCACTTTGAATATGGTTTTTTGTGTTTCGCATCTAATGACAAACTTGTTCAGAAATTGGATGTTTTGCAAAATAAAAATCTGAGATTAATTACTGGTGCTATGAGGACGACCCCTATAAATTCATTGCAAGTAGAGTGCAATACTCCTCCTTTGTCATATAGATTTAAGTATCTAAAATATTGTTTTCTTCTCAAATTATTTTCTATGGCTAATAATTTATTATTGAGAAAATATAAACATTTTGATAGTCAATGTTCCTTTGTTTCAACCACTAATGTACCTTATGCACTTCATGATTTTTCATTTATGATTCAACTTGATCAAAAATATAAAATTCATAGACCTGACAACTGGGCTTGCTATACTGACAGTTTTGAAAGCAAATTTACTTCTATAGAGATAAATATAAATAACAATATGAAGCATAAAGAAGAGGTAAACAATGTTTTGGCTGAATATAATGAATATAGAAAAATATTTACTGATGGTTCCAAGTCGAGAAACGTATCGATGGCGTTCTATATTCCTCATCTGCGTTTAGGATTTGGTCGCAAACTCTCGTGTGAGTTGAGTATCTTTTCCGCTGAGGCTTTGGCAATATTATTTGCATTGCAATATATTGGTCAAGCAAATGATCAACGTTGGCTTGTTATTACGGACAGTATGAGTGTTTTATGTGCCTTACAGAGTAATAATTTAGACTGTAAAATTAATTACATTATATACAACATCAAGAGTCGTTGGTTACAATTGAAGAATCAAGGCAAAGAAGTACAATTCCTTTGGACACCCGCGCACGTGGGAGTAATCGGAAACGAGCAAGTTGATTTTTTAGCCAAGTCAATTGTTGACAGTGACAGCGGCGACAGTGTGAAAGCTGTTGATGAAGTTGCCATACCATTCTCGGACTTAAAGCTACTCATAAGAGAGTCTATTCTTAATGAATGGAAAGAATATTGGTTGACTACAACAAAGATTAAAGGTGCCTATTACGCAGCAATCAATATTAATGTGGGAAAGTGTCCTTGGTTTTGTAGATCCAAATTCAACATGCAACGAAAATTTTATACTATATTAAATAGACTTCGATTTGGACATGGTCGTTTTAAAGCCCATCTTAACAGAATGCGCATTATTTCGTCCCCCATATGCACAGATTGCGATCAGAATGTTGAACAAACAATGAATCACATAATATTTGAATGCTCTGCTTTCAACATACAAAGAATTATACTTATTGATAAATTAATTAACACCTACGGCAAATCTGAGCTTGTCCCGCGCTCTATGCAAGAAATACTTAAAAGACAAGAGACATACAAAGCTATTTATGAATATATATGCCATACGGTAATGGATATTTAGGGAAAAATAAAGATATAATAGATGACTAATGACTTGACTTCGCTCAAAACTAAAAATGAAGAAAACATAATGAAGACTTGGCTTTGGCCTAAATATAAGACTACAAATATGGAAATAATATAATGAAGACTTGGCTTAGGCCTAAATATAACACTAAAAATATGGAAATAATACAATGAAGACTTGGCTTAGGCCTAAATATAAGACTACAAATATGGAAATAATATTATGAAGACTTGGCTTAGGCCTTAATGCACGGAATTTCAAATATGAATATTACTTATGACGAGGCTGTATGGGCTTGAGCCCTTTGCCTTCCCAGAACAAAGGGAAAATTAAAAAAAAAAAAAAAAAAATGTCTCTGGTGTCTATGATTTCAACAGTACCTACTTAAAATGTTTAAGTTTAAATTTTGTCAAATATGTTTGGAACACAATGTTAGTATGCATCAGATATCGGAGTCGGCGGTGCGGGATGTTTATGAGAGAATAACTAATAAGAAGGTAAGCTGTAATAGTGCAGTCTACCACACAAGTTATTTACAACAATACCAGCCCTCACTAGCTTAGCGGCGCAAGGGCGCTCGGGCGGTCGAGGCAGTCCACCCCGGGTACCAAGCTCCAGGAAGTGAGAACTTTAGCTCACTTGTATGGCCAAAGAAAATTGACAGAACACTGCATGGAAAATACAAACCGCGGCCATACAAACTTACATACATACGTATGGATTGAATACAGAATCTCCTTTTTTGAAGTAGCTTAAAAAAGTTTCTGTTGTTTACACTTTACTATGGCTTTAATTTTTGTGTCATAATGTGTATAATATTATCTTACTCATATTCTTATAAATGCGAAAGTTTGTCAAAATGTGTCTATGGTTGTTAATGTAAATGAAGAAACACCTAAACAGATTGAGATTAAATTTGGCACACGGGTAGGTCTTCTTTTCTTTTAGGTTAATGGCTCCACCGTTACAGTAGTGATTTTGCCAATGTCTTCATGTAAATAGTGTTACTCAAAAGTCAAAAAGCATAACTTCATATTTGACTATTTCCTATCAGGATCAATAACAAGTTTGGTCGTGAAGTGTCCTATGAGAAGTTAATGCTCAATGTGCTCGAAGTATTAAAATTAATAACATATAATATATATATTTTTTAAATTTATTATATGATATAACAAGCATGATAATTATTACAGTTACATCATGTTCTGTAATTAACACAGTTAGTTTTATTATAAAAGCCGAGACAAAATATTTGTTACATTAATTTGCAATATATATGTGTATGGATTGTGTAAGAGATGATATGAAAGAAAAGGGCGTGAATGACTTGATGACGAAAGATAGAAGTGAATGGAAGGGAAAAACATGTTGCGCCGACCCCAAGTAATTTGGGACCAGGGCAGGAAGATGATGATGATGATGATATAATGACAATCCACAGATTCTGGAGGATGGCAGTCGACACTATGCATGTTACATGTGCTTTTGTCAGCTGCAGAAGTGTAAGCAGCTTGTTACTAAAGCTCACAAGGCTGAGGAGCTTCTCAGACAAGTTTTGACAGATAGGTATGAGGTAAATAGAATGTACTTCACACTAGAGTAGTAGAGAGTACTAGAGTAGCTTGGATTAGATCATAATGAGATTTAACATCTTATGTCTCAGGATGAGGAGGGCAGTGAAATGCCACACAATACTTTGTAACTCAAAGTGCTGGATAGTGTTACTACTGTTTATGGGTGGTCGTATCGCTTACCATCACGCGAACGGCATGCTTGTCTCTTCATTCGACGCTATAAAAAAAAAAAGATAAGCCCAGTGCTATAGCGTGTTTGGGGGAGGCTGATTTTGGGTCTGCGGATACCTTCAAAGTATTTATACAAGCGAATTCACTGATAGCGTGACCTTAAACACGGTATTCATATTGAGCAGATAATGTTTACGTATTTGTTTGACAATACTATACGTCAAAAATACAAATTCGTACAATTTTGCATCCTTAAATACAGTTCATCCTTGAATATGAGTGTTATTGCCTCGGTGGCGTAGTGGTATTGCGTACGCATTATGAGTACGATTTGCGCGCTGAGGTCCTGGGTTCGAATCCCAGGTCGAGCCAAAAAAATTGTGACTGGGTTTTTCCATCTTAAAATTTACTCAGTCGCAGCTCGGAGTCAGGGAGTTGGCGGTGTGATACCCCCGTGTCTCGGAAAGCACGTAAAGCCGTTGGTCCTGCGCCTGATCTCTCTCCAGTCATGTCGGATTGCCGTCTCACCGGACTATGAGAGTGAAGGAATAGCGAGTGCACCTGTGTATTGCGCACACACCTGTGCACTATAATATCTCCTGCGTACCTGGCTGATCTCCGTTGAGATTGGCCGCCGTGGCCGAAACTGGCTAGGAGGATTTTCATTTTATTGTAAGTCAAAGAAGTGAGAACCTGGTGACCTGAAACACAGGCTTTACCTCATCGGGCACTATTCTCTTAAATACATCCTGTGTACTATAATATTTTAGTAACACTTTAAGTAATGTGATGATGAGTATGTAATTATAATTTATAAATAAATAATAATTATTATAAATAAATAAAAACAAATACATTTTAAGTTTACCGTTACCATGGTAACATGTTTACTATTCGAAGTTTACACGCGCAATGTTCACGCTGACGTCTTTCAGTTCCAAAGATTTACTCAAGCGTAATCATTACGTTAACCCATCAAGCCCGGCTCGGTTACATTGGCCCGGTACGTCATCTGTCAACAAGCGAAAATCGACCTTATACGCACCCACATAAATTTATGTGGATGCGTATAAGGTCGATTTTCGCTTCGGTTAAGTAGAAGATATCGCGTAAACTCGTTCTCAGGGTACAGAAAATCAGAAATTGTTTCAAGAAACAGTGAATTATATCAATTCAGTGTAAGATATTTTTTTCAGCTAAATACACAAGCACTTACCCTTATAAATAGGCAGGCACACGGCCTAACAAGCACAATGACAAAAAGCCGCATGGAGTTCTTGCAAATATGGGACAAAAATGAAATAGAAACAAAAATTAAATGTGAAGATGTTATAGTGAAGAAAGAACCGGAGGAAATTGGTAAGTGATGTCATAGCTTTTTTATAATAAAAATTACTTTGTAGTTGAATTTCGGCCATGTCTTTAGAGAAAATATTATAATGTGTATAATAATAATAATAACAAATATCAATTTATAATAGTAATAATGTCTATTGCCAAAATCAATATTGTTACAAAATTTTAAATAAGCACAAAAAAACTAACAAAACAGGAAAAAATTATGACAAAAGGAAGTGGCTTAGCTTAACTACTGTTTAAGGTATAAAACTCATCCAACGCAGATTTTCAAACACCCTTGGCCTCTAAGGTATTAGGCGGGGTATTTAGAAGTTAGGACTAACTGCTGCTCCATTGATTTTAACTCAGTTTCTTACAAAATTCATTAAATAACATCTTTAACAAATAAATAGTATCCATTATATATCTGTATTAAAAGATTAAAAACTTACGTATATGTTTTGTATGGGTGCTGGACCTCAAAATGCAACCGGTATCAAACTTTATGGATATTATAGAGGCAAAAATATGGATCCTGGATCCATTAAAGAAATATTTTAGACCCCTCTATTTATAACTAACTGTTAATTGTTTTTTTCATATCAAGTGTAGTTTTCAAGTAAAATTAAATTATACAAATCTCAAAATCGGAGGACTTTATAATTATACGATATATTGCAAAGGCCTAGTTTTTGGGAGTATTATCCAGATATATATGTCGGGACAGGAAGGAAGTATAAAAAGGAATTGTCATTTTTATTAATCTCATTGAGGGTGTCTGAATATATTACGTCGGGTAAGACAAAATAAAAATTGTATTGAATTGTCAGAGCGACAGTTGGGTGTATAAAAGGGGTGCCGAATCATTTGAAGGAACGTTCTGAGCAGCCGACTCGAGCGGACCTTTTGTTTGTCGCAGTACCTGCTGCGACATTCCATTGTTCCGTCCGAGTACCTGCTCGGTGCGTTCCGTAGCGACCTCGCTACAGCCAAGGCCAAACAGGTAGCAAAGGGGCAACCCTTTGCTATTTTGTTAGCCTATTTCGGGCCAAGCCGCGTCCTTTTCAGGACAGGGTTTAGCCCAATTTGTTTCTTATCGACGTTTGGCCCCTTCAGGGTATTGGCTCGGCGGAAACCTAACGGTGCTAACAAGCCGAGTCGCGTCACCGGCAACGCGCTACGCCCCTTCAGGGCAAGGCAAAGCCGACGGGTACGGATCCGGAGGCTGCGGAGGCACACCGCAGTCTCTCCCGTATATCACCTTCCCAACCCTACCCTTTCCTTAAAATCCATCCCGTGTATCGGTTGAGCGTGCGGCCTCCGGCCAATACCGTTTACGGTACACGGACTGTTAGGAACCCTTTTGCACAATAAGACTGGCAAAAGGGATACAAGCTTAGGGCACACCTAATTCTAAGTACACCCCCCCTCGCCTATACCCGGCGGGGAGGGACACGCACTCACTCACCCCCGGGCGTTCCTACCCGGGGACTTAGTTCATCGCGTCCCATACCGCGTCGCGATCCGCGCTCGTTTCGTTTGGTGTGAACCCGCCTGGTTTCTTCTGTGTGTTCTTTACAGGCGGTGCACACCCGGGGTTAGTGAACACACACGCGGCCCCCAAATAATTTTTTACCGTAGGCTCGGACTCAGCCGCCAATATGGCTGATTCTGGGCCTATGGATTTGGCTCCCGAGCGGCCTGTCGTCGCCGCTCAACCAAACCTAGTCAACATCCCCCTCGCCGCACCCATTATTTCCAGGGAGGAAATAATGAGAGTGGTGAGGGAGATGTTTCGGTCGGACAACGTGGTCCGACAAGAAATTCTCACTATGGCTAGGGAAGCCAGGGAACCGTCTGCGTCCTCAGACACCTCGGAGTCGTCCGAGGCTACGACCTCAACGGAGACCACCGAAACCTCGGGCGGCTCCGCGGAGTCTGAAGAGGAAATGGACACGTCCCCCAGCCAACCCGAAGCCTCCAACAATCCCAAGAAACGGCCAATATCTGCTTCTTCCTCCGCCTGCGAATCCGGGGAGGAGTCGTCTTCGTCGGAACGCGACGAGGAAGGCTTCACCACGGTGAAAAACAGCCGGAGGAAGAAGCAGAGAAGCGTCGCTGCTCCTGCACCAACCTCCCCATCCGCGCCTTCTGCGCCTTCCGCGCCTTCAGCGCAAACCGCGTCCGCGTCTGCGTCGACGCCGCCACCGCCGCCGACTCAACCAAAGGGGCCTAAAAAACCCCCGAGGTTGAACCTACAACTCCCATCAAATATGTCCATGCGGGACATATTTGAAGAATTGCGCAAACAGCGCATATCCATCGCGTCCAACTCGTGGAATAAGATCCACAAGCTTCTTGCCCTGCAGCCCGCCTCAATCGCGGACCACAGGGCGCTGACCAAATTCTTAGATGCCAAACACTGGCACTATTTTACCTATTCTCTCGCAGACGAGCGGCGCTTCCGCTACGTCATTCGCGGTATCCCCGTCCAAATGTCGACTCTCGAGGTCAAAGAAGGCCTTGAAGAGAAAGGCATAGTCACATTAGAAGTGCACAGGATGCACAGACAGTCCCGCGCCTCCCGGCCGGGAATACAATACGAGATGGTTCTCGCCATCCTCCAGTCCCCTTCCGACGTCAAAAGACTTTTTGAGATTAAAGATATCTCGGGGCTAGGCGGCTTCACCGTCGAAGCCCCACACAAATCGACCCAGATAGGGCAGTGTCACAACTGCCAGAAATACGGCCACAATTCTCGTGGCTGTCGCCTCCCCGCCAGGTGCGTCAAGTGCCTCGGCGAACACGGCACATCCGAGTGCCCCCGTCCTAAGGACCGCTCTCAGTGCACGGAGCCGCCTTCGTGCACAAACTGCCGGCAAACCGGCCATCCAGCGAATTATCGCGGATGCCCTCGCGCCCCCAAAAGAGTTGCCAAAGCTCCTAAAGCTGCGGCTCCCTCGGCCCCTCAGGCCACCACATTCAAACTGGCACCTGCGCCAGTGCGCAACCCGTGGTTTCCTCCCACGGCGCGCGCTGAACCCATTTCTCAGGCCCCCAGCGGAGTCACTCCCGCTGCCCCGGCCTCTACTCGACCCTCTCCTCCCCCAGCTGTGGCTCCTTCTTCAAAGGCAGCCCAGCCCAAACCCAAACCCAAACCCACCACCCCTCCCACCCCTTCTCAGTCGGCGACGGTGGTGGCGAAGGCAAGCGACGCCTCTTCCTCAGTCGCCTCACTATTAGGCTCCCCGGAGATAATGATTCTCCACGGGAAACTTTTCGAGCGTTCCCGTCTACTCACCCGTACGGGAGTAGAAGACCCCCTTTTAATCGCTGAGATCGCTCTGATCCAGCAACAAATCTTCGAGGCTACAGTTAACGCTGTGCGTCTCCCCTCTTTAATTTCATAAATGGCTACCAACGCCAGACAACTCCCCCAGCGGACAAAACCTCGCTCCCTCAGAGTGGGGTTTTTCAATTGTAACGGCATTCGGGACCAAAAAGCCGAAATTTCTTCTTTTGTCCGCGACAACCAAATTGACGTTTTCCTCATCCAGGAAACGTTCCTTAAGCCCTCTCACCGCGATCCCAACATCCCAAACTTCAAACTGGTGCGAAATGATCGTACCAGTGGCCGTTTAGGAGGCACTCTCATTTATTACAAAAGGTCCCTTCATTGTATTCCATTAGAATCACCGATAAGCTTGAGCAACATTGAGGCTTCGGTCTGCAGGCTAGCCATGACCGGACACCCGCCGATCACCATCATATCGGCCTATCTCTCGCCCACTAAGGAGCTTCACTCCAACGAACTCGAAACCCTATTTGATCTGGGGGATTCCGTCATTTTGGCGGGAGACCTCAATGCCAAGAACACTCTCTGGAACTGCAACTCGACCAACGAGCGAGGTGCAGTCCTAGAGAGTTGTCTTGACACAATCAATCTAAGCCTATTGGTTCCTTCAGAACCTACCCACTATAGTTACAACGACGACCACCGACCGGACATACTCGACGTGGCACTTGTACGGAACGTAAGCCTTAGCGTGCGTTCCATGCAAGTGTTACAAGAGTTAGACTCTGACCACAGACCTGTGATCCTCGATCTAGTCCCCGAAAACAGTCCAACAGACACAGGTCCTAATATTCCGATGAAGGTGAAAACGAATTGGCGTCTTTTAGGCACCAAGCTCGCGGACACCTCATCCACTGATCTCTCCGCGATCCCGACCAACATCATGACTCCTGAGGAAACGACCAGCGCGATACGCGTCTTCACCGACCACCTTCAGAACGTTTTGAGCGAAAGCTCCGAGAGGGTGCCAGAGACTGTTCACAGTCACTGGCAACTTCCCGAAGACGTTCGGTGGTGGGTGAGGTTGCGTAACGCTACGCTCAAAGCCTGCGCGACGAGACCCGTCCCGGAACGACGACATCTTGCGCGCTACCTCCAACGTGAGGTTAAGCGTCGCATAAAAGAGGTCGTCGATTCGAGGTGGGACACTCGCCTTGCCGATATCGATCCGACACATACCGCCTTTTGGCAACTGGTTCGTTCCTTCAAGAGAAACGATGTGGCCTCCATGCCTCCGCTCAATCGTCCGAATCAACGCCCGGCGTTTGATGACGACGAGAAAGCGGAACTACTGGCCGGCAGCCTGGAGTCTCAATGCTCGCTCACCTCCGTACCCGTAGATGACGACATTCTTGTTGCGGTTGACACCTTCGTCGAAGATAGGAACGCGGTCCGGCCACCGCCAGTCTCTATACCGCGACCGTTATACGATAACGTCGACCCGGACGTCGACCCGCCGCCCGACCCCCTTGCGCCGGTGACGATCGAAGAAGTCACCACTCTGATCAAGGCACTCAAACGTAGAAAAGCCCCCGGGGGCGATCTAATCCCTACTCGTATGATTAAGATGCTCCCGGAGCATCTAGTTCAAATCTTAACATCCATTTATGACGCCGCGTTTCGTAACTGCATCTTCCCAGAGGTCTGGAAAGAGGCAGTTGTGATAGGAATCCACAAGCCGGGGAAACCCGCTTTCGAACCCTCCTCTTATAGGCCCATCAGTCTGCTCAGTACTCTGGGCAAAATCTACGAGCGGATCGTCCTCGACCGCCTTAAAATAGTAGCTTTTAATCAAAATTTGATCCCTCCAGAACAGTTTGGCTTTCGTCCTAGACACAGTTGTGTCAATCAGGTGCTCCGCATCACGGAGTACGTCCACGATCAATTTCGTAAAGGAATGCCTACCGGTGCTATTTTCTTCGATATCGAAAAAGCATTCGACAGGGTGTGGCACAACGGCTTGCTTTTCAAGCTGTACACTCTCAACGTGCCCACACAACTCGTGCACATCATACGAGATTTCCTGTCGAATCGCGGTTTCAGATATCGCGTGGAGGGAACTCTCTCTTCCCGACACACCATCACGGCCGGAGTCCCGCAAGGCTCCGCCCTGTCCCCCTTTCTATTCTCGCTGTACACAAGCGACATCCCTAGACCACAAAACGCCCATCTGGCACTATTCGCGGATGATACCGCAATATACGCTTCACGTATAGACCCCGACAAAGTGGTGCGCACTTTGCAAACCGCCGCCGACGAACTCGGTGAGTGGTTCCGCAAATGGCGAATCACCGTCAATCCCACCAAAAGTCAGGCCATCCTTTTCACTCGGAAAAGGAAAGTCCATGTCCCTCACTTTTCAGTCCGCATGTCCGACCAGGTTATTCCCTGGAAGGGCCAAGCCAAATATTTAGGAGTAACCCTTGATCAGAGGTTGACCTTCATCCCACACGTAAATGCGGTACGCGCGCGAGCCGCATTCGCGATGAGCCAGCTTCACTGGCTCTTAAACAAAAATAGTAAGATGTCAATCCGCAACAAGATTAGGATCTTTAAAACATGCATCCGCCCGATAATGACATACGCGTCGCCCGTATTCGCTCATTTACCGCCCGGTCGCCTTCAGCGAATGCAGGTGCTTCAAAATCGATTCTTACGACATGCACTTGGTGCCCCGTGGTACGTTCGCAATCGCAACCTCCACGTGGACACCAATATGCCGACCATCAGGCACTTTATGCAGTGCGCCAGCAGACGCTATTTCGACAGGGCGGTAAACCACCCGAACACGCTTATCCGTAAAGCGTCTATATATACTCCATTTGACCGCGCCAAATGGAGACGACCGCGATCAGTCCTGACCGATCCAGAGGACGAAATCACTCTAGCTTTACGCGAAAAGAACGAGCATTTAAAGCTCATACACTCCACAAGACCGCTGTACCGTCCTCGCCGTCGAGGACCTCGTCGCGTTCCCCATAACCCTGCCCTCTCGTAGCAGTTCCGGCCCGCGTGCCGAAGACTACAATCAACACGTAAAATAGGATTAGCTTAAAAACCATATTCCCCAAACGTTGATGTCTTATCCTCTCAGTGGCCGCCCTGAGCCGAGGTCGTGACCCATTAGTGGGTCGCCCTCAGCGTGGTCGCTTAAATTTAAGGGTTGCGAGCGCCTTCTGCGCTCACCCACAAGACCGGTGTTCTTGTATAAGCCGACCCTCGTCAGGCTAACAAGAGTTTAGTCAGGGACAAAAAAAAAAAAAAAAAAAAAAAAATTTGAAGGAACAGTCTTAGTTCAGTCGACGTTGAGTGCGGTTGTGTTGCAACTAGTTCGGTGCAGTTCATTACTAAGTGGTAACTATGGTGGTTTTCATATCGGTCAGTGCTTAGTAAAGGGTTTACTATGTTAATTCGAGTTGTTACTATGTGAGTGGATTACAATGGAGAAGTTTGGTTAAGTAATTGTCTCAATATGCAGTGTGTGACAATAACCAAAGTTAATAATGAATCCTGACGTGGTATTGTACTCTGCGAATACTCGATTACGTAATAATTGACCAACGAACAATAAATAGCGAGTTGAAGATAATTCATTTGTCACTTTTACTATGTGTGCCCACGTATACCTATATCGGCCGCCACTCTGTCTCCGACATATATAAAGTATCTTTGTTAGAATTTAAAGACCGTTTTTGGACAAGTCCTTTCATGCAAATCTGTTAATATATTTTCAAGTTTACTTCTAACAAACATCCAAACATTTTCACGTCTTTCGCATTTATAAGAACTAAGAAGTAAGATTGTTTAAATATTTTCAGATACACCAGAGGCACCACCAGATTTCAATGCGGGTTCTCAGAGCATTTTGAATGACGACATCACAAATTGCAGCATTGAGGACATATCAAAACCCCTTGATTTGCAAAGTGAAACTGTTGTGGTTAAATCAGAAATCACAGAGAATTGTGATTTTAGTAATAAAGAAGGGTGTAAGCCTTCTTGTGGTGTAAATAATAGCAATCAAGATGAGTCTAAAAGTTCTTGTGATAATGACGCTGATGACAATAATGGTTCTCAATCAAGTTGTTCAGATTCTGAAGATGATTTGCCTTTAAAGAAGTCAAGCACCAAACTAAATGTCAAAAAGAAAAAGATTAGAAAGGACCAAGGTAATTTATTGTCATGTTTAATTATAGTGTCCGTAAACATGTATGTTCTGCTTCATAGCTGACAACAAGAATACAGTTTTACTACTACCCACTTAAGTAGTACTTTTTAACTAAAGGTGTCAGTTAAGTTAGACTACCTTCGTGGTGTAGTCCTATTACGGTTTGACTGCAATGCTGAAGTCTTGGGTTTGATTCTCGGGTCGGGCAAAGTGATATTGGGTTTTAAATTCAGTATCAGCCCAGAGTTTGGAATTTGTGCCTGATATGCCGATAGGCTCACCCCCTATCACATCATTGGACGGAATACGCACGGGGAAAAGTGGGTGCATTAGTTGCGCCTCTGCCTACCCCCTCAGGGATAAAAGCCGTGAGTGTGTGTCAATTAAATGCCGCGAAGAATGTCCGCAAGTTTAAAACCCAAGAACACGCTAGACTGGGCGCCGCCTAGGAAAAAGCCGGCGGCGGCGTGATGGTAATTTTTGGTCGGAATATTGAATATATAGCCCAAATCAAATCAAATAAATTCCTCAGTTACATGTTCGTAGGTCCCCGCAAAGCACTGGAAGCACTAGCCAATTATCGTTATGAAAATTCCTTCAGGACCTATGCTCCATCCGCACTGTGGATTGGGGGCTTTTGGAGAATTCCACCACGATATCGTAAAAGGCGACTAATAGAAGCCACCGGGGGTCGCAGACGGTCGGCAGGGGGCTGTCCGTCTTTAGTTTTGTGTGTTTTTTAGCAAATTGTTGCGATCCCTGTGATGGACGGCAGCGTGGCAGGTAGGCCTCACGCTGCCGTTGAGGCCGGGGGCGTCCTTCAGTGCGCGGGAGCTTCTGAGCCCAACACAACAGAAGACGGGCCGCACTAGGCGGCACCGTGCAGGGACGGTTGCGGACGACAACTTACGAGACTTCCGTCAGAGGAAGCCCGCAGCCGTCCCTAATGCGCCGAAGATGGCCACAGGGGAGTTTTGGTTTGTACGCCTTGCGTTGTAAATACGTGGGGCGGTCACCCGATGGTTCCATCTCTCCGGGCGGTTCAACGTCGGGTCGTAAGGCACGGTGAACCCAGCATAACCGCTCAGTCGCCCCCCTTGAAGGCTGGACGGTAGTAAGAAGTCACTTTCTCTGCGAAAAATAATAACAAAAAAGACCCATGCACTCGCGAGTCTTTATCTTGTTTCGCGGAGAAGATGAAATGACCATTAACGCCCTTTGGTGCCACCATTCCGTTATCAAAAATGACTGCGCGGTTATATCATTATCGTGATGCCGTGACCAAGGAAAATAGGGATTCATTTTTATATATAGATATAGATAATATTATAAACGCGAAAGTTTGTAAGTATGTATGGATGTTTGTTACTCTTTCACGCAAAAACTACTGAATGGATTTCGATGAAATGTGGCACACAGGTAGATCATGTCCTTGGTTAACACATAGGCTACATTTTATCCCGGGAAAATAAGAAGCGCGACTTTTATCCCGGAAAACCTTTGTGACGCGGGCGGAGCCGCGGGCAAAATCTAGTATTTAATATTACTTCTTGATAGTGGCGGCCTTAGCCAATATAGGGCTCAAGGAGCAGATGTTTTTTTTTGTATGGCCATCTTCGGCTCATTAGGGACGGTTGCGGGCTTCCTCCGACTAACGTCTAAGTTGTCGTCCGCAACCGGCCCTGCGCGTACCGCTGTTGCGGTCCTTTTCCTGTTACGGGGGCTCAGAAGCCCCCGAAACACCGTACCGTGTCCACCTTTTGGTGTCCGAGGCAGCGTGAGACACGCTGCCTCGGACATGTCCATCACGGGGGTCACAGAAGTTGGCTAGACTAACAGGTGGGCGGCACCTCCCGCCCACCCGTGACCCCCGGAGGCCCCTATTAGTCGCCTTTTACGACAGGCAGGGGATACCGTGGTGGAATTCTCCAAACGCCCCCAATCCACAGGGCGGGAGACGTCGGTCAGTCGTCCACCCGACGCCTCCTACGTCTCGTCTGGCGGCGGGAGGGATCACCACTGCGCTGGCGATCCCTCTCGGCACTCTCCTTCCGCGAGAGGACCGCCTCGCAGAAGTGGGCCACCGCCTGCCAGACCTCCCGGCCGCCGACCATGGAAGCGACCACGGCCGGCAGCGAGAGGTCTTCTCCGACGACTGCTCTGAGAGCGCTGCGTTCTTCATCCCAGGCTGGACAACACTCCAACGTATGTTGGGCCGTGTCCATTGGGCAGTTGTCACAATAGTGACACACGGCCGACTCCTCTATCCCTACCACCCGAAACAGGAACTCACCGAAGCAGCCATGCCCGGTGAGCACCTGCGTCAGGCGGTATGTTGCCGCTCCGTGGCGCCTGTCCAGCTATTCGGCAAAGACAGGACGCACTGCCTCTACGACCCTGTGCCCCCACGACGGGGCCTCCAGCCTGAGACGCCACTCCTCCACGGCGGCTCGCCGTAAGGAGGCCCTCTTGGCCTCCACCTCCTTCAGGGCCGGACGCTCCCCGCGACTGAACGCCTCCTCCCGCCAATGGAATGCATCGGCAAGGGATTTGACGTCCAGGTCCCAGGGCAGAAATCCGGCCAATAAGCAAGCCGCCTCGAAAGAGACCGTGCGGTACGCCCTCACCGCCCGCTGCGCCCGCTGCGCTAAAGCTCTCTGCGGGGCGCGCAGAAGGGCGACGCAGGGGCGGCCCAGGGAGTCAGCCCAAACGGGGCTGCCATAAAGGGCCATGGACCGCACGACTCCGTGATACAGCCTCCGGCAAGGGAAGCCAGGACCTTCTAGGTTGGGCAGCAGGCCGGAAAGAGCGCCCGCTGCCCGGGACAATTTAGTCCTCAACTCCTTAAAGTGGGTGCGGAATCGCCATCGGCTATCTAGGACTAAACCTAGATACTTCATGCTAGAGCCGATGGCGATCCGCACCCCCCCAAGAACGATGCCGGCACCGGCCGGTGGCCCTCTCCGAGGTCCGTGAAAACACACGGCCTCGGTTTTCTCGAGGGCCACCTTCAAACCTAAACGTTGAATTCTTTCAACTACTTGGCCGGTGCCCGCCGCCGCCAGAGTTGCGGCGTCCCGGAAGGTCCCAGAAGGAGCAGATGTTTGCACGTGGCGTATTTCTTTGTGCCCTATGTCAACCGCGGGCTCAGCCGCCGCGCCGCTAGGCTCGCGCGGGAGAAGAGTGAAAAATAAAAGGGGCCTCACAAAGCTGATGTCGCCGACGTCCACGTTTGGTCTAGCGCCGCCATTGTAAACTTCCACGGCATACCAAATGTATACCAAGACACTTTGTTGCATCAGGGACGACTTCATGATTCCATGGTCATGTGCGCCTGATCATTTGATCCGCAAATCCATCGAAAGGACGGGTAATATTCAGCATACTGCTGGCGAAAGGAGTCCGACCTTGCCTGTTCCTGCACCATCTCTTTCCATAAAAGGTCTACCTTCGTACTTGCAGGCCATCAAACATTAAGATCTTCTGCTGTGGTCTTGGTTAGCAACACAGCGACAGCGAAGGGCCTGTTCCTTTAAATGGCATGAAATCGCTATGCTCTCAATTAAGGGTAGCTAAAACTCCAATAAGTTGTTAGGTTATACATTGCAACCTCAAAGGCTGAGTGGACGGTTATGATGGGTTCGAGAGACCCCACGATCGCCTGATAGACCCTGTTAGTCGGTTTTTACGACAGACCGGAGATGCTGCAGTGGACTTCCCTAAACGCCCCCAATTCACAGGTCAGGGCCAGGAGTCTCTAACGTCTCTGATGGCAGAGTTATTGGCCCGTTAATGATCTCTCGTAGCACTCTCTTCCTGGTGGAGGACTACTCCGAAAAAGTTAGCCACTGCAAACTAGAACCTCCGCCTGTCGACAATGGACTAGTAAAATACGATCACATGCACCTGACCGTAAGACCGTTGGGCAGTTATAACAATGAAAAGACATGACCTACGATCTGCCACAGATACTCTCTGAAACAATGTTCTCCGATGAGCACATTTGTCAGTTGATAGTTGGACCATCGTTGCTTCGCGCCTAGGTGAAATCAGGTTGCACTACTAAAACGTCTGAGCACCGACGACGGGGTCTCTAGCCTGAGGCCACATCCTCCATGGCAACTCCACTGAAAGGAACCCGCTAGGCCTCTACGTAAGAACCGGACGCTGCTCATGTGTGGAAGCTTCCTAGAGCCAGTAGAAGGTGGCCAAAGGGATTTGGGGTCAAGATCCTAGGCCGGCATCTAACCAACAAGTAAGTCACGTACTAGACCGTGTGGTACGCCCTTATCATCTGCTGCGGATTCCGCTGGAGAGCATTGCAGAGGAATTCGGAGGTCCAAGGTTTCGGCCGAAGAGGGAGTCCTATAAAGGATCATGGACCACATAACTCCGTGGCATAAAGTCTGGTTGGAGATGCCAGCACCTTTTAGGTTAGACAGCAAGCTTGAAAGAGCGCAGCCGCGTATAGGCGCGTGGGCAACTGGGCACAGAGGCCGTAGCCAAGGTGCCTTTTACAATCGTTAACGCTAATATTTTTATCATATTTATACTTTTAATATCATGTTATCAGACAATGATTCTTTTTATTCCGCTAATGAGGATGCTGCTTCATTCGATAATGAAAGTTACTGTTCTGCGCCTGATGGGCTTGGTGACTTGGTGCGCCAAACATTTAACCAATCACCTTTGCACAGTTTTAACATCTGTCATGTTAATGCTCAAAGTGTACCAAGTCACTATAGCGACTTGTCCGAGACTTTCACGGATGCCGGCGTACATGCCGTCCTGATTTCCGAGAGCTGGCTCAAACCTCATCTTCCCTCTGTCTCATACACCCTCCCTGGTTTCGTTCTAATTAGGAACGATCGAATTCACAGGAGGGGAGGCGGTGTCGCGATTTACCTCCGCAGGGACTTTAAATATGATATTGTTGCCTCTTCTTCTTGTCTATGTTCTACTTCTGCGGAATATCTTTTTCTTGAGGTCTGGGTCAAGGGAGTGAAAACCTTACTCGGAGTTGTCTATTGTCCTCCTTCCCTTGACTACTTCTCCAGTCTGGAAACAAATCTGGAATCCTTGGGATCAAACTACGCACACCACATCATCATGGGCGATTTTAATACCGATCTCCTGAACCCCTCACTCCTCCATATCACGTAAACTCCTCGACATCCTAGCCTCTGTTAGCCTTCACGTTTTACCCTTACAAGCCACTCACCATAACATTGAAAATGATAACACTTGGCTTGATATTATCCTTACCTCTGCTCCGTCCCTTGTTTCCTCTCATGGCCAATTTCCTGCCCCTGGTTCTCTCACCACGCCCTTATTTACATCTGTTACGCCCTTGAATCCCCCAAATCCCCTCCTAAGATTTGCACTTGCGTTGTTTTGGTCGAATGGATAGACCAAGCTTAATAGGGACGCAGCAAATATTAACTGGGATGAGATAATAACAGCCAAATCTATTGACGAAATGGTAGAAATTTTCAATAAAAAGGTTCTCTCACTTTTTGATACTCACGCTTCTATTAAAAAAAATGAAATTGAGGCGTCCTGCTGCGCCGTGTATGACACCTGGAGTTCGGATGGCGATGAGACGAAGAGACCGTGCATTTCGTAAATTCAAAAGGGATCGTACAGAGGAAAACTGGGGCTCTTTTAAGGCTGCAAGGAATCGGCGCAATCAGATGGTACGTAATGCTAAACGCCGCCATATTCTCAGTAATATCTCCTCGTCTTCCCCTGCTAGTATCTGGAGATTCCTCAGAACTCTGGGTATAGGCAAAGTTAAAAGCTGAGACTCTCATGGTGCGACCCTTGGATTGAATGAAATTAATCAACATTCCTCCTCTAGCACCTTGATTAGTCACCATACCAAGCGTCGCACCTTGGATTTTTTAGCTAGCCTCCCTAGGCCTACATCTTGCCCCTTCTACGTACTTCTAAGTACAAGGCTTCCGGGACAACTTCCAGTGATCGTTCCCAACAGGACACGCACACATCGAGTCGCTCGTAAGGCACAGGCCACCCTGCAGTACATCTCAGTGCTGCCATTTTTTCGTGTTTAGTCCGTTACACTACGCGACAGAGGGCGAGTCCATCGCCATGTCGGGCACAATTTCCAGATTCCGGACTAATACTGAGGGAAACCCAATATCACTTTGCCCAATCGATCCAAGACTTTAGCACCACAGTGGTACTGTAATACAACTACGGCATCGAGGCAGTAGGAAGAATCTTGTCAATATTGATTCATGGCCCAGTAAGCATCTTTACCAGAATAGCACAACGCCGCTCGGCTCACCCTAGTCTTAAATGAAGTTTTGCGTCAAACTTTGACCAGGAATTTCAGCAGTAATCCAGGACAAGGACCAGAGGACGACCTGATTAGGTCTCTAAACGAGGCGGGCTTCTACATTGTTGGCTATGCAGACGAACCTTGTAAAACGAAAGTTCGAGGGAATTCTGTGTGGCCTCACGCAGGAAGCCTTTAGAATCGTCGGACGATGGTGTTCTGAACAAGGAATGTCTGTAGACCCATCGAAAAACTGGACTGATTTTGTTCTCAAAGTAGCGGAGCATGCTAAACTCCTAGGTACCACACTGAACCTTATGAAGGAGGTAAAATATCTAGGCATAATTTTGGATGATAAGCTGTTATTAGACAAAGCCTGTATCAACGGAGTCTGCCCGAAGATCACGAGCTGGCTATACACAACAGTGATACGGCCAATCATCTTCTACGGAGCCGTAGTATGGTAGCCCTGAACCAAACTCACCACAACTGACCTGAACTAAACAAACTGCAGAAATTCCAAAGATCAGCTTGTACAGCTATAACGGGCTGCATGAAAACCATACCCACAGTAGCACAAAAGGTACTGCTGAGGTTTCCACCCTTGGATCTTTTTATCCGACAGGAAGCAGGCTCAGTAGCTATCAGACTAAATACATTAAAGCTCTAGGGTTCACCGAAAGAGGCTCACAGTGATATCCTTGGGGAGGCTAGTAAACTATCAATCGCTGATAGTCGCCGCCAACGACAGAGCGCCCAAACAACATATCTTCAACAAAAGCTACAATGTCCAGCTTGTTGAAGAACAACATGACTGGTCTGAAACACATGAACTGAGAGTATACACCGATGGCTCAAAGGATGGATGGATGGTTGCTCTAATGGATATCAACACTAGATTATCAATGGCCTTAGGTGAGCACAGCTCCATATACCAATGCGAATGTATTGCCATCACACAGGCTGCCAACGCAGTGGACAAGCGCGGTCTAACAGCCCAAAAGATACGCATAGTGTCAGGCAGCGCTGTGGTTCTACGAGCCCTTGACAGTGGAACTATCCAATTTGGGTTCATACTAGAGTGCCACCTGATATTGGAGGGTATAAGTAGGACTAACTCCTGCACAACGGGCTGAAACCCTCGGCACACCGGGGTCACTTCGGGTAGACTGAAGGAACCAGGAAGATCTTGGGCTTCTGGGAGGAGTTGAGCTGGCTAGATTGCTAGCTGGCACATCATGCACAACGGCCACTTTCTACGGGCTAAGTGCGGAAAAAGGAGCCCCACAACAGTTACAGGGACCAGAGAATAACCTCAAATTCATCGCAAGACCCGCTCTTAATGTAAAGTTGCCTCGGCTTGTCACACGAGATCTTAATATTGGTCTGGATTACTTATAAAAGAAACCAGAACCCTCAACCAAAGATTTTGGATCATACGATACCAAACTTCCTTTGCCGTTGCAGCAAGCGTCATATCGTCACAGATAGCCGCACATGGTGCAGCCGTTAGCATCACCAGCCAGACACTTTGACAGGACACAAACTGTGTCGCACCATATGCCGTGCGTCTACAGAAACGCTTGAGCTCAAACAGAAACGTTTGAACACCAATATTTCTTGAGGACCGACAGTTCGATCCCACTTCTGATGACGGAGGAGAAGGTCTAGAACTCTTTAAAAAGAGGTGACGTCAGCTCTGCCGACGTCACAGAGTTCCACCTCATCATCATAACCCATGATGTGAGAGTAAAATTCCAAATTGTTCTGCATCCTTTATCCCTGGATGTTCCAAACTTATTTTTGGAGCTCCGAACAGTTGGGAGTCTCACAAGAGACTGTCGTTTCAAATGCGAGGCACTCTATTTATACCAACGATTTGACATCTCGACTAGTTTTTTGCACGATTATTATTTCAAAATACCCGCCGCTCCGTCATGTACAATAAAGTATTATAAATCAATTTAAAAAAAATACCCGCCGACTCGAATGTTACCTGACCTTTCTAAGTTGGATTCGAACGAAACACTTCTCAGTCCATAATATTATAAGCTGTAACGAGACCCAACGGACCGCAGAATTTAACTAAAATACGATGAATAGTTATGAAGTAGTAGTCCAAACATTTTTGCATTTTTATTCAAAATCATATTGAAAGTTTCTTTAATTTCTTCTAGAAACCTAGTATTCCATGAACGAAGTTGCGAGCGTAAGTTAGTCGTAAAGTAAGGAAGTGTTTAAAAATAATGCAAACATAATAATTCACTATTTATTTATGTTTAAGGTGCACCTCTAAACAAAAAACCTAAACTGGATGATAATAACGTACAAGACAAAACCAAAAACAATATAGAAAATAGATCTGAAAAAATATCATCACCTGAAACGTGTAAAACAAATATAAATATTGAAAATACTTCATCAATAGTATGTAATGAAAGAATTAATCAAATGTCTATATACAAAGAATTTATATGCAATGATTGTGGTACAAAGTGTTATACCAAAGCTTTACTTATAAAGCACATGAATGTACACAAGCCTGTAATTATTGAACCAATTAAGATTGACATGAAAATACAGGAATCTGTAACCCATGGAAAAATTAAAGAAATCGATAATTTAAACGAACATCCAACTACGGGTAAAAAAAAGTATCAATGTGAACAATGCAATTACAATTCTGCATTAAAGAGTAATTTAGTGAAACATATTAGAACCCACACAGGAGAGAAACCTTTCAAATGTCAGTACTGCAACTACAAATGTGCACAAAAGCGTGAATTAAATTCTCATATTAGCACCCACACAGGAGAGAAACCTTTCAAATGTCAGTATTGCGACTACAAATGTTCCCGAAAAGAAACTTTAAATTATCATATTATAACCCACACAGGAGAAAAACCTTTCAAATGTCAGTATTGCGACTACAAATTTTCCCGAAAAGACTCTTTAAAATCTCATATTAGAACCCACACAGGAGAGAAACCTTTCAAATGTCAGTACTGTAACTACAAATCTGCACAAAAGCGTGATTTAAATTCTCATATTAAGACCCACACAGGAGAGAAACTTTTCAAGTGTCATTATTGCGACTACAAATGTTCCCGAAAAGAAACTTTAAAAAATCATATTAGAACCCACACAGGAGAGAAACCTTTCAAATGTCAGTATTGCAACTACAAATTTGCCCGAAAAGAATTTTTAAAAAATCATATTAGAACCCACACAGGAGAGAAACCTTTCAAATGTCAGTATTGCGACTACGAATGTTCCCGAAAAGATTATTTAAACCTTCATATTAGAACCCACACAGAAGAGAAACCATATCTTTGTGAAATATGCGATAAGAAATTTACTAATCGCAGTTTTTTAAAACGACACTTGCACGTACATGTTAGTAAGAAATCTTGAATTATACTATACTAGCTTTTGCCCACGACTTCGCCCGCATTAATAAGTTTTTGCGGGCTAAAAGTTCATAAAAACCTTCCCGTTGAATTGCTCTATACAACACATTTATTTGGATAAAGACTAATATAATGACGTTGATACAACTATTAACAAATAATGCATTAATTTCGACCAAATTTTATTACCATAAAAACGGTTCTAGTGAGTTAATCTTAAAAGATAGACATATCCTGTCGCGGACATTTTTTTAGATCATTTCAAGAGGAATAATTCTTTATAATTTTCCCCGTTTTTTTTTCACATTTTCCATTATTTCTTCGCTCCTAATAGTTGCATCGTGATGTTTATAGCCTAAAGCCTTCCTCGATAAATGGTCTATTCAACACAAAAAGAATATTTCAATTCGTACCAGTAGTTCCTGAGATTAGCGCGTTCAAACAAACAAACTCTTCAGCTTTATAATATTAGTATATATTAAAAAATTAAGCCCGGAGTTTCTTTCTGCCTTTCTTCTTCGGGTAGTCATCGCTTAGGTAGCTAGTGAAAGGCTGGTAGGTTAGCTAGGCTAGGGCCTGTAGTGTCCTCACCGGTGAGGATCGCGACGCGTGCCTCCCATTAATTTTAATAAAAAATATTATTTTTTATCTCTTTCCTGCCAGCCCGAGCTTGGCTTCTTTATATTTAGTTTACATTGATTTTGCTCCCTTTAAATATGTCTTTAGTTATATAAGTGACTATTTGTAATAATAATTATTAATTGAATGTATCTTTTTGTTTTTTTTTTGTCGCGGGGAAATCGCTTTAAGATCCCGCGTCAGTCCGAGGAACCGAGGCGGGTATGTCGGGGTTACCGGCATGCTTTGCACGCCGGCGTACCGACTAAAACCCCGCGGTAGCCTACGTCGACGCATTAGAAGCGGCTCCGGGGTACCATAAGGCATTACCTCAGATTGCTACCGGAACAGCCACTGCGAAATACTGTCTAAACAGTCCGTCGGCACATCGAACCCAATTGGCGTCCAAAACAGCGGCGAGGTCTGCACACCTATCCAATCCATTTCAGGGACATTTCTGAAGTACATACAGCCCCGAGTGTATGTACAATGACCCTGATGGATCCCATTAGTCGCCTTTTACGACAGGTAGGGTTGACCGTGGCGATATTCTTCTAGGCCCCCGTCCACAGGGCGGGTGCGTCGGGTCAGACGTCATGGCCTCGACGTCTCCTTCTATTCAGCTGTTGGCGGACGGGATCCGTCCGCTCACGGTCCCGTTCAGCGCTCTCCTTCTGCGACATGACACGTTCGCAGAAGGAAACCGTCGCAATTGAATGTATCTTGACATATCATAAGTGCAACTATGTTCGCCTACGTGATGAATAAAGTATTTTATTTTGTTTTATTTTTTTAAAGATTATAATATTAGTATAGATAACTAGCTTTTGCCCCCGGCTCCGCAAGCGTTAAAAAGTTTTTCCGGGATAAAAGTCCCGCTTTATGTTTTCCCGGGATAAAAAGTAGCCTATGTGTTAATCCAGGACATTATCTACCCGTGTGCCAAATTTCATTGAAATCCGTTCAGTAGTTTTTGCGTGAAAGAGCAACAAACATCCATACATCCAAACATTCTTACAAACTCGCCTTTATAATAGTAGGATATAGACAGCACACACAATACTTCTAGAATTAGGGACCAATGATTTAATATGTGACTCGTAAATTATTTAGGTTTTAAAGTTTACACTCACACATAAAAATCTATTAGGTTTAAATTTATTTATTAACCGACTTCCAAAAAAGGAGTAAGTTCTCAATTCGTGTGTTTGTATTTTTTTTATGTATGTACACTGATTGTGTATTAAACTATACTTTGTGGATTATTATTCCAAATTATTCAAATGCGAACCGTTTTACTCTTCCTTTAAAAACGCGTTCGGGTAAAATTAAGAAGACTTCTTTGAGTAATTTTGTATAACAAGAATGAAATCATGGATCCTTTCCACATAGTATGGTTCAGAATTAACAGTTAATGTGCAATTTCCGTCATACACAAAAAGTGGAGGCCGATCGATACTACGGCTTAGAGTATGTATAAGTACCTATAGAGCGCTAATATCGCACCGTGCGCCCACTACCCAGCGTAGGCAGGTGAACTATAGCTACTTATATAGAAATGTTGGCGACTGCTAGGGATGGGCACGCGAGCAGCACTAACGCAAGAGTTATCGATAAGTACAGGTCCGGCGGCGCGGTATATATTGTTGTTAAAAAATGTGGTTCTACAAAATATGACCTTTCCCCTTATTCCCTATGACACGCGTTATTTTCACCGTTCGTAACAAGCGCGTAACGTAACTCGTCGCGTTTATCACTATGGAAATTGGCATACAGAATACCATTTTACGCACATTACACGAAGTGAACGTGACGCGGCCGCGTTACGAGTTAACAATGTCATAGAGAATCATGCCTCTTGTGGGTACTTTCAGCGTGTTGCGTTAATATAGATAAAAAAAACCATGCTGCGAATTAGTTAAGTGCCATGTGGAATGATTTTTAGTGCCATCACGTCAGGAATCACCAGAACTAGCACCTGTATTCGTTTCCGAGAGCGTTTCCCTTCGACCCGATATACACATAGTTATTTGCGCATAACCTCTTAAAGGCGTGTTTATTACATCAAAAACCATATTTTGTCTTTTGAAAGGACGCGAAAAAAAGTTATCGTAATCGGACAATGTTTAGGAACAGTGATTATTTCTTTCGTTTCATAAACAAATACGCACTTATTAATTGGCTTAAAAATCACACGCAGACAAAAACAGTTACCTAAGCTACATTATAAATACTCGCCGGTATCACACCCAGAGGCATTGACCATAGGTAGTTTCGGCTGTGGCTCAGATATACTTTAGAGGCGTCGTGGCTCCCTTCCAGGTGTGCACCTCCCATCAATAATTTACTTAATAAATCAATTTTAGGTCTTTATGAAAGTTTATAATATATCCCTTATTAAATCTAACAGTGTTGGTTACAAATTAAAACGATGTTTACTAAATTTTATACCAAATTGAAGTATAACAAAATGTAGAAAATTGATGTTTCTTTTTTCTATTTTTATTACATACTAGCGGCCCGCCCTGGCTTCGCTCACGTAGCAAAGCATATTAGGTACATGCTGAAATTAGTTTTTTGTCATACAAAATATTTATGTAATATACACATAAGCATTCCTCTTGAATCACTCCATCCATTGGTGAAGTTTTTCCGAGATAAGAATTAGTCTAGGTCCTTCCCAGGGTCTTAAGCTATGTCCCTTCCAAATTTCATCGCAATCAGTTCAGTGGCGTGACAGTGACGGCTCCACTCGCGTGAAAAAAAAAAACCGAGATAAAATTACCGGTTTATGTTCTTCCGGTATAAAGTAGCCTATGTCCACCTCTGGATCTCAAACTATCGTCATACTTTTTTTATATTAATATTACTATTTTTATATAAATTGTCGCCAAAACCTCGCGGAGCCTTTGTTTATAATGTTCTCACTCTCCATCAATGAAGGTGTTATGCCGTCATTCTGGAAACAATCCTATATTATGCCAATCTTCAAATCTGGAGATAAACGTGATATCGGCAATTATAGACCTATATCTAAGTTAAGTACAATTCCAAAGTTATTTGAAAAAATTGTGTATAACTCCATTATCCCTATTATTAGACCAATATTGATATCTCAGCAACATGGGTTTGTCTCCAAGAGATCGACAGAAAGTAACCTATGTGAATATCTAGACCTTGTGTACCGTGGTCTTGATGCCGGCCAGCAAGTGGATGCCGTGTATACTGATTATTCCAAGGCTTTTGACAAAATTTCACATACTATTCTCATAAGAAAATTGAATAGAATCGGTATACACGGTGATCTCTTGCGTTGGCTGGTTTCTTACTTACGAGATCGTAGTCGAGCGGTAGCAGTAAAAGGTTATTGTTTATCTTTCTTACCTGTTACCTCTGGTGTACCCCAAGGTTCGCACCTTGGCCCACTCTTATTCAACATTAATTTTGAATTCAATCACTCTAATTTTCTATTATTTGCAGATGACACAAAGATTTTTAAAATTATAAAAAATGTACATGATTGTGAGTTGCTTCAAGAGGATTTAAATAGACTTCATTCTTATTGTGTAACCAATCACTTACAACTTAACATAATAAAGTGAAATGTTATTACATTTGGTAGAAAAAAGGAACTCATTAATTTCGATTATAAGTTTAATAGTGTGCTAATTCGTAGAGTGACCGAACTGCGTGATCTCGGAGTGCACTTAGATTACAAACTTATGTTTAGGACTCACATAGAAATTATTACAGATAGAGCCTATAAAATGCTTGGTTTTATATTAAGAATCTCCAAAGATTTTAAACAACCCTCGACATTGATAATATTGTATAATTCGTTAGTTATCTCAATTCTGGAATATTGCTCAACAGTTTGGAATCCGGTTTATAAAGTTTTTATAGACTTAATTGAACGTATTCATAATAAATTCCTAAAGCATATGCGGTATAGATTCAACGATGATAATTGTGTAATGTATAAATTAAACTTCAAACTTCATAATCGACGCGCTATGAGGGATCAGATCTCAGAGTAAGTATATACCTATAGAGAGCGCGTATGCAAGTGGGAACAATAGGCACGGGTGGGAACATCGTCCTGCGCCGGCCGCAAGCGCTTGTAGTCACTCGAATAGGAACGGCATGAGCACACGCGAATGAGATCTATGCGAATATTTGATTATTAATACTGCAAAATGGTTAAATGTTCTGTGGAATCTTGTAAAAACGACACTCGGAAACACACTTAACAGAATTCTAATATCACGTTTCACAGGCAAGCCATATTTCAGTATATTTTTAGGTAAAATTGAAATCACGCGTCGCGGTATGAAAGACGCTCGGGAGGCGAACACTTGTACCCCCCCGCACTGCCCCGCATGCCGCTTTTTCGTTAGTGATGTTACGCGTCGATACCAGAATCGATGTAATATTTTCATATTATAGCATACGTATTTATTACTATCGAAGGCGATGCTTAATATAATGTAGCTTAGGTAACTGTTTTTGTCTGTGTGTGATTTTTATACCAATTAATAATTGCGTTTTTGTTTATGAAATGAAAGAAATAATTACTGTTCCTAAAAATTGACTGATTACGATAATATTTTTACGCTATTGCATAGCTTCTATCGCGGGTCTTGACAGTATAAGTTGGCAATCATTAAGATATATTTCTTTGACATTTTTTTAACATTGGCAATAAATATTTCAAAAACTAGACGTGACTATTTTAGGCTTGGGGAGACTAGCTAAGAAATCCATGGTGCGATGCTCGGTTTATATCCATTGGTTCAATTATAATGGATATCCATTAATATTATTGGTTCTTAATGCTTGTAAAAACTGCTCTTGAGGTACCGTGTTTATAAATCATTCCACATGGCACTACACCAATTCGCAGCATAGCTTTTATCTATATTAACGCAATATGCTTAAAATTACTCACAAGGCCATATTTTGTAGAACCACAATTTTTTAACAACAATATGTACCGCGCCGCCGGACCTGTACTTATCGATAACTGTTGCGTTGGTGCTGCTCGCGTGCCCATCCCTAGCAGTCGCCAACATTTCTATATAAGTAGCTATAGTTCACCTCCCTACGCTGGGTAGTGGGCGCACGATGCGATATTAGCCCTCTATAGGTATATACTTACTCTGAGGATCAGTTGCTCTTATATAAAATTATTAATAAACGATCAATACCTTTACTAAATAAAATTAATTTAAGTGTCCGAGACCTGGAGTCAGGAATAAATGTATTTTCTATATTCCCTATATGAGGACTAAATACTGCAGCAACAATTTTATTTCTCGTGTTTGCAAATCTTATAACGTTACATTTTCTGGTCTTAAATTTAATCAGTTTAGAAAACAAGTAATGGAAACAGTTTGCAAGCAAAGAGGATATTGATGACTTATGGCATGATAATATTTTGTTACTGTTTGTTTTCAACTTCATGTGTAGCTTGTGAGATGACTGCTTTCTGTGGCTGATTTGTTCAGACCGGCCAGGAGGAGGCATTCATTACGATGTTACAGGATCACAGGACTCTCCCTGTTCTCCTCTGAATTATTTCGTGTACCTATTTGCCTATCTAAATTATAAGGATTTGTCAGTTTAGCATTTAAGAGTTATTTAATTGTGGAAACTTAATTGAGTTACGTACTACCTAATTTGTTTTATGTTATGTCTTTGTTATTTGCTTGTTTGTTTCCCTTAAAAAAACAATAAATAAATAAATACTTATTTTCTTGCGGTTCTACTCGCAGAAAAAGATTTTCCGGAATAAAAGTGTCGGTTTATTTTTTCCCGGAATAAGATATAGCCTAGGTCCGTCCCAGGATCTTGACTCGTCAAGCCCCGCGACGGATGCGGGCGTTCTAGTATATAAGCTTTCCGCATAAATCTATATATAAGCGGGGCTTGACGGGTTAAACTATCTCCCTACCACATTTCATCGAAATCGGTTCAGTGGTTAGGCCGTGGTGGCCCCACTCGCGAGAAATAAAAACCGGTATAAAATTCCCGGGTTATGTTCTTCCGGGATAAAAGTAACCTATGTCCTCCTCAGGATCTCAAACTATCTCCATACTTTCTCATTTATAGACACGCGCCGCCGACCCCCCGGCCGGTACCGCTGCGACCGCTATGTCCCTGCATTTAAAATCTGTAATATCTTCGAAAATATTTATTTAAATTACATGTTGCAAAGGGCCATATTAATCTGTATTAAATGCACAATGTATTTATGGTACTTAATTGGATAAGGATTAATGCTGTATTGCTTAAAATCGCTTCGTAAATAAGCCATTATTTCTCGTCAAAAGTAAAGGATAAAAAATGGTTATTGTGGGTTATCCCTAAGAGATAGACATATACCATCGCGGACTTTTTTGTGGACCTTTTTAAGGTGTACAAAAGTGTAGTACATTATTTTGATCTATCTCGTAGAGTTTATGGTCCAAGATCCCAGAGCGTTCTGACATAACTTATTTTCACATGGATGTAACCTTCACGAATTAGTAGCGTCTAGTGTAACTTTAAATACCTGCCTACTTGTGGAGCTTGCCCTGTGACACCTGGGCAGGTACCAGGTGAGAAAGGTAACTAAAAATATGAGTTATCTAACTTAAATTTGTATGGCTGATTTTTATATATATTTTGTAGAATATTATTCTAAACTAGAATTATAAAGTGTCAGACACTTTTCATGGACCAGAGCTTTTGTCAGACGCTTTAAAGCTCGACAAAAAATTAATGAACTTTACTTATTTTTTCATGTCTGACTTTTAAATATGTTATTCAAGTAACTATTACAAAGTTATATTTCATCAGTCAGACAAATTCGAGTGACCAAACTTCCCCTAAACAAAAAATCCCCTAAACACAAAATTATTCAGCCGGGAGTGCGAGCGCGAGAGCACTATGCGCATGCATTTCAGAGCGAGTGAGACGTTCACAACAACTTGGTTCCTCTTCTTAAACTCACCATCTGCTCCACTTTACAGTGTATACGTGCTTATTGCGCGCGCAACCTATAGTCAGTGTTGCCAACTTAACGGATTTCCCGTCATTTCTAACGGATTTGGATACATGTGAAACGGGAAAAAATCCATCTAACGGCTGACGGGATATTTGACGGGACAGGAAAATAACGTTTTTATGTGTGAGGAGGGGTGTACATGTCAAAGAAGGTCTCCATGGGGCGGCAAGACCACACGCTTGCACCCCCCGCCCACACCCACTGTCAATGGTTGATGTAACGGGTTTTTCATGGGAAAATATGACTAACTTGATTGGATGAACGATGAAAATTCCAATAACTGTGTCGCTAATTCCGATGAAAGATAATGGTTTATTACAAATATTTGCTGTAATTAATCATAGTTATATATTTTTTGGTAAAATATTTTTTTCTAACTGGTATCTTTTTTACAATAAAATAAATATAATTCCTTATAAAACAAAATGGCTCCTCATATATTCACTATCCCAAATACATGCAATAAATAAATTCACTTTAATATTTATTAATTCACAACTTAATATTGAAGCTCATCCCTGATTAGAAAAAGAGATTTGAAAAGATTCGAAATGGCTCCAAGAGATTAAAAAAGATTCATCTTGATAAATATATAGATATACATTTTACATGGGTTGAATCTTTTTAAATCTTTTTTTTTAATAAGGGATCTTATTGAAATAAAAGGATGCAAAAGTCTTGGGTTTAAAATAGTAAGTATTTTAAATACATTTCAATTTTTTATTCTGAGACGCATGCGCATAGTGCTCTCGCGATCGCACTCCCGGCTATATAATTTTGTGTTTAGGGGATGTTTGGTCACTCGAATTTGTCTGACTGATGAAATATAACTTTGTAATAGTTGCTTGAATAACATATTTAAAAGTCAGACATGAAAAAATAAGTAAAGTTCATTAACTTTTTGTCGAGCTTTAAAGCGTCTGACAAAAGCTCTGGTCCATGAAAAGTGTCTGACACTTTATAATTCTAGTTTAGAATAATATTCTTCAAAATATATATAAAAATCAGCCATACAAATTTAAGTTAGATAACTCATATTTTTAGTTACCTTTCTCACCTGGTACCTGCCCAGGTGTCACAGGGCAAGCTCCACAAGTAGGCAGGCTCAGAGTAAGTATATACCTATAGAGGGCTAATATTGCATCGTGCGCCCACCACCCAGCGTAGGCAGGTGAACTATAGCTACTTGTATAGAAATGTTGGCGACTGCTAGGGATGGACACGCGAACAGCACCAACGCAACAGTTATCGATAAGTACAGGTCCGGCGGCGCGGTACATATTGTTGTTAAAAAATTGTGGTTCTAGAAAATATGGCCTTGTGAGTAATTTTAAGCGTATTGCGTTAATATAGATAAAAGCTATGCTGCGAATTGGTGTAGTGCCATGTGGAATGATTTATAAACACGGTACCTCAAGAGCAGTTTTTACAAGCATTAAGAACCAATAATATTAATGGATATCCATTATAATTGAACCAATGGATATAAACCGAGCATCGCACCATGGATTTCTTAGCTAGTCTCCCCAAGCCTAAAATAGTCACGTCTAGTTTTTGAAATATTTATTACCAATGTTAAAAAAATGACAAAGAAATATATCTTAATGATTGCCAACTTATACTGTTAAGACCCGCGATAGAAGCTATGCAATAGCGTAAAAATATTATCGTAATCAGTCAATTTTTAGGAACAGTAATTATTTCTTTCATTTCATAAACAAAAACGCAATTATTAATTGGCTTAAAAATCACACACAGACAAAAACAGTTACCTAAGCTACATTATATTAAGCATCGCCTTCGATAGTAATAAATACGTATGCTATAATATGAAAATATTACATCGATTCTGGTATCGACGCGTAACATCACTATCGAAAAATTTTATATCGAAACATTTGTAGTCGCAATACTGACATTTGAAAGGTTTCTCTCCTGTGTGGGTTTTAATATGATTTTTTAAAAATTCTTTTCGGGAACATTTGTAGTCGCAATACTGACACTTGAAAAGTTTCTCTCCTGTGTGGATTCTGATATGAGAAATTAAACTATTCTTATGTGCACATTTGTAGTCGCAGTACTCACATTTGAAAGGTTTCTCTCCTGTGTGGGTTCTAATATGAGAATTTAATTCACGCTTTTGTGCACATTTGTAGTTGCAGTACTGACATTTGAAAGGTTTCTCTCCTGTGTGGGTTCTAATATGCATCACTAAATTACTCTTTACTGCAGAATTGTAATTGCATTGTTCACATTGATACTTTTTTTTACCCGTAGTTGGATGTTCCTTTAAATTATCGATTTCTTTAATTTTTCCATGGGTTACAGATTCCTGTATTTTCATGTCAATCTTAATTGGTTCAATAATTACAGGCTTGTGTACATTCATGTGCTTTATAAGTAAAGCTTTGGTATAACACTTTGTACCACAATCATTGCATATAAATTCTTTGTATATAGACATTTGATGAATTCTTTCATTACATACTATTGATGAAGTATTTTCAATATTTATATTTGTTTTACACGTTTCAGATGATGATATTTTTTCAGATCTATTTTCTATATTGTTTTTGGTTTTGTCTTGTACGTTATTATCATCCAGTTTAGGTTTTTTGTTTAGAGGTGCACCTTAAACATAAATAAATAATGTATTATTATGTTTGCATTATTTTTAAACACATCCTTACTTTACGACTAACTTACGCTCGCAACTTCGTTCATGGAATACTATTTTTCTAGAAGAAATTAAAGAAAATTTCAATATGATTTTGAATAAAAATGCAAAAATGTTTGGACTACTACTTCATAACTATTCAGCGTATTTTAGTTAAATTCTGCGGTTCGTTGGGTCTCGTTACAGCTTATAATATTATGGTCTATGGAGTAAAAAGTGATTCGTTCGAATCCAACTCAGAAAGGTCAGGTAACATTCGAGTCGGCAGGTATTTTTTTTAATTACTTTTAATTATTTATGGAACACGTACAATAGAAAAATACAGTATATCCACTAGAAATAAAGTACACTAATTGGCGGTCTTATCCGCAAGGCAATTTCTTACAGGCAAACGTAGCACGAAGACAGGGAAAGGAAAAGAAAGGGCAATTGAGGTGTGGGTTCCCTATTGAATTGTATAAATATATTTGTAATAATAATCATTACGCATAATTGTTTTAGCATTAAATAAAAACTGCATAAATACAAAAAGCATAACCATCAGCACTACTAACGTCAAATAGCATAAATATCAAAAATCAAAAATTTAAATTATAATTTAAATAACCCCCGACACAAAAAATCTCTAAAAAGTAAACTCCGAACTCCGGACCAGGGAGATGAAAATACTTCTTTAGCGGTCCCCCGACGTGAGGACGCTTGGGTCAAAATATTACTAGGTACTTAAACGACAAAGACACTATTATTACTTTACTTTTTAGAGATTTTTTATGTCGGGGGTTATTTAAATTTAATTTTAAAACTGCCTCGGTGGCGTAGTGGTATTGCGTACGCATTACGAGTACGATTTGCGCGCTGAGGTCCTGGGTTCGAATCCCGGGTCGAGCCAAAAAAATTGTGACTGGGTTTTTCCATCTTAAAATTTACTCAGTCGCAGCTCGGAGTCAGGAAGTTGGCGGTGTGATACCCCCGTGCCTCGGAAAGCACGTAAAGCCGTTGGTCCTGCGCCTGATCTCTCTCCGGTCATGTCGGATTGCCGTCTCACCGGACTATGAGAGTGAAGGAATAGCGAGTGCACCTGTGTATTGCGCACACACTTGTGCACTATAATATCTCCTGCGTACCTGGCTGATCTCCGTTGAGATTGGCCGCCGTGGCCGAAACTGGCTAGGAGGATTTCAAATTTAAGTTATTTTTGGAACGAAGTTCCTTATCGGGCGTTGTGAAAGGATAGCTCCCTTTCACGGAAAAAATTCTCACGAAAAGTTGTACCGACACTTTTATACTTGCCCTGTGAAACCAGCCAGTAACAATAAAGAACTGGCTGTAAAAGTGACATTCGAAATTTAAATAAAAAAAGACAATTTAAATGCTTTTTAGAGTAGTTTTTTTTTCGTTAGTTGTATGTTAATTTTAATGTCAATGCTTGCTTAGGTGATGATCGTGATTCGATGACATATCTATTGTGTAGGTCAAAGAGCATTATAATACTACGGAAATGTAGGTAGAAGTAAATGTTTTCATTGATGTGGTAACGTTTTAATGAAATATACAATTATTATTATAATTTAAAAGAAATCAAATTTTGTACACTTGTACCCCCCGCATCATTGCGGGGCAGTGCGGGGGGTACAAGTGTTCGCCTCCCGAGCGTCTTTCATACCGCGACGCGTGATTTCAATTTTACCTAAAAATATGCTGAAATATGACTTGCCTGTGAAACGTGATATTAGAATTCTGTTAAGTGTGTTTCCGAGTGTCGTTTTTACAAGATTCCACAGAACATTTAACCATTTTGCAGTATTAATAATCAAATATTCGCATAGATCTCACTCGCGTGTGCTCACGCCGTTCCTACTCGAGTGACTACAAGCGCTTGCGGCAGGCGCAGGACGATGTTCCCACCCGTGCCTATTGTTCCCACTTGCATACGCGCTCTCTATAGGTATATACTTACTCTGAGTAGGCAGGTATTTAAAGTTATACTAGACGCCACTAATTCGTGAAGGTTACATCCATGTGAAAATAAGTTATGTCAGAACGCTCTGGGATCTTACTCTATTAGCCAGCGTCTGCAATGTAAGCGCAAAAAAATGTGTTTATCTACGACATCACATTAGAAACCTTTTAAATTATCAATGTTTCTCTACTATATTATGCGTGTATTATACATATAAACCTTCCTCTCGAATCTATAATAATCTATCTATTAAAAAAAAAAACCGCATCAAAATCCGTTGCGTAGTTTTAAAGATTTAAGCATACATAGGGACGTAAGTACATAGGGACAGGGAAACGACTTTGTTTTATACTATGTAGTGATTTGTAATTTTTAGCTTCTAAAAAAATGGTTGGCGCGCCGTTTTGCAAGGGGAGCACTATACTATAAATTAGGGGAATGCAACGGTGTCTTACGCTTAATCATTTGTGCACTTAAGACTTCACTTACTAGTAGTAGGTCTCTCGTATGCGAGAGGCCGCCTGGGTAAGTACTTACGCAATGTCTATTTCTACCGCTAAGCAGCAATGTGCATGCACGGTTGTGTTCCAGTATGACATTGTAGCCAGTGTAATTACTGGTCATTATGAGACTCTCAGGGTGACGACCGCAGTGGAGTGTCACAAATTTTGTAATTAAGAGTTCTGCACGGTGTTACTACTGTTTATGGCCGGTCACTAAAAAATCACTACAGAAGTTCTCTTAGTGTGTGCGCGCGTGTGTGTGTGTGTGTGTGTGTGTGTGTGTGTGTGTGTGTGCGTGCGTGTGTGTGTGTGCTTGTGTGTTTATTTGTTGTCTATTTGTAATTATATGTATGTATTTTGTCACAATAAAATATTCTGTCTTGTATGGTGTACACCTCAAGGGATCCCTTTCATTCGCCTACTTTTTTTTTTACTATTATTTTTTCGCATATTTGACTTTGCATAATATGCATTGGCAAAATAGTACTATCTATCGCAAAGTAATACTTTGGCCTACTACTTTTTTGTCGTAATAAGCTATTGGAATAATTTTAGCTCGGCTTATTTGTATTAGACTAATACACATTTTGCATAATATGTATTTAGAATAAATTAGGTTAGCGAGGCGAGCGTGTTAGGTACACATGAACCACCGCCAGAACCGATTTTAGGGCGTTTCCAACTCAGACAAAACCAAACATGAATGTTCAGGGTGTGTATCTGTATGTCTGTCTGTGGCATCGTAGCTCTGAAACGAATGGACCGATTTGGACGCGGTTTTTTTTTGTTTGAAAGCTAATGTGACTGCAATGGTTCTTAGCTATACTTTATGAAGATCTGTTTAGGCGTTTAAAGATTATCAGCTCATTTCCAACTTAAAAAGTCCGAATGATTTTAAATTGGGTGTACTGTGACTTTGGATATATTTTTAAACCTGAGCTGATGCTGCGGCATTAAGTAGTCTGCGGGATACCCAACTCCTTAGCAACTTATAGCAGATATAGTGTGTTTGGGCTCACAAGGATGGGCTCAATGAGTAGGTGATCGATAGTTGATTATTAAAGCCCCATGATAGAGAATAAAGTAATTTAAAAAGTTGGAAATAAAAAAAAAAACTTGAGAGGTGTCAAGGGACACCCGGATGGAACGAAGTTCTTTTCGATTAATTAGTGAAGATATTGTAATAAAATTTGATTTCTTTTAAATTATAATAATAATTGTATATTTCATTAAAACGTTACCACATCAATGAAAACATTTACTTCTACCTACATTTCCGTAGTATTATAATGCTCTTTGACCTACACAATAGATATGTCATCGAATCACGATCATCACCTAAGCAAGCATTGACATTAAAATTAACATACAACTAACGAAAAAAAAACTACTCTAAAAAGCATTTAAGTTACCTTTTTTTATTTAAATTTCGAATGTCACTTTTACAGCCAGTTCTTTATTGTTACTGGCTGGTTTCACAGGGCAAGTATAAAAGTGTCGGTACAACTTTTCGTGAGAATTTTTTCCGTGAAAGGGAGCTACCCCTTCACTACGCGCGATAAGGAACTTCGTTCCAAAATCAAATTAAAATTTAAATAACCCCCGACACAAAAAATCTCTAAAAAGTAAAGTAATAATAGTGTCTTTGTCGTTTAAGTACCTAGTAATATTTTGACCCAAGCGTCCTCACGTCGGGGGACCGCTAAAGAAGTATTTTCATCTCCCTGGTCCGGAGTTCGGAGTTTACTTTTTAGAGATTTTTTGTGTCGGGGGTTATTTAAATTATAATTTAAATTTTTGATTTTTGATATTTATGCTATTTGACGTTAGTAGTGCTGATGGTTATGCTTTTTGTATTTATGCAGTTTTTATTTAATGCTAAAACAATTATGCGTAATGATTATTATTACAAATATATTTATACAATTCAATAGGGAACCCACACCTCAACTGCCCTTTCTTTTCCTTTCCCTGTCTTCGTGCTACGTTTGCCTGTAAGAAATTGCCTTGCGGATAAGACCGCCAATTAGTGTACTTTATTTCTAGTGGATATACTGTATTTTTCTATTGTACGTGTTCCATAAATAATTAAAAGTAATTAAAAAAAATACCTGCCGACTCGAATGTTACCTGACCTTTCTGAGTTGGATTCGAACGAATCACTTTTTACTCCATAGACCATAATATTATAAGCTGTAACGAGACCCAACGAACCGCAGAATTTAACTAAAATACGCTGAATAGTTATGAAGTAGTAGTCCAAACATTTTTGCATTTTTATTCAAAATCATATTGAAATTTTCTTTAATTTCTTCTAGAAAAATAGTATTCCATGAACGAAGTTGCGAGCGTAAGTTAGTCGTAAAGTAAGGATGTGTTTAAAAATAATGCAAACATAATAATACATTATTTATTTATGTTTAAGGTGCACCTCTAAACAAAAAACCTAAACTGGATGATAATAACGTACAAGACAAAACCAAAAACAATATAGAAAATAGATCTGAAAAAATATCATCATCTGAAACGTGTAAAACAAATATAAATATTGAAAATACTTCATCAATAGTATGTAATGAAAGAATTCATCAAATGTCTATATACAAAGAATTTATATGCAATGAATGTGGTACAAAGTGTTATACCAAAGCTTTACTTATAAAGCACATGAATGTACACAAGCCTGTAATTATTGAACCAATTAAGATTGACATGAAAATACAGGAATCTGTAACCCATGGAAAAATTAAAGAAATCGATAATTTAAAGGAACATCCAACTACGGGTAAAAAAAAGTATCAATGTGAACAATGCAATTACAATTCTGCAGTAAAGAGTAATTTAGTGATGCATATTAGAACCCACACAGGAGAGAAACCTTTCAAATGTCAGTACTGCAACTACAAATGTGCACAAAAGCGTGAATTAAATTCTCATATTAGAACCCACACAGGAGAGAAACCTTTCAAATGTGAGTACTGCGACTACAAATGTGCACATAAGAATAGTTTAATTTCTCATATCAGAATCCACACAGGAGAGAAACTTTTCAAGTGTCAGTATTGCGACTACAAATGTTCCCGAAAAGAATTTTTAAAAAATCATATTAAAACCCACACAGGAGAGAAACCTTTCAAATGTCAGTATTGCGACTACAAATGTTCCCGAAAAAATTATTTAAACCTTCATATTAGAACCCACACAGGAGAGAAACCTTTCAAATGTCAGTATTGCGACTACAAATGTTCCCGAAAAAATTATTTAAACCTTCATATTAGAACCCACACGGGAGAGAAACCTTTCAAATGTCAGTTTTGCGACTACAAATGTGCACAGAAGAGTCTATTAAATACTCATATTAGAACCCACACAGGAGAGAAACCATATTTTTGTGAAATATGCGATAAGAAATTTACTAATCGCAGTTTTTTAAAACGACACCCACACGTACATATGGGTAAGAAATCTTAAATTATACTATACTAGCTTTTGCCCACGGCTTCGCCCGCGTTAATAAGTTTTTCCGGGCTAAAAGTACATAAAAACCTTCCCGTTGAATCCTTCTATACAACACATTTATTTGGATAAAGATTAATATAATGACGTTGATACAACTCTTAACAAATAATGCATTAATTTCGACCAAATTTGATTACCATAAAAACGGTTCTAGTGAGTTAATCTTAAAAGATAGACATATACTGTCGCGGACATTTTTTTAGATCATTTCAAGAGGAATAATTCTTTCATACATATATTTTTGGAACGAAGTTCCTTATCGCGCGTTGTGAAAGGGGGCTAGACGGAAAAAAATCTTACGAAAAGTTGTCACGACACTTTTATAAAAGTTGACACGACACTTTTATGCTTGCCCTGTGAAACCAGCCAGTAACAATAAAGAACTGGTTCGAAATTTAAATAAAAAAAGACAATTTAAATCTTAGAGTAAGTATAACTACGTATTAGACATGGGCGCCGCCTAGGAAAAAGCCGGCGGCGGCGTAGCGCCGGCGGCGTGGAATTTTAATGAATATGGAATATATAGACCATATATAAATTCCTCAGTTACATGTTCGTAGGCAGTTGGAAGCATTAGCCAATTAACCTATCGGTATAAAAATCCCTTCAGGACCCATGCTCCATCCATCCTATAGATTGGGGGCGTTTGAAGAATTCACGACGGTATCCCCTACCTGTCGTAAAAGGCGACTAATAGAGGCTACCGGGGGTCGCAGGCGGGCGGCAAGGGTCCGGTCGTCTTTAGTTTTTTGTTTTTTTACCACATTGTTGCGAGCCGCGGAGTTTTGGTTTGTATAACCGCTCAGCCGCCTCCCTTGAAGGCTGGGCGGTAGTAAGAAATCACTTTCTCCGTGATAAAAAAAACCCATGCCTACGTCTATGAAAATTACTAGTGCCGGCGTTAGGCGTCGGCAACCGCCGACGGCCTTATTAAAAAAATGCTTAATATTACTTCTTGACAGTGGCGGCCTTAGCCAACGCAGGGCTCCAGGGGCAGGTTTTTGCACGTGACGTTTTTCTTTGTGCCCTTTGTCAACCGCGGGCTTAGCCGCCGCTAGGCCCGGGCGAGATAAGAGTGGAAAATAAAAGAGGCCTCACAAAGCTGATGTCGCCGATGTCCACTTTCGGTCTAGCGCCGTCATTAGAAACTACCACGGCATACTAAATATATACCAAAGCACTTTGATGCATCAGGGACGACTTCATAATCCCATGGTCATGTGCGCCTAATCATTTGATCTGCAAATCTCCATCGAAAGGACGGGTAATATTCACTTCACCACCTCATGCCTCAAATTCCTCTACTGCTGTCGGAGGAATCCGACCTTTCGTGTTCCTGCACCATCTCTTTTCATAAGAGGTCTACTTTCGTACTCGTAGGCCATCAAACATTAAGATCTCCTGCTGTGGTCTTGGTTAGCAACAATGCGACAGCGAGAGGCCTCCTTCTTTAAATGACATGAAATCGCTATGCTCTCAATTCAGGCTTGCGAAAACTCCAATACGTGTTAGGTTATATATTGGACCGTACCTATATTGCAACCTCAAAGGTGGAGTGGACGGTTCGGATGACCCCACGATCGCCTGATAGCCCCTATTGGTCGGGTTTTACGACAGACCGCGGATGCTGTAGTGGACTTCCCTAAACGCCCCCAATTCACAGGTCAGTAGACACCGGTCAATTGTCCATCAGGAGTCTCGAACGTCTTAGATGGCATGGGGATTGGCCCTTTATCGATCTCTCGCAGAAGGATTCGGAGGTGCAAGGTTGCGGCCGAAAAGAGAACGCTGTAAAGGATCATGGATTACATAACTCCGTAGCATAAAGTCCGGTTAGCGATGCCAGGACCTTCTAGGTTAGACAGCAAGCTTGAAAGAGCGCAGCCGCGTATGGGCGCGTGAGCACATAGGCCGTAGCCAAGATTCCTTTTACAATCGTTTACGCTAATAATCGTTTATCGGTTATTCACTTTAAAAAACCCAAGTCGACCAATAACTATGACTAAAATTTGACAAGAAAAATTGATTTTTTTTTCAAATCCCCGCTGGCTCGGCGCCCATGTCTACATCGAACTATATATGACATTTGAGACCTAATCATTGATAAAGGATATGTCCAAAAATGGGCCTGAAAATCTAAACAAGACAGTTTATACAAGGTTGATTAAACGGTGAGGCTTTATTTCTAGCTACATATAATATGTACCACATACAAGCTCTACATTCAATAGGTGCAGCAGTTTAGGCACAGGATAGATTTTTCGTGATTGCAAAACTGCAACGGGATGTATACCTTCCCTAACAGCTGACCGAGAGTCTAAACATAGTTATCTAAGGTCATGTAAGGTGCGTGACCTTAAATATCAACAAAATTAGGAGACGTTGCCGCCCGGTCAGCCAATAATCACGCCAAAGTGAGTCTTAGTGCAATATGAACGAAAACACAAGCATAACATTACATCATAACTTTGTAAAACACACAAGGAAGCGACCAATACACATACTTGCACTTTTATGAAGAGAGTAAACAAATCATAATAAACGTCCCGCTCTAATTCAATACGCGTAAAAGAAAAAGAAATAGGTCACGTGTTAATATACACACTTGAAAGACATTGGGCCCAGGTCATATTGCTCACGCGCCATTTTGGGAACAGACAAATATTGTTTTTTATTTATGTGAATCGGACACTAATGTCAGTGCCGGATTAAGAGAACTTGATGCCCTAAGCAATTCACGCCTGTGGTACCCTTACCACTACCTACCCCTACCATAAGTAAACTAACATCAGTCTTTAATCGCGCGGATTTTCAAACAGCTTTGCTTTTATGTGCTAGCATTTTTTGTGCTGTTTCTGGTGCCCCCCAAGACGTGATGCCCTAAGCAATTGCTTAATATGCTTATGGGCTAATCCGGCACTGAGTAATGTAAATGAATGAAAAAGTGATAGTGTTTATTTATTTCTTTGTGTGATAAGGCACCGATCTTTTGAATGATTAAATAGTGTTTGTGTTTGGTTTTTTAACTTTGTGACAGGGACACTTACGATAATAGTGATATTTGTTTTTATTGTGATTAGACACAGACGAAATTCGAAATAGAATAATTTTAGCATTTAATAAATTAAAAAGCTTGGTTGCGGACAATAATTTCGTTGTAAGACTACAAAAAAATATCATACATCGATATTATCAGTTGTGTATAAATGAGATTGGTGGACCTATTGAAAATTTAAAGATTAGATGATTTGGTGATTTATGTAGTTAATAATAATTTTGTACTAACTATTGTGTTCTCTTTGACTAAAAATAAAAACTGTATCGCCTACGGCTAAATTTGTACTTGAAACCCGCCCGCTTATGCGCCGTGCCACCTATCTAGTATTAGCCGGTCGGCTCATCGGCGAAATGAAAGATAACAGAATGCTACGTTGCCGTTTTGTCACGCAGATGACCCCAGGTTAGTGTAAATGTTTGTAAATGGTGTTTGCGTATTAAATTGATTGAGTTTGTTAGAAAAAAACTGATTTTCTATTTTTATCTTTATCGAGTTTTTGACCGTTTCGAATTATTTCCGAGCCCATATATAGTACTCTGTACATTTTAGTGCCCCTGGGTCATAGCAACCTTGTATATATTTGGATAGAACTCTTGAAAACTAGCCTTTTGCAATAAATCGTTTAATAGGGTAGTTGACTACTTTTTTTAAATACATTTATCAAAAATATACGTCTTCTAAAATCAAGAGGAAAAATATTTTTTAAAATACAAGCTTTAATAAACGAGTTATAAAGCTTTAAAGTTTGGTGGAAGGGGCATCTGTCAGATAACGGAACCAGCAGAATGTGACGTCACTGAGTGTCGCCAGCCATAACGCTGCTTGCGTGCGAAACAGAAGAAGCGATATCCCCACTACGTCCCCACTTTTGCTCACAACAATATTTCAAATATGAATATCTGCTTTAGTTGTCAACCAATTTTGATTCTGATTTTACAGAAGAATTTAGTTTTCGTATTATGTTCTGTTACATATAAAATTATGTACAAAATCAAACACAGGAAACCACCCTATTTTAAAGACCTCTGATTTTGAGATACAAGTAATTTTGTTTGGCTTGAAAACTACACTTCGTATGAATATTATCAAAAATCTGGTTATGAATGGAGGGGTCTAAAAATTATTTGATACTAGCTTTTGCCCGCGGCTCCGCCCGCAATAAAAAGTTTTCCCGGGATAAAAGTCCCGGTTTATATTTTCCCGGGATAAAAGTCCCGGTTTATATTTTCCCGAGATAAAAAGTAGCCTATGTGTTAATCCAGGACATGATCTACCCGTGTCCCAAATTTCATCGAAATCCGTTCAGTAGTTTTTGCGTGAAAGAGGAACAAACATCCATACATCCATACATTCTTACAAACTTTCGCCTTTATAATATTAGTAGGATATTAACGGATCTAAATTCCATATGTTGCCCCCTTTCATATCCCTAAGGTTTTAGACTGTTTAGATTTTAAGCCCCAGCACCCATACAAAAAGCGGACATCTCCTTTGACAATAAAAATTAAAAGTATTCACAAAATCCACGCCGATTAAGTTAGGCGGCGGTGGCCCGCGGGTCCTGCGCGGCGGCGTAACGCCGGCGCGGCGCCCATGTCTACTACGTATACATACTCGTACGATTTAAATGCTTTTTAGAGTAGTTTTTTTTCGTTAGTTGTATGTTAATTTTAATGTCAATGCTTGCTTAGGTGATGATCGTGATTCGATGACATATCTATTGTGTAGGTAGAAGTAAATGTTTTCATTGATGTGGTAACGTTTTAATGAAATATACAATTATTATTATAACTTAAAAGAAATAAAATTTTATTATAATATCTTCACTAATTAATCGAAAAGAACTTCGTTCCATCCGGGTGTCCCTTGACACCTCTCAAGTTTTTTGGTATCTTGAACCGTTTTCGCAGCGCACGCAATGGAAGCCCTTAAGGATAAATATTTTTCCCTGTTTTTTTTCACATTTTCCATTATTTCTTCGCTCCTAATAGTTGCATCGTGATGTTATATAGCCTTAAGCCTTCCTCGATAAATGGTCTATTCAACACAAAAATAATTTTTCAATTCGTACTAGTAGTTCCTGAGATTAGCGCGTTCAAACAAACAAACAAACAAACAAACTCTTCAGCTTTATAATATTAGTATAGATAACTAGCTTTTGCCCGCGGCTCCGCCCGCATTAAAACGTTTTTCCGGGATAATAGTCCCGGTTTATATTATCCCGGGATAAAAAGTAGCCTATGTGTTAAGAGCCTATGTCAGGAACTTTAAGGACTTTCAAATTCAAATTTCTCGTAAACTACTAAGATCAGAAGTTAGATTTTTGGATATGTGTAAATTGAACGTATAACTCAATAATATGTCAAAGCCAAAACACAATTGCTATAAATTTTCTCGATCGAAAAAAAATTCAAAGTTACCTCTGATATTTTCTTTAAACACGCTTTATCTCTAAATGGTGGAATATGTACATTCGTAACTTTATTTAAATACAATACAACAATTTTTTCAAAGTTTTATCAATACAAAATTAAAACGAATTAAATAGTATAATCGCAATTAAAAGAAAATTGTTTTGGCGCTTACGCCATTTCATTTCGGCATACGCGTGCGCCACCCGTCACTTTCTCTCATCCGCGACGTCCAAATACGCCATCGCTGTTATGGGAGTGGCCCGTGCCGGCTTCAGTCGTCCGGAATCTTTACTGACGACGGAAGTGCGCTCGAAATTTTCGGACGCCTTCAAAGTTCGAATTGGCCGTCTAGTGTAGGGATTGGTCCGCGCTACCGCGCGGCAAATTTGAAGGTGCCCTAGAAATTCTGTTTTATAGTGTATCCAGCTCACGTCCGTGTATCAATATAAAATTATAGGCTCTATTAGGTCTATAAGATAGGCAGCAAGCGTAATTATTACATCCTTTCACCTTTGTAAATTGTTTCTAGTCGGAGACCTGCTTTAGTTATATTTAGTGATCGGTACGCTGAGGTGCCGGGTTCGAATCCCTGATTGAAAAACAATAGTCACTGCTTTCTTTTTGTTATTTATTCTGCCTCAGTGGTGTAGTTGTATTACGTTATGACTGCAATGCTGAGGTCTCGGGTTCGATCCCCGAGTCGGGCAGAGTGATATTGGATTTTTTTCTTTTCAGCCCGAAGTCTGGATTTTGAGCCCGAAATGGTGATAGGCTCGTCCCCTATCACATCATAGGACGGAATACGCACGACGGAAAGTGAGTGCACTAGTTGCGCCTCTGCCTACCCCTTCGGGGATAAAAGACATGAGAGTATATGTATGTATTATTTATATTGGGTAATTCATAGCTAGGGACGCCCTGGAATGCCGGCCCAATTTTGCGTAAATGACGCTTGCGTGCCGCTCATACATTTAAAAAATTCGTATTTTGCATGTAAAGGCTGTTCAAATTTTTACACCATAAAATTATTTTAGTATGATTTTTTGTAGTACTCATTTATTTATACATTATGAATCAATAATAACTAAAATGTTAAGAGCCAATGTTAGAATTGGTATACACGGCGGCCATTTTGAATTTCTTTGTTTTAAGGCCAATCGACCTCAAAATCTATATCTGGGCAGGCCTTTAGGTATAAAAGACGGATCCAATGTTAGACTTGAAAAAAGTGGCCGCCATTTTGAATTTCCTTGTTGTAAGGCTAATCGACCTCAAAATCGATATCTGTGCAGGCCTTTAAGTACAAAAGACGGATCCAATTTTAGAATTGAAAAAAGTGGCCGCCATTTTGAATTTCTTTGTTTTAAGGCCAATCGAACTCAAAATCGATATCTTGGCAAGCCTGTAGGTAAAAAAGACGGATCCAATGTTAGAATTAAAAAAAGTGACCGCCATTTTGAATTCCTTTGTTTAAGGCCATTCGACCTCAAAATCGATATCTGGGCAGGCCTTTAGGTATAAAAGACGGATCCAATGTTAGACTTGAAAAAAGTGGCCGCCATTTTGAATTTCGTTGTTTTAAGGCTAATCGACCTCAAAATCTATATCTGGGCAAGCCTATAGGTACAAAAGACGGATCCAATGTTAGAATTGAAAAAAGTGACCGACATTTTGAATTTCTTCGTTTTAAGACCAATCGACCTCAAAATCGATATCTGGGCAGGCCTTTAGGTATAAAAGACGGATCTAATGTTAGACTTGAAAAAAGTGGCCGCCATTTTGAATTTCCTTGTTTTAAGGCTTATCGACCTCAAAATCTATATCTGGGCAAGCCTGTAGGTACAAAAGACGGATCCAATGTTAGAATTGAAAAAAATTACCGCCATTTTGAATTCCTTTGTTTTAAGGCCATTCGATCTCAAAATCGACATCTGGGCAGGCCTGTAGGTACAAAAGACGGATCCAATGTCAGATCTGAAAAAATTGGCCGCCATTTTGAATTTCTTTATTTTAAGGCCAATTGACCTCAAAATCTGTATCTGAGTACCACTTTAGTTACTAAAGGCAGATCCACCGTCAGAACTGAAAAAAGTGGCCGCCATTTTGAATTTCTTTGTTTTAAGGTTAATCGACCGCAAAATCGATATCTGGGTGTAACATTATTAACAAAAGAGTGATCCAATGTCAGAATTGAGAAAAGTAGCCACCGTTTTGAAGTTTTTTGTATTAAGGCCAATCGAACTCAAAATCTATATCTGGGCATTGTTTTGTGCACAAAAGGCAGATGTAATGTTAGAATTTTAAATAAAGGCCGCCATTTAGATTTATTTTTCTTTAAAGGCTATTGGCTTTAAAATCAAAATCCGCTGGACATGACTGGCCACAAAATCTAATAGGTATAAAGGAGACGGCCTAAATTGGGCTTGACCTTACACTTTTGAAGCATGTATCAATATTCTTCTATTTTTATGTCTTCCATTTAAAAATATCCCACCAAAAACATAAATGTAAAAAAGGATAGCCAAGTTCAATACCAAAATTATGCTTAGCTGTGGGCTTCGCCGCAAAAAGAATGGAGATCTAAATGTGTGCCATGTTTTATTCAAAATCTAAATATGTATTTATAGGAACAAAATAACATTATGAACAAGTATTAAATTCTATTTGTTTGCTTTATTGAATACCTATAATAGTTGCTGGTATTTACAAATGTGAGATCTTTTACATTTATGTTTTTGGTGGGATATCATTACTTTTTGTAAAGAAAACTAGGTAGGTATTGAGTTGTGTGGTGCCGCGCGCCGCCGACGACACACCGTTGGCCGGCTGTTTAGCGCGTATTACAAGTGTTTTTTTATGGGGACACCACAAATGTTTTGGCTTAACTTTATCTTTATATTTCTGTTATAAAGCAAATATAATAAAACATATATTGGGATTGTTTCAAATATTTGCTTGTAACGTTTCCAACGCTACCATTAAAAATATTTTTTTTTTTATGTGGACCCCTGTATTTTTAACTTTTTTTATTTTTAGATTTTTCTTGCGCTTACACATAATTACCGAGCTGGATTCCAAATTTCATCCTTCTAGGTCATCTGGAAGTAGGTTAGGTTTAGATACTATAAGTCTGTCAGTCAGTACAAAAATTTACGATTTTGACCTTCATATCTTTATAACCGTTTGAGCTAGCTTCATGAAATTTGGGCTTCTAGATGTCCTTATAGATATAATTAAACTCACACAGTTTTATGTGTTTATTTTAAATAGGTTTTGAGTTATAGAAAGGTGAAAAGTGGCACCAAGTGGTTCGTGTAATATTACACACGGCGCTGGCACCAACTTAGAGCGTTGGTTACATACTCAAAGAATACCAAGCATGTATAACAAGAATAATATTGACATAATTGCATTAATAATTCTTTGGGGGAGACCTATGTGCAATAGTAGCCTTTTAAAGGCTGAAAAAGAATAAGAATTAAAAACTATAGGTATTTTAGAAATTAAACTAAAACGACATTTTCACTTTTTGGGATATTTAATATTGGTCGATATTATTTAATTTTACTGGCAACTTTGTTCAGCGCTCCCGACGTAATGTCAAATTGAAATACATTATTGACTCACTAACACTCTAGCTTCACACCTCGCGTCGTGGCTCGTATTGTGTTCGGCGTACCACTCGCGCGAGAGTGTAAATGAGCCATTATATATTTATATCAGTCCTCGTCGATTCCATGTGATATTTTCAATTCTGGTTATTGTCTAAGCTAGCTCTGTTCACTATTCAATAGGGCAATCCAATGGTTAGGTACTGTGAACATCTTATGTCATCAGGTAAAAAAAAGTTATTCACCGCAAAATGATTTAGAAGCTCTACTCTACAGCGGTTATTTCTTTACTCCCATTGGACAGACAGATTTTTCTTTCTCATTTGGAAATAGTTCTAATATAAGTATAAAATAATGCATAAATTATCTCTGTAACACTAAGCCCAAAGTTCTATGAAGTTTTTCCCGTCTCCTTTTAAAATATGGCCATCATTATTTTTCATTCAGTTCAGTAAGGATATCGGAGCTTTGTTATATTGCAAAACAAAAACAAATGCCTTAGAATTGAAGAAGTAGCTGTTGCAGTAAACATCAGTCTATTCTTCTGTACAAAATATCAAAAATATTTAAAAAATTGTAAGTAATTAACATTTCAAATTTTCTATAAGCATAAGTACCCGCGTAGTAAGAATGACCTTGCTATATTTTTCTTACCCCACATTACATACAGTTCAAATTAAAAATTATAAAAATTATCTAGATAGCTAGCGGCCGCCTTCAACATTTGTAACATTTATATCCTATATAGTGACTATTCAACCATAATGTAATCAATCTTCATATCAAGCTATGTAATTTTATTGCATTGCATAAATTTCGAACATCCTTCACATACAAAATTCGATTTTTAAATTGCATGGTGGCACTAGAGTGAAGCATCATTTACGTAAAATAGACCTGACATTCCAGGGAAGAAGTTTCATCGTGAATGACTTGTCGAAACTACCTTGATGTCGCAACTCGTAGTTGTATTACGTGCCCGGTACGGCCTCCACGCTCAGGTCTCGGGTTCGAATCCCGCGTCGGGCAAATACTATTTTTTTCTGTCCAGTATCAACTCGGTCTGCTGAATTGGGCCTGGTATGTGGCAATAAGCTCGTCTCCTATTTGATAAGACCTAAAATAGCTAACGAAATGTGAGGAGAAAAGGTGTGATGCTATGTTTGTCTGCCTCCAAGGCGTAGTTGCACACACGATACGCCTATTGTGCTGAGGTCCCGGGTTCGAATCCCGAGTCGGGCCGAAAAATAGTGACTGCATTTATTGTATTATTATTTATTTTATGTCCACCAAAGTTAGGAAAGTCCACAAGAATAAATCAAAGCAAAGCAAAATATAATTTAAAACATATTATAGAAGTTTCATACTGCTTTGCTTTTTACCTATATACAGACCTACGTAGGGGTAAGACTCGAACCTACCACCACACCAAATTTTATCTTGTCAACAAAAGTCAACTATAAGTGAATAATACTTTCGATGAGTTAGATAACTTACAATGTCATTTTACATAATGTTCAAGTAATTAGGTAGATAATAGTGACATAATAATGGTTCTATAAACGAATTAAAATATATTCTATGTTTTATAAGTTATAAATTTATTAGAAATTATAATAACTATAATATTTACAACATAGACATGCATTTGCAATGACGATCTTTTCGCGGGCTTGAGTGCAACGACCTGTCGCAACGACGCGATGCGACGAGGGCCGAGGCGCGCGATCTATCTCAGCGGGGCCGTGCGGCGCCTCGCATTTGAAATACGCTAAGTCACGCCCATCACGATTCCATATGTTTTTCACATAGGCTCTTAATCCAGGATATGATCTACCCGTGTGCCAAATTTCATCGAAATCCGTAATAGTTTTTGCGCGAAAGAGCCACAAACATTCATACATCCAGACATTCTTACAAACTTTCGCCTTTATAATATTAGTAGGATATAGACAGCACACACAATACTTTTAGAATTAGCGACCAATCTATACTAATATTATAAAGCTGAAGAGTTTGTTTGTTTGAACGCGCTAATCTCAGGAACTACTGAACCGATTTTGAAAATTCTTTCACTAATAGGAAGCTTCTTTACTCCTGAGTGCTATAGGCTACTTTTTATCCCGGAAAATATTTTTATCTCGGAAAAACTTTTTCACGCGGGCGGAGCCGCGAGCACTACTAGTGATTTGACATGTGTCTCGTAAATTATTTAGGTTTTAAAGTTTACACTCACACATAAAAATCTATTAGGTTTAAATTTATTTATTAACCGACTTCCAAAAAAGGAGGAGGTTCTCAATTCGTGTGTTTGTATTTTTTTTATGTATGTACACTGATTGTGTATTAAACTATATGCGAACCGTTTTACTCTTCCTTTAAAAACGCGTTCGGGTAAAATTAAGAAGACTTCTTTGAGTAATTTTGTATAACAAGAATGAAGAAATCATGGATCCTTTCCACATAGTATGGTTCAGAATTAACAGTTAATATGCAATTTCCGTCATACACAAAAAGTGGAGGCCGATCGATACTACGGCTTAGAGTATGTATAAGTACCTATAGAGCGCTAATATCGCACCGTGCGCCCACTACCCAGCGTAGGCAGGTGAACTATAGCTACTTATCGTCGTCCGGCATTCAGTACCGCGAATGTAAAATTGGGGCACTTTACAGGAGAGACAAAAAACTGATTTTATTATAATGTACACTTTACCTTCTGCTAAACTATTGTTATTTAGCATTCTAAACTATTGTTATTTAGCATTCTAAAACAATAGTTTAGCAGAAGGTAAAGTGTACATTATAATAAAATCAGTTTTTTGTCTCTCCTGTAAAGTGCCCCAATTTTACATTCGCGGTACTGAATGCCGGACGACGTTATATAGAAATGTTGGCGACTGCTAGGGATGGGCACGCGAGCAGCACCAACGCAACAGTTATCGAAACAATTGTTCTGTATATTACATGAATCTTTTTTTGTTTTCATCTCATTACAATCTGAAGATTATTTGTTTAAGAGGGACTCAGTTTCATTATAATTTAATGGTTTTAACCATATATTTATTTTGATGCTTTCAACATTGTAAGCACGGAAGTCGTATCAGACGGATTTCTCTGTCTGTCAATTGAGCTTCCGATATGCTTCAGCGTCCTCCGAAGACTGCCACGCCATGTATCGACGTTGGTAACTTAATCATTTCAATTTAAGAAAAAAAAAACACTCTACAACAGTATATTGTAGGAAAAACATAAAAAAATTATATTATTTCAAAGATTTAGTATAATATTTTACAATAATTTCATAAACTAATAATAGGTTAAGTATAGAGAAATCTCGTAATAACAATATAAATCTTATCACGTTGTGATCTCGGTAAAAAAAAAATTTAAAGTACATAAGCCATCGATAAAAAAACGTGCGTTTAGAAAGTTGGAAGTTTATTGTTATCAAGTTATATAATTTTAATTTTGAATGAGTATTATAAATACTAACAAAGTTATTATTAATACATTGTAAACATAGTCTGTTGCAGTGTTAGTTTATAAATTATTTTCATTTCATAGCAAAAATATTCGCAGGATTTCTTGCGAATGCGAATACGAAGATTAAAAAAGATGCGAATATTCGCGAATGCGAATATTCGCGAATAATCGTTACACCACTAGTATGTATGTAGGTATATTTCTTTGGAAACTCCCTAGAGCCTAAACGGCTTACCGTCTTTTTATGTGAGTAGTGCCAATAGATTCGTCTTAGTCGTGAGAGTGACACTGGGTACATCAAAATAAAAATAAAACAAAATTAAGATTGTTGGCGGCAAAAAGCAATCTCAAAAAAAAATTATGTTTTAAAAATACACCAAGTGTGGTATCAAAATAAAGGATTTTTAACGATGATTACGAATTATATTATATTATATGTTTTATCGGAATAGGAAATGCTAATCATCACACTTCACACTAATAATATAAATGCGTTTGTGTTAGTTTGTTACTTCTTCACGGTAAAACGGCTTTACGGATTTGGCTGAAATTTGGCACACAGGTAGTTAATAAAAAAAAAAGAAAACTAAAAAGATAGAAATAAAAAATATATTAAAATCAAACGAAAAGATATTGACGCAGTCGGGCTGCGTCAATATCTGCCATCTTTATTAAATTCATTGAAAAACTGAAAAGATAGAAACAAGATTTTAATTTGAATATTTTATTTTGTTTTTGAATATTAGTATTATTATTATTATTATTATTATTTTATAGCATTCAATGACGAGACGAGCATGCCGTGCGCCTGATGGTAAGCGATACGACCACCCATAAACAGTATAAATACCATCCAGCACCTTGAGTTACAAAGTACTGTGTGGCATTCCACTGCGCTCGTCATCCTGAGACATAAAATGTTAAGTTAATCTTAGTTGACAGTGTTGACAAACGCAGTCGGAGGCATTTGCTCCCTCCGACATTTTGTTGCTTTACCTATATCACCAACCAAATTATGAGAAGTGAACGTGTTGTGCCTCCGATTATTCAAAACCAAAATAAAATATTCACATTAAAATCTTGTTTCTATCTTTTCAGTTTTTCAATGAATTTAATATTTTTTTACATTGTTCTATATGTTCTATGTGTATATACATATAAGTACATGTATGTGTGTGTGTGTGTGTGTGTGTGTGTGTGTGTGTGTGTGTGTGTGTGTGTGTGTGTGTGTGTGTGTGTGTGTGTGTGTGTGTGTGTGTGTGTGTGTGTGTGTGTGTGTGTGTGTGTGTGTGAGCGAGAGAGTGAGTGTGAGTGTGTGTGTGTGTGTGTGCGCCTGTGTGTGTGCGTGTGTGTGTGTGTGTGTGTATTTGTTGTCTATTTGTAATTATATGTATGTATTTTGTCACAATAATATATTCTGTCTTGTATAGTGTACACCTCAAGGGATCCCTTTCATTCGCCTACTTTTTTTTTAACTATTATTTTTTCGCATTTTGACTTTGCATAATATGCATTGGCAAAATAGTAGGTACTATCGCATAGTAATATTTAATATTTACTACTTTTTTGTCGTAATAAGCTATTGGAATAATTTTAGCTTGACTTATTTGTATTAGACTAATACATATTTTATTTATTTATTTATTTATTCATGGTACACCAGCAGCTTACACACTAAACATGCACGAAAATAGGAGGTAAGAAATCAATGGTTCAGATATGCAAGCCAATTACAGGTATACACAGCATTGAAAGAATAAAAGACACTGTAAACTACTGCGCTAGTTAACTGTAACACGTTATTTAATTAAAGGGAAAGTAATAATAATTATTAGTAATTTTAAACAAAATCTTGCCAGAATAAAATAAAACAAAAATAAAGGAAGACAATTCAAATATGAACACCGAGTACAGACTTATCACAATACAACACTTTAGCACTAGATTTTTATGAAAATATGTTACAATTTTTTTCCGAGAGGATTGAATTGTATCATGGTAAATGTCTAGCCCGAGTTTAGTCTGCAATGTGTTGTAGGACACACATAGCCTGGATAGAGGCGAGTGAGTTCCTACGTTTGTTCTAGATGAAGGGGTGTGCAATAATTTTGTGATGGATTTGCGTGGGAAGTTGTAAGGAACAGCTATTGGGACTGCTTGGACTAAATAGTTACATCCAGTGGTGCCATTAACTATTTTGTGCAACATCAACAAATCATGTGCATTACGACGGTCTTTAAGTGAGGCAATTTTGAAAAAACTAAGTCTGTGGTCATAAGGAGCCCTGTGTGAAATATTCCGGGAATGAAAAGCAAGATAGCGAGTAAAATTCCTTTAGACGCTCTCGACCCGTTGAGAATGAGCAACGCAAGTTGGATTCCATGCGGAAGAGGCGTATTCTAAGTTGCTTCGAACGAGTGAGTTGTAAAGTTGTATTTTGGTAGAGGTTCTAAAACCTTGACTATTTCTTTAAAAAAAAACCAACATCTTAAAGGACTTACGAGTTATGCTGTCTATATGTGAAAGGAATTTGAGTTTTGAATCGATAATAACACCCAGGTCGCAAATTTCATCTACCTCGAGAAGGATTTCATTATTAATGTGGTATTTCGATGGAAAGGGTTTTATTTTACGGATGTATTTTATGTGACGACACTTTGACACGTTTAAAGCCATACCGTTATCATTGCACCACAAGAAAATTCTGTTGAGATCATCCTGGAGTTGCTTTTCCTAGCGCTGAGACTTAACACTTGTGAATATCTTGAGATCATCAGCGACGAGCGAATAATTACAGTTTTGAATTTGGTCAGTTATATCGTTTATACACACATACACATAAACTCACGCCTGTTATCCCCGAAGGGGTAGGCAGAGGCGCAACTAGTGCACCCACTTTTCGCCGTTATTGTGTCCCATGATGTGATAGGGGGCGAGCCTATCGCCATATCGGGCACAAATTCCAGACTCCGAGCTGATACTGAATAGAAAAACTCAATATCACTTTGCCCGACCCGGGAATCGAACCCGAGACCTCAGCATTGTAGTCGTACCTTAATACCACTACGCCATCGAGGCAGTCGTCTTTATATCGTTTATAAAGAGTGAAAAAAGAATTGGCCCCAGGTGGGAACCTTGTGGCACTCCAGATGTAGCTTTAAATATGTATGACTCATATCCGTTTATAACAACAAGCTGTGATCTCTTTTCTAGGTAAGATTTAAACCAATTCAGTAATGAGCCGTGGATCCCATTGGCTTCTAATTTTTGCAGAAGTAATGAATGGTTAACTCTGTCAAATGCACTGCTAAGGTCTGTATACACAGTGTCTGTTTGTAAGCCATATAAAAAAAAAAAAAAAAAAAAGCCAGAATCAGTTTCTCGCGCTAGATCAGAAATAAATGATATTAGATTCATTTCAGCAGAACGACCCTTTCTGAATCCGCGCTGAAATTCCGAAATTAGAGGATCGAGCACTCTAGTTAGTGAGGGACATATAACTGCTTCAAATAATTTTGCGAAACATTATAATATTGCTATGGGCCGATTATTGCGAACATCGATGGCATCACCTTTTTTATAAACAGGCACTATCCTTGCATTTTTCCACTCCTGCGGAAATGTACCTGTGATCACTGACTTATTAAAGATAAGTTTGAGAGGAAGGGTGAGAGCAGTACCGCATCGCTTAACAAATACTGTTGGGATTTGATCAGGCCCCGAGCCCATAAAAATATCCAGGCTTTTGATTTTTTCTGCTATATCCTGTTCTGTTACAACTATGTTACCTAAGTAAGAGTTACAATTGGAAGGGTGACGATTAGCAGGGCGATGGGTTTCACTTTGAGAATAGGATGAAGAAAAATGATTAGCAAAGAGATCGGCGTTAGATGGACCTGTATCTGCAACTAATCCTTTTAATTGCATTTGGCTGGATATGGAAGAAGTGTTACCACGTTTTTTATTAACATAACGCTCAAAGGACCGGGGATTGTGTTTTATGTTCGATTCAATATTTTCTTTATATTCTTTATAACATTTATTCAGTAATTTGTGCGAATAGGACCTAATTATTTTGTACTCGATTAAGTCACGCGGGTTATCAATTTTTTTGCATTTGAGGCGAAGTTTATTTAATTCGGACAAAAGTTTGATGAGCTTTATACTGTACCAGTGGGGAAATTTTGACTTTCTTTTTGTGTGCTTGGGTACGTGGATGCAAATGATGTTTTTTAATATTTTGTATAGTTTAAAAACCATTTCGTCAACGTCTTTACAGTTATGAAATTCCACGTTCCAATCGATGTTAAGAAGTTCTATTTTTAGATAATTGTAGTCGGCCTTATAAAAATTGTAGTCAGTGCGGCTCCTGCGACTTAAATAGGATATGCCTGAGCTCTTAATGGGCACGTTTATGTTCAGGCAGGGATGATAGATGTCTGCCCTAGCAATTATGTCCAAGGATTGACCCACGTGGATGTCGCTGATGTTACTAAATATCCTTATACTAGCTTTTGCCCACGGCTTCGCCCGCGTTATTAAGTTTTTCCGGGCTAAAAGTACATAAAAACCTTCCCGTTGAATCACTCTATGACTATGACGTTGATACAACTCTTAACAAATAATGCATTAATTTCGACCAAATTTGATTACCATAAAAACGGTTCTAGTGAGTTAATCTTAAAAGATAGACATATACTGTCGCGGACATTTTTTTAGATTATTTCAAGAGGAATAATTCTTTCATACATATATTTTTGGTATCTTGAACCGTTTTCGCAGTGCACGCAATAGAAGCCCTCAAGGATGAATAATTTTCCCCGTTTTCTTTCACATTTTCCATTATTTCTTCGCTCCTAATAGTTGCATCGTGATGTTATATAGCCTATAGCCTTCCTCGATTAATGGGCTATTCAACACAATTTTTTTTTTTTAATTCGAACCAGTAGTTCCCGAGATTAGCACGTTCAAACAAACAAACTCTTCAGCTTTATAATATTAGTATAGATTTATGTTGATGTTACTAAATATCCTTATCTAACGTCCTATTATCATTATCTAAGACATTATTAAACTGAAAAAGGTTATTTAGGCTCATAAAGTCGACCAGGCAGTGCCCTAAGGTATTGTTATAATTAATCGGTATGGTATACGAAAAATCATTTACGTCCATTTGATATAAGTTTAAGGTGTGTATCTGTGTATCTGTATGTGTGTCTGTGGCATCTTAGCTCTCAAACGAATGGACCGATTTGGACGCGGTTTTTTTTTTGTTTGAAAGCTAATGTGACTGCGATGGTTCTTAGCTATAAATTATGAAGATCTGTTCAGGCGTTTAAAGATTATCAGCTCATTTCCAACTTAAACTTTAAGTCCGAATGATTTTAAATTGGGTGTACTGTGACTTTGGATATATTTTTAAACATGAGCTGATGCTGCGGCATTAAGTAGTCTGCGGGATACCCAACTCCTTAGCAACTTATAGCAGATATAGTGTGTTTGGGCTCACAAGGATGGGCTCAATGAGTAGGTGATCGATAGTTGATTATTAAAGCCCCATGATAGAGAATAAAGTAATTTAAAAAGTTTGAAATAAAAAAAAACTTGAGAGGTGTCAAGGGACACCCGGATGGAACGAAGTTCTTTTCGATTAATTAGTGAAGATAATGTAATAAAATTTGATTTCTTTTAAATTATAATAATAATTGTATATTTCATTAAAACGTTACCAAACCAATGAAAACATTTACTTCTACCTACACAATAGATACGTCATCGAATCACGATCATCACCTAAGCAAGCATTGACATTAAAATTAACATACAACCAAGGAAAAAATACTGTCTAAAAAGCATTTAAATTGTCTTTTTTTATTTAAATTTCATTCATATTTTATTCGTTCCAAAACTACCCCACTCTAAAAAGCATTTCTCTCTCTCTCTTCCAAGCTACACATCCCATATGGTGGTGGGGTCAGCTTTCCTAATTTTTCTTCTCCACTTCGCTCTATCCAAGATGTCGTCTCTAAAAAGCATTTAAATTGTCTTTTTTTATTTAAATTTCAAATGTCACTTTTACGGCCAGTTCTTTACTGTCACTGGCTGGTTTCGCAGGACAAGTATACAAGTGTCTGTACAACTTTTCGTGAGATTTTTTTCCGTGAAAGGGAGCTACCCCTTCACTACGCGCGATAAGGAACTTCGTTCCAAAATCAAATTAAAATTTAAATAACCCCCGACACAAAAAATCTCTAAAAAGTAAAGTAATAATAGTGTCTTTGTCGTTTAAGTACCTAGTAATATTTTGACCCAAGCGTCCTCACGTCGGGGGACCGCTAAAGAAGTATTTTCATCTCCCTGGTCCGGAGTTCGGAGTTTACTTTTTAGAGATTTTTTGTGTCGAGGTTTATTTAAATTATAATTTAATTTTTTGACTTTTGATATTTATGCTATTTGACGTTAGTAGTGCTGATGGTTATGCTTTTTGTATTTATGCAGTTTTTATTTAATGCTAAAACAATTATGCGTAATGATTATTATGCACATTGATAGTTAGGCTAAAAGCTAAGATGCGTAACAATATTATTACAAATATATTTATTAAATATTTTCTATTCAGTATCAGCTCGGAGTCTGGAATTTGTGCCCGATATGGCGATAGGCTCGCCCCCTATCACATCATGGGACGGAATAACGGCGAAAAGTGGGTGCACTAGTTGCGCCTCTGCCTAATATACAGCAGGATATACACCACCGTAAATGACGTCATACCACCAGAACAGGCCGGTTTCAGGGGAAACAGAAGCTGTGCCGATCAAGTCCTAGCTCTGTCCACATATATTGAGGCTGGGTATCAACGCGGCTTAAAAACCTCAGTTGCCTTCGTTGATTTAAGTGCCGCTTATGTGTGGACAGACGGAATGCTAAGTAAAATCTGCGATATCATTCCATGCCGTAGGATGCTTAGCCTATTCAAAGCCCTTCTTAGCCCCCGTTATATAAAAGTCCATCTGGGCGAAAGCAGCAGCCGCTACCGCCTAGTTAAAAATGGACTGCCACAGGGGTCGGTTCTGGCACCGCTCTTATTTAACATCTACATGCATGATTGACTGCCTCGGTGGCGTAGTGGTATTGCGTACGCATTACGAGTACGATTTGCGCGCTGAGGTCCTGGGTTCGAATCCCGGGTCGAGCCAAAAAAATTGTGACTGGGTTTTTCCATCTTAAAATTTACTCAGTCGCAGCTCGGAGTCAGGAAGGTGGCGGTGTGATACCCCCGTGCCTCGGAAAGCACGTAAAGCCGTTGGTCCTGCGCCTGATCTCTCTCCGGTCATGTCGGATTGCCGTCTCACCGGACTATGAGAGTGAAGGAATAGCGAGTGCACCTGTGTATTTCGCACACACTTGTGCACTATAATATCTCCTGCGTACCTGGCTGATCTCCGTTGAGATTGGCCGCCGTGGCCGAAACTGGCTAGGAGGATTTCATTTCATTTCACATGCATGATATGCCAGCCACAAGATCCATCAAATTTGCTTACGCAGACGACCTAGCGCTAGCCTACCAATCCAGGAGCTTTGAAGAGGGAGAGATGACCCTGACCCAGGACCTCAATAGTTTGCATAACTATTACACTCAGTGGCGTTTGCGTCCCAACCCGTCTAAAACCGAAGTTTCATGTTTCCATCTCACCAACTGCTGGGCTAAAAGGAAACTGAATGTCACGTTCTGTGGTGAAACTGTCAAACATAATCATACACCAAAGTACTTAGGTGTAACACTTGACAGATCTCTGACGTTCCAACCACACCTTGAAAATGTCAAGCAGAAGGTGAAAACGAGGCTCAACATTATCCGCAGACTAGCAGGCACAAGCTGGGGAGCTTCTGCGACTGTTCTTCGCACGTCTGCTCTAGCGCTAGTATACTCAACCGCTGAGTACTGCGCACCTGTGTGGTATCGTAGCGCCCATACTAATAAGGTAGACACTCAGCTCCATGAAGCCATGCGTATTATTTCTGGAGTAATAACATCAACCCCACTTCCATGGCTTCCTGTTCTAGCGCACATTCCACCCCCTGAGCTACGAAGATGCAAAGCAGCTGCCAACGAGTGGGAGAAATGTTTTCAGCTAAACCACTCTGAACCCATGCCCATCAGGAAAACACTGGACGAGCTCCCTCGTCTCCGTTTAAACTCCAGGTCTCCAATCTGGACAGACGAGAGGATCCGACACCAGTTTCAACTCAACGAGGCATGGCGTTCGGAGTGGAGCCTCTTTAAAAACTTTAACTCACACCTTATTAAGGACCCTACAAAAAAGCTACCCGGCTTTAATGCCGACCGAAAGTCGTGGAGCCGCTTAAATCGATTTCGGACCAACCATGGGAAATCAAACTACCACCTACACAAATGGGGATTGAGGGAGTCACCACAATGCGACTGCGGAGCACCTGACCAGACCCATGTGGTGAGTGAATGTCCGCTTCGCTGTTTTTCCGGCGGTATAGCTGAGCTGCACGAATTCACGCCTGCCGCAGCTAACTGGTTGAGGCAACTAGACCTAGAAATTTTATCCATGCAGGATAATAAGCCATACGCAATGATGATGATGCCTCTGCCTACCCCTTCGGGGATAACAGGCGTGAGTGTATATGTATATATGTATATTTATACAATTCAATAGGGAACCCACACCTCAACTGCCCTTTCTTTTCCTTTCCCTGTCTTCGTGCTACGTTTGCCTGTAAGAAATTGCCTTGCGGATAAGACCGCCAATTAGTGTACTTTATTTCTAGTGGATATACTGTATTTTTCTAGTGTACGTGTTCCATGAAGTATTAAAAGTAATTAAAAAAAATACCTGCCGACTCGAATGTTACCTGACCTTTCTGAGTTGGATTCGAACGAATCACTTCTCAGTCCATAGACCATAGTATTATAAGCTGTAACGAACCGCAGAATTTAACTAAAATACGCTGAATAAGTATGAAGTAGTAGTCCAAAAATTTTAGCAATTTTATTCAAAATCATGTTGAAATTTTCTTTAATTTCTTCTAGAAAAATAGTATTCCATGAACGAAGTTGCGAGCGTAAGTTAGTCGTAAAGTAAGGAAGTGTTTAAAAATAATGCAAACATAATAATAAATTATTTATTTATGTTTAAGGTGCACCTCTAAACAAAAAACATAAACTGGATGATAATAACGTACAAGACAAAACCAAAAACAATATAGAAAATAGATCTGAAAAAATATCATCACCTGAAACGTGTAAAACAAATATAAATATTGAAAATACTTCATCAATAGTATGTAATGAAAGAATTAATCCAATGTCTTTATACAAAGAATTTATATGCAATGATTGATGTCCAAAGTGTTATACCAAAGCTTTACTTATAAAGCACATGAATGTACACAAGCCTGTAATTATTGAACCAATTAAGATTGACATGAAAATACAGGAATCGGTAACCCATGGAAAAATTAAAGAAATCGATAATTTAAACGAACATCCGACTACGAGTAAAAAAAAGTATCAATGTGAACAATGCAATTACAATACTGCAGTAAAGTGTAATTTAGTGATGCATATTAGAACCCACACAGGAGAGAAACGTTTCAAATGTCAGTACTGCAACTACAAATGTCTCCGAAAAGAAACTTTAAAAGATCACATTAGAACCCACACAGGAGAGAAACCTTTCAAATGTCAGTACTGCAACTATAAATCTGCACAAAAGAGTCATTTAAATCGTCATATTAGAATCCACACAGGAGAGAAACCATATCTTTGTGAAATATGCGATAAGAAATTTATTAATCGCTTTTCTTTAAAACGACACTTACACGTACATATGGGTCAGAAATCTTAAATCACTACATAGTATAAAACAAAGTCGCTTCCCGCTGTCTGTCCCTATGTCCTCATGTCCCTATGTATGCTTAAATCTTTAAAATGACACAACGGATTTTGATGCGGTTTTTTTTTAATAGACAGAGTGATTAGAGAGGAAGGTTTATATGTATAACACATGCATAATGTAGTACAGGAACATTGATAATTTTAGAGGTTTCTAATGTGATGTCGTAAATAAACACATTTCTTTGCGCCTACATTGCAAACGCTGACTAAACCCTAGAAGATAGATCAAAATAATGTATTACAGTATTGTACAACTTAAAAAGGTCTACAAAAAAATCCACGATGGTATATGTTTATCTCTTAGGGATAACCCACAATAGCCATTTTTTATCCTTTACTTTTTACGACAAATAATGGTTTATTTACGAAGCGATTTTATGCAATACAACATTTATCCTTATCCAATTAAGTACCTTAAATATATTCTGCAATTAATATAGATCAATATAGCCCTTTACAGCATGTAAATTAAATAAATATTTTCGAAGATATTACAGATTTAAAATTCAGGGACATAGCGGTCGCGGCGGTACCGGCCGGAGGGTCAGCGGCGCGTGTCTATAAATGAGAAAGTATTTATTTTATATTATGATTTTTTTATACATGTAAATGGCCATGTAGTGCCTGGTTAATGATTTTATATTTTTATAGAATCCTGAAAAAGAAACAGTCGAAAGCGGGACTCGAACCCACGACCTCCGGCGAACCGTGCCGTTTATTTATTTATTTATTTTAGGAAGATTTACAGACAAATAACATCAATAGTAGGTATATACAAAAATATAGTCCTATGCTAAATACAAATCTTCACCAATAAAAATGGAGTATGGAGATAGTTTGAGATCCTGAAGAGGACATAGGCTACTTTTATCCAGAAAGAACCCGGGAATTTTACACCGGTTTTATTTCTCGCGAGTGGGGCTGTCACTGTCACGCCACTTAACACTTAACTGATTGCGATAAAATTTGACGAGTCAAATTTAAAGTCAAAAACCATCTTTTAAAGTATTACTCAGATTCTTACTATGACCTTATAAAACAATAATGTTTTACTCCTGCGTAGTGATGTAAAAGAAGGAATGATTGTCAAAGGCGGCATTTTTTTTTATTTACATTCCAAGTCACGCATATAGCGAATCAAAATCAAAATTATATAATTTTGTCCTCGTTTTATAAGTGCCTTATGTTTAAAAAAATAAATTATATAATTATAAATTAACTTTTTGCTTCTTTAAGCGGTTGCAGTTTAAAAGTTTTCCTAAGTGGCAATGGTGCAATAAATTATTTATTAAAGCTGAGCAGTGTTTTAATTTGAAATTCTCGATATCATGTCAAGCAGCGAGTGAGTATCAAGTGTTTTAATACTTTAAGGATAGAACAGTGAAGTAACTAACAATGAAGTAAGTAGAGCTCCTGAATGAGAATCCTTCGTGCAGCGCTCCCCTGCTGCAAGGCGACATTGCTGCTGCGTATGTGCTGAACTGTTGTTTCACTTGTATTGTTATTGAGTTGCAATTGGACTTCTTGGTTCTGTTCTTCGTTGCTTAATTGCACCAAAGGAGTGTTAGCTCCATTGCAAATGTTGTGTAATATTACACAAGCATTAACAATAGATCCTGCCACATCAGGTGCGTAGTGCAAGACTGTACAAGTAAGCAACGAAAACGTGCCTTAAGAATGGTTCGCTCAATAATGTTCCTGGTGCGAACATGCAAAGGACAATGGCAGGTCTCCATACATGATTTTAGTTGATGTAAATGTAAAGCGTTTAGAAGTAAAAAAAATATCACATTTTTTTTTTGTCCCTGACAAACTCTTTCTAGCCTGACGAGGGTCGGCTTATGAAAGAACACCGGTCTTTTGGGTGAGTGCAGAAGGCGCTCGCAAATGCTTAAACAATTTTGTATCAAGATTATAAGTGAAAAAAGTCTAAAACTAAAGATTTTTACTTTATACTTTAAAGGTTTTGAGGTTATGATTTAGTTGACAAATTTTATTAATTGAATTTTACATAATAAGTTATATGAATAATAGATCTGATAAAATACTTGGTAATTTGTCTTATATACCAGCATAATTATGCAATAATACACTAAGTAGGTATCACCAAAATAATGAATTAAAACAAGAGCACCTCATGACATTTCAAGTTCCCGCCAAACTCCGCTCCTAAAGTATTTTTTTAATAATTTGCCCTCATAGGGAAGGCAAAGGGTTTAAACACATACAGCCTCGTTTTATGTGATATTTTGGTTGACTTTTTTTTAACTACGTACGATGTCGTAGTAAAGCAGTGGCTACCTTACCAAGACTTTATCTAAGAGTTTTGGCGGCAACGAAAAAACATTTGATTGGCACAGTTATTTCAATTCACTTCACTTCCCCGCGACCTTAGAGTATGTATTACTACCTATAGAGCGCTAATATCGCACCGTGCGCCCACTACCCAACGTAGGCAGGTGAACTATAGCTACTTATATAGAAATATTGGCGACTGCTAGGGATGGGCACGCGAGCAGTACCAACGCAACAGTTATCGATAAGTACAGGTTCGGCGGCGCGGTATATATTGTTGTTAAAAAAATGTGGTTCTACAAATAAATAAATAAAATACTTGTCGGAGACAGAGTGGCGGCCGATATAGGTATACGTGGGTACACATAGTAAAAGTCACAAATGAATTATCTTCAACTCGCTATTTATTGTTCGTTTGTCAATTATTACGTAATCGAATGTTCACAGAGTACAATACCACGTCAGGAATAGTTATTAACTTTGGTTATTATAACACACTGCATATTGAGACTATTACTTAACCAAACTTCTTAATTATAATCAACTCACCTAGTAACACCTCGAAATAACATAGTAACCGCTTTACTAAGCACTGACCGATATGAAAACCACCATAGTTACCACATAGTATTGAACTGCACCCAACTAGTTGTAACAGAACCGAACTAAATGACGACAGACTAAGACTGTCCCTTCAAATGATTCGGGACCCCTTTTATACACCCAATTGTCGCTCCGAGAATTTAACACGATTTTTATTTAGTCTTACGCGACGTAATATATTCAGACACCCTCAATGTGATTAATAAAAATGATAATTCCTTTTTATAACTCCTTCCTGTCCCGACATACTTTATTCATCACGTAGGCGAACATGGTTGCACTTATGATAAGACACACATGTGTGTGCGTGTAGGTCGATTTTCGCGTGTTGACAGACACGCGAAAATTGCGCTTGCGCCAGTGTGACCAGCGCTCCGGGCTCGAAAGGTTAAATTGATTGTAATAATTATTATTGATACAAAAGGTCACTTATATAACTACCGACAATTTTATTGAGATTAAAAACAATGATGAAAATTAAAAATTGAAAACCCAGCTTGGTGTGGCAGGAAAGGTGATATAAGAGATCATTATTATTACAAAAGTTATGGGAGGAACGCGTAGCGATCGTCACCGTTGAGGACACTACATGCCCTAGCCTAGCTAACGTACCAGCCTGTCACTAGCTACCTAAGCGATGACGACCCGAAGAAGAAAGGCAGAAAGAAACTCCGGGCTTACTTTTTTGTCATCATTTATCCATTGATTTTTTCCATATTTTTTTTTTAAGTCTTTTGTTAACAAAGTCAGATCAGGTATATAAGTCAGATAAGCTAATGCACACACATCATCGTTCAATAGGGATTAAAACCAATTTAAGGAATTTAACTAAGAGTAAACACTATCCCTAAGAAATTCATAATAAATGTAAAGAACACAATTAGGTAAATAATTATATTTAAACGGTGTACAGCGTGCAGGCGCCTTTATTTACAAACACATTCTTCGTTGATTTATTTTCAAAATTTCGTGGATTTCAATTAATACGCACAATTTAAATAATTGATTTATAATATAAAAAGTTATCGTAATCGGACAATGTTTAGGAACAGTGATTATTTATTTCATTTCATAAACAAATACGCACTAATTAATTGGCTTAAAAATCACACACAGACAAAAACAGTTACCTAAGCTACCTTATAATAAGCGTATGGTATAATATGAAAATATTACATCGATTCTGGTGTCGACCCGTGACATCCCTATCGAAGTCCGGCAATCAAAGTTGTACGCGGGGCAGTGCGGGGAGTACAAGTGTTCGCCTCCCGTGCGCCTTTCATACGGCGACGCATAATTCCAATTTTACCTAAAAATATACTGAAATATGGCTTGCCTGTGAAATGTGATGTTAGAATTCTGTTTAGTGTGTTTCCGGGTATTATTCTTACAATATTCCAGAGAACATTTAACCATTTTGCAGTATTAATAATCAAATATTCACATAGATCTCACTCGCGTGTGCTCATAGCGGTCCTACTAATGTTGGGTAGGACATAAAAGAGGCGGTACATTTGTCCCGTACATGACGTCAAAATGTAAGCGCCGCTCAACATTTTTTATTGTACTACTTCAAATTTCATGTCGCGGTAGTCGCGAATTCGTGGTACTCACTATCTATCTCAGTAAAACTATAAGACAGGGACAGAGAGGGAGCGTAAGGCATGGTACAAATTACAATAGTACGTTTTTCTTCAATGAAAATATGTTATATTTGTACTCGTTACTTCAAACGTATCACCAAGCTTCATTACGCCTCGCCTCTTTGAAGTGGGACATTGTACTGGCTAAGTGAAAAAAGAGGCTACTCTTACAAACTCTTTTTTTATATCGTGTCTACTCGAGTGACTACAAGCGCTTGCGGCCGGCGCAGGACGATGTTCCCACCCGTGCCTATTGTTCCCACTTGCATACACGCGCTCTATAGTAGTTATACTTACTCTAAGTTCTGAGTAGTCTGTGACCGTCCGTAGTATTATAATCAAGAATTTTATACCCATATATAAACTTCTTGATTATAATGCTCTTTGGTACCGAAGAGTTTTGGCGGGAACGTAGAAGTGTCATGAGGTGCTCTTGTTTTAATTCATTATTTTGGTGATACTTAGTGTTATATTGCATAATTATGGTGGTATATTATCCAATATAGTTCTATTAAAGTGCTCAAATGAAGTGAATTGAAATAACTGTGCCAATCAAGTGTTTTTTCGTTGCCGCCAAAACTCCTTGATAAAGTCTTGGTAAGGTAGCCACTGCTTTACTACGACATAGTACGTAGGAAAAAAAAAAAGTCAACCAAAAATATTACTTAAGACGAGGCTGTATGGGCTCGAACCCTTTGCCTTCCCTAAAGGGAAAATTATAAAAAAAAAAAAAAAAAAAAAAGCTCTTTGGTACCGTCTCTTGTATGTCCTAACCAACACTAGTTTCAAACACGAAATAATAATCACAAGCCCTTATAAAAATTAAAAATACTCTGGTTTCAATTTCAAGAGTACTGCAAGAAAATGTTCAAGTTTAAATTTTGTCGAATATGTTTGGAACAGAATGTTAGTATGCATCAAATATCGGAGTCGGCAGTGCGGGATGTTTATGAGAGAATAACTAACACGAAGGTAAGCTGTAATAGAACAGTCTGCCAGACTCTGCCACACAAATCATTTACAACAATACCAGCCCTCACTAGCTTAGCGGCGCAAGGGCGCTCGGGCGGTCGAGGCAGTCCACCCCGGGTACCAAGCTCCAGGAAGTGCGAACTTCAGCTCACTTGTATGGCCAAAGAAAATTAACAGTACACTGCATGGAAAATACAAACCGCAGCCATACATATGGATTGAATGCAGAACCTCATTTTTTTTGAAGTAGCTTAAAAAAGTATCTGTTGTTTACACTTTGCTATGGGTATGATTTTCGTGTCATAATATGTATAATCTTATCTTACTCATATTGTTATAAATGCGAAAGCTTGTCAAAATGTGTCTATGGTTGTTAGAGTAAATGTGGAAACACCTAAACAGATTTGGTTTAAATTTGACACACGCGTAGGTCTTCTTCTTTTTTTTGGTTAATGGCTCCACCATTACAGTGGTGATTATGCCAATGTCTTCATGTAAATAGTGTTACTCAAAAGTCAAAAAGCATAACTTCGTATAGGCCTATTACCTATTAGGATCAATAACAAGTTCAGTCCTGAAGTGTCCTATGAAAAGTTAATGCTCAATGTGCTCAAAGTATGAAAATTAATGACATATAATATATATACAGTTACGTCATGTTCTGTGATTAACACAGTTTTATTATAGATAAAATATTTGTTACATTAATTTGCGATATATATTGACAATCCACAGAATCTTGAGGATGGCAATCGACACTATGCATGTTACATGTGCTTTTGTCAGCTGCAGAAGTGTAAGCAGCTTGTTACTAAAGCTCAAAGGGCTGAGGAGCTTCTTTTGACAGATGGGTATGAGGTAAATAGAATGTACTTCACACTAAAAAACTAAGCAGTAGAGTAGCTTGGATTAGATCATAATGAGACTTAACATCTTATGTCTCAGGATGAGGAGCACAGTGAAATGCCACACAATGCTTTGTAATTCAAAGTGCTGGATGGTGTTACTACTGATTATGGGTGGTTGTATCGCTTACCATCACGACAACGGCATGCTTGTCTCTTCATTCGATGCAATAAAAAAAAAAAGATAAGCCCAGTCCTGTAGCGTGTTTGGGGGAGGCTGATTTTGGGTCTGCTGACACCTTCAAAGTATTTATACAAGCCAATTCACTGGTAGTGTGACCTTATACAGAGTATTCATATTGAGCAGATAATGTTTACGTATTTGTTTGACAATACTATACGTCAAAAATTCAAATTCGTACAATTTTGCATCCTTAATGTAGTACATCCTTTAATATGAATGTTATTGTTATTGTACGTCAAAGAAGTGAGAACCTGGTGACCTGAAACACAGGCTTTGCCTACATCGGGCACCATTCTCTTTAATACATCCTGTGTACTTTAATATTTTAGTAACACTTTAAGTAATGTGATGATGAGTATGTAATTATAGTTTATAAATAAATAATAATTATTATAAATAAATAAAAATAAATACAGTTTAAGTTTACCGTTACCATGGTAACATGTTTACTATTCGAAGTTTACACGCGCAATGTTCACGCTGACGTCTTTCAGTTCCAAAGATTTACTCAAGCGTAATCATTACGTTAACCCATCAAGCCCGGCTCGGTTACATTGGCCTGGTACGTCATTTGTCAACAAGCGAAAATCGACCTTATACGCACACACATAAATTTACGTGGATGCATATAAGGTCGATTTTCGCTTCGGTTAAGTAGAAGATATCGCGTAAACTCGTTCTCAGGGTACAGAAAATCAGAAATTGTTTCAAGAAACAGTGAATTATATCAATTCAGTATAAGATATTTTTTTCAGCTGAATACACAATCACTTACCCTTATAAATAGGCAGGCACACGGCCTAACAAGCACAATGACAAAAAGCCGCATGGAGTTCTTGCGAATATGGGACAAAAATGAAATAGAAACAAAAATTAAATGTGAAGATGTTATAGTGAAGAAAGAACCGGAGGAAATTGGTAAGTGATGTCATAGCTTTTTTATAATAAAAATTACTTTGTAGTTGAATTTCGGCCATGTCTAGAGAAAATATTATAATGTGTATAATAATAATAATAACAAATATCAATTTATAATAGTAATAATGTCTATTGCCAAAATCAATATTGTTACAAAATTTTAAATAAGCACAAAAAAACTAACAAAACAGGAAAAAATTATGACAAAAGGAAGTGGCTTAGCTTAACTACTGTTTAAGGTATAAAACTCATCCAATGCAGATTTTCAAACACCCTTGGCCTCTAAGGTATTAGGCGGGGTATTTAGAAGTTAGGACTAACTGCTGCTCCATTGATTTTAACTCAGTTTCTTACAAAATTCATTAAATAACATCTTTAACAAATAAATAGTATCCATTATATATCTGGGTGAATATACAAAATTTGGGTAACTCAATGTCATCAGCCAATATAAACAAAGTCTTAGTATATTTTATTGAAATAACAATTTATTTTAAAACAATGAAAAGTCTTTTAATTGGTCACCCAATTTCACTTCTTCATTTTAAATACAAGTTAATAAAAAAACTAAATTAATACTTGAAACGTCAGTCCTTTGGCATGTCACAATCCCGAAAACCAACAATCAAGTGACTATCCATTAACCATTATCATTGATTTAAGAAAACTTACTAATTTACTAAAATCTGTGATGTACATAGTATTATACCGGGTGGAAGGGAAACGCTCTCTATACCGGAACGGTAAGAGAGAAGAACCATAACATTAACGAAAAACTATATTCATTTTCAAAGCTAAGCGATAATACTTACGATTTTAGTATTTCCGTAATTCATGCGCGCGCAATGTAAAGCGTACAAAGAACTGGGCGGCCGCCGCGCTGCGCCGGGACCGGCCCGCGGTCGTTAACCCGCCAGCTGATGTACGTGTTTCATTACGATTTTTTTGAAATATTGACCTTTTTTACTATGTTTTTTAGAATAATAGTTTGATTTATCTATCCATACGTGAAGCTGTACAGAAATTTGAGAAAATCCTACTAAAATTGTAACAATGCGATCGCGATTTTTTTAGTGCCATCTCGTTAGGAATCACCAATACTATCACCTGTATTCGTTTCCGAGAGCGTTTCCCTTCCACCCGGTATACTACAACTTTCATAATGAAATGATCTCCATTTTATTTAAAAAAAAAATAAGAAACTTTGTGTTTAGTTTCATTCGTCAGTCCGTTGTGTGTTCATTAAATTTGAAATTCGCGACAAATATCACCGAGTCAAGGTCAAATCCCTGTTTAAGTTTTAATGTTGGTAATGAAGTTAGTTGCGGACCGCACAATTTGACGGCCGCCATAACTGTACCAGTGCTTGGGTTGTGTTTGTCGTCTATACATGTGCTAAGCCAGTCAAAATTTCAGTCCTGTGGTGAGTCGTTATTTTCATTCTAATCTGAGGTTTATTTTCATTTATACTTAGATAACTATGATTTGTTAAAATGTAGTTTGTTGATATTCGAAATGACCAAAAAAAAAAATTAGCTTTGATTATAATCTCAAATTATGTCTTTTTCGTCAGTCCGTTGGCGTCAGTCTTTTGTCAGGTATCGCACCAGAGTACTGACGTGTCTCCATAGTACTGATGTTTTTTTTTTTTATTTTAGAGCAGTTTTATCTTAATTGCTACCGTGTATAAGCATTTTTATTTTATATTTCAGTTTAAAACATCATGCGGGACACTAAAAGCAATTTGACTAGGGAAGAAATATAAAAAAAAGAGAGAAGCCGAAAAGGCTCGCTGAAAGGGCACAGTGGCTCTCTAGGAAACGACGCGGCTGATGAACTAGCCAAAAGGGGGTCAAACCAGATGGTATTTGGACCCATCCCAATTATACCACTACCTTTTTAACAGCTAAGATCATGGCTGCGACGCAGAACACAAGAACAACACGCGGATCAATGGGCAATTACTAGTGCATGTAGACAGTCCCGGGAAATAGTGCCAAACCCGGACCGACGTCTGACGAGACGTCTCCTGTCTCTGGACACGGCCTCTCTATGCACAATGGTGGGTACGATCACCGGACACTGCTCATTAAACAAACATTTATATGTTTTAGGTATCACCGACAGCCCCCTCTGCAGGGGATGCCTGTCGGCTAACGAAACAGCCTCCCACATTATCCTGGAATGTAAAGGAGTAGCTGCACAACGGGCTGAAATCCTCGGCACTCTGGGGTCACTCCGAGAAGCCTATGAAGGAATCAGGAAGATCCTGCGCTTTCGGAAGGAGCTGAGCTGGCTAGACTTCTAGCTGGCACATCACGCACAACGGCCTAGCTTTCTACGGGCTAAGTGCGGAAAAAGAAGCCCCACAACAGAACAGAACAGAAAGCTCGCTTGGCCAGAAATAAAAGTGACCCCATTAAATTAGCGGAATACAAAGAAAAACTTAAATACTTAAGGAAAAATGAGAAAGGACATAGAAAAAATGTTGAAGATATGACACCACGAGAGCAACAGCAACTAGAAAAAAATTGAAAAATTATTCATTAAACTACAGGCAAAGGAAACAGCTATTGAAACAAACCACTAATAATTTTATACGCCAGAATACTCCCCCACCAACTGACGACGAAATACGACCCATAGTTAATGAAGCAATCAGATCTGTTATTAACGAAGACCAAAGAGCAACTAAAGCTAAAAGGAGAAGTGAAAGACAGAGAAAATCTAGAAACAGGAAAATAGAAAAGATGGAGGCTATAGTTTCAAAGCTTAAAACTAAACTAAATAAATACTCAGCGTCAAAAATGTAGACAAGTCAAAAAACAGCTAAAAATAGTATCAAAATCTGTTGAAAAAACGCCAAAGACCATAATTGAAGACATGAGTGAAGATATAAATAAAAAGAAAGAATTAGTGAAGAAGGCCTTTTTTGGAAAAGTTATTAAAACACAATTAGAAGAAACTTACACTAAACTAAAGACTCATGAAGAAAGAAAAAAAATTAAACAAGTTATATCTGAAAATGTAGTAGATACATACAAACTATGGAGAATAAAAACAAAGCAGTCACCTATAAAACAACTTGTTGTATGAAATTTCATTATTATTCTTACAAAATTGTATATTTTATCAGTACTATGTTAGCCTCGTCAGTCCCCTGACAGTCAAGTTCAGAAAAAATTAAATATCTCACAATCTACTTAAAAAAGTGACTGGCCCAATTTGGAACCATATAATCATTAGATTAGCCATCATATGCACCCGATTTTGTAATAATTTTATTTAATAACTATTGTAAACAAAATATCCTCAAGAGTTACCCAACTTTTGTATAATCACCCATCTGTATTAAAAGATTAAAAACTTAGTATATGTTTTGTATGGGTGCTGGACCTCAAAATGCAACCAGAATCAAACTTATGGATATTATAGAGGCAAAAATGTGGATCCATTAAAGAAATATTTTAGACCCCTCCATTTATAAATAACTTTTATTTTTCTTTTCCATACCAAGTGTAGTTTTCAAGCAAAATTAAATTACACAAATCTCAAAATCGGAGGACTTTATAATTAGACGATACATTGCAAAGACCTAGTTTTTGGGAGTATTATCCAGATATATATAAAGTATCTTGGTTAGAATTTAAAGACCGTTTTTGGACAAGTCCTTTCATCCAAATCTGTTAATTTGTTTTCAAGTTTACTTCTAACAAACATCCAAACATTTTCACAACTTTCACATTTATAATATTAGTAAGAAGTAAGATTGTTTAAATATTTTTCAGATACACCAGAGGCACCACCAGATTTCAATGCGGGTTCTCAGAGCATTTTGAATGATGACGATATCACAAATTGCAGCATTGAGGACATATCAAAACCCCTTGATTTGCAAAGTGAAACTGTTGTGGTTAAACCAGAAATCACAGAGAATTGTGATTTTAGTAATAAAGAAGGGTGTAAGCCTTCTTGTGGTGTAAATAATAGCAATCAAGATGAGTCTAAAAGTTCTTGTGATAATGACGCTGATGACAATAATGGTTCTCAATCAAGTTGTTCAGATTCTGAAGATGATTTGCCTTTAAAGAAGTCAAGCACCAAACTAAATGTCAAAAAGAAAAAGATTAGAAAGGACAAAGGTAATTTATTGTTATGTTTAATTATAGTGTCCGTAAACACGTTTATTCTGCTTCGTAGCTGACAACAAGAATACAGTTTTACTACTACCCACTTAAGTAGTACTTTTTAACTAAAGGTGTCAGTTAAGTTAGACTACCTTCGTGGTGTAGTCGTATTACGGTTTGACTGTAATGCTGAAGTCTTGGGTTTGATTCTCGGGTCGGGCAAAGTGATATTGGATTTTAAATTCAGTATCAGCCCAGAGTTTGGAATTTGTGCCTGATATAGCGATAGGCTCACCCCTATCACATCATTGGACGGAATACGCACGGGGAAAAGTAGGTGCATTAGTTGCGCCTCTGCCCACCCCCTCAGAGATAAAAGCCGTGAGTGTGTGTCAATTAAATGCCGCGAAGAATGTCCGCAGGTTTAAAACCCAAGAACACGCTAGACATGGGCGCCGCCTAGGAATACAGGGCTGGTATTATTATTATTATTATTATTTATTTTTTAAGGATAACGTCTCTCCTCTCATAGGAGGGTAATAATTAGCACGGGCCGAAGCCAAGTGCACTAAACTAGGGAGTCACTATTAAGGAACTTACGAGTCAAACGGCATGTGTTCAGTATTACTGCTTTTTGCATGAGTAGGTATGTAGATGGGTTTATCTGTAGAGAATTAATGCTGGAATGAAGGGTTTTAGGGATAACACCGGTGCTGGAAATTACAATTGGCACAGTTTGAACATGATTGACCCGACACGCTAGACATGGGCGCCGCCTAGGAATACAGGGCTGGTATTATTATTATTATGTTGTATCTTTCCTGCGGGAAATCACGGCACGAAGACCGGTCCTTTTGGAAGGCTTGCGTGGGGATATGGATCCAACACGTAGAGGCCCCTTTAAGATACATTACTCTAGTTGGGATGTGTACGCCTTACGGGTACTCTCTCTGTCTATATTTAAGGAGGAAATACAGCCAAAGACAGCGCCCGTAAGGCGTAAGGACTATTGCAGAGAAGATGGGAATTATACTGGGTCTATGGATGGGATCTAGATGGACTGGTTGCTGGGCTATTGATTGAGACAACGGGACGCCTGCCAAGTAAAATGTCTCAATCATTTGTATTCAAGGCAGACGGTGACTTGCCCCCCACTAGATGGGCATCCCAAAAAGTGGCGTATGCCAAGGACGCAACATCGGTGTGGGTGGCTAAAGGGTGTCGAGAGGTGTGCACCGATTTCACCATCGCGGGTCGCTAACGCGTCCCGGAGTGGGCTTCCTCGCTATTATGCAGATTGAGCACTTCCACCCTGGAGCTCAGGTTCTTTGCTCTTGCGATTTCCACCCCTAGCCGGCCAGTTAAGGCAAGCCAAGGGTCAGGGGGTCTCATTTAGCCCCCACGGAATCAGGGTACGCGGTGTCGCCACTCACCGACGGCTCGCCACAAAGCCGCCCCTGCGGGCTTATTATTATTATTATTATTGTTATTATTATTACTAACGGCCCCGACACGTTGTCCTGTCCTTAAAAGAGTACTCCGAGTACAGCGCCGACTACCGGATCCAATTGTTAATCTAAACCATTCTCGAATCCTCTTGGAGACACAAAAAAAAAATCATTAAAATCGGTCCAACCGATTAGGAGGAGTTCAACATAAACAGGCACAGAAGAATTATATATGGGTGATTATACAAAAGTTGGGTAACTCTTGAGGATATTTTGTTTACTATAGTTATTAAATCAAATTATTACAAATTGGTGTGCATATGATAGCTAATCTAATGATTATATTGTTCCAAATTGGGCCAGTCACTTTTTTAAGTAGATTGTGAGATATTTAATTTTTTCTAAACTTTACTGCCAGGGGACTGACGAGGCTAACATAGTACTGATAAAATAAGCAATTTTGTAAGAATTATAATGAAATTTAATAAAAAAAGATTTCTTTATAGGTGACTGCTTTGTTTTTTATCCTCCATAGTTTGTATTTGTCTACTACATTCCCATATAACTTGTTTGAATTTTTTTCTTCCTTCATGACTCTTTGGTTTAGTGTACTTTTCTTCTAATTTTGTTTTAATAACTTTCCCAAAAAAGGCCTTCTTCACTAATTCTTTCTTTTTGGTTATATCTTCACTCATGTCTTCAATTGTGGTCTTTGACGTTTTTTCAACAGATTTTATTACTATTTTTAGCTGTTTTTTGACATGTCTATATTTTTGACGCTAAGTATTTAGTTTAGTTTTAAGCTTTGAAACTATAGCCTCCATCTTTTTTATTTTCCTGTTTCTAGATTTTCTATGTCTTTCACTTCTCCTTTTAGCTTCTGTTGCTCTTTGGTCTTCGTTAGTAACAGATCTACTGCTTCATTAACTATGGGTTGTATTTCGTCGTCAGTTGGTGGGGGAGTATTCTGGTGTATAAAATTATTAGTGTATGTATGTCGTAACCCCATAGAGCATAATTTTATTATTTTCTAGGTCTGGAATGCCTTCTAGTATATATTCGATGGTAACATAATCGGGAAATTTTGCCCGCTTGCCCAACTCCTTCATGACCAACATATACTGATAGCATGTTTCATCGCGCCTTTTCTAGAGGGAGGCCAGAACCTCATGCATTTCCTTTGAGTTGAGAGTTTCAGGGAACTCTTTCTGTAGGGCTGTCTTCAATTCTTCAAATGTTTTAAAAGGCCTTTCCGACTTCAACCATAGTTCGGCCGTGCCTGTGAGTGACCGTCGAGCGACAACTAATTTTTGCTGCGGCGTCCAACTGAAAATGTCGGAATTATCCTCTATGTCCTGAGCCCACTTCGCGGAAGAATACGTTTTATCTTCCCCGCTGTATGGTTGGATACTGCCTTCAAAATACCAGAATGCTGCCGACGTCGCTGCCGCCGCCATAACGCCTTCCGACTTCTTTGTGCTGCTTTCTGCCATCTTTAAAAATACACGTGATCCCGATCCCGGACGAGCCCCCAATTTTGTGGGATCGGGGAAAGTGCAAACAACAATGCAATGTTAATTAATTTACTTGAAAACCAACCAAATCTTATTTATATTGCAACTTAGAAAAAAATACGTCTTAATCCTCTTACGTCTTTCCTACTTCCGTCGCCATCTTACTTTTTTTCTCTATCCCTTTCACACACTTTCTTCACACACTCAGTCTCTTTCACACAAATTACTTACATTCCGTTTCACTAAAGATCTTTTTACACTCCTACATATATATACACTCACGTCTGTTATCCCCTAAGGGGTAGCCAGAGGCGCAACTAGTTCACCCACTTTTTGCCATCATTCCGTCCCATGATGTGATAGGGGGCGAGCCTATCGCCATATCGGGCACAAATTCCAGACTCCGAGCTGATACTGAATAGAAAAACTCAATATCACCTGGCCTGTCGGCGTGACTAATACTATAAAATAGGATGCTGGTTAATTACCAGTATTTCAATATTGCATAGTAAGATTTAAAAATGAACTACATACTTATTTCTTAACATAGTGTAGGTAATACATAATGTTGCAGATTGATTTGAATTTGTATAATAAGTTGTTGATTTGAATATTTTTATTTATGAATAGTGTATTACTGTTGCTTTCAATGAATCGAGTAGTACCTATGAAATTATGTAGAGGGGAGCGAACCTTTATAATGAGAGCGCAGACGCGCTACAGGGCATTCGAAGTTTAGTTGGCTAGCTCAACAGAACGTTGTTATTACTCTGTATTGTTGTTCAGACGAAATATATTACGTTTATATGAGAAAACCGGCTTTTAATTATTATGGAAAACTTAAATCATGACCAAGATGTATCATCGAACTCCGAAATGCCCGACCCGGGTATTGAACCCGAGACCTCAGCTTTGCAGTCGTACTGTAATACTACTACGCCACCGAGGCAGTTTTTTCTATTGTACGTGTACAATAAAGTATTATAATTCAATTTTAAAAAAATACCCGCCGACTCAAACGTTACCTGACCTTTCTGAGGTCGATTCGAACGAATCACTTCTCAGTCCATAGACCATAATATTATAAGCTGTAACGAGACCCAACGAACCGCAGAATTAAAGTAAAATACGCTGAATAAGTATGAAGTAGTAGTCAAAAAATTTATATTCAAAATCATATTGAAATTTTCTTTAATTTCTTGTATTCCATGAACGAAGTTGCGAGCGTAATGACTAACTTACGCTAAAGTAAGGAAGTGTTTAAAAATAATGCAAACATAATAATACATTATTTATTTATGTTTAAGGTGCACCTCTAAACAAAAAACCTAAACTGGATGATAATAACGTACAAGACAAAACCAAAAACAATATAGAAAATAGATCTGAAAAAATATCATCATCTGAAACGTGTAAAACAAATATAAATATTGAAAATACTTCATCAATAGTATGTAATGAAAGAATTAATCCAATGTCTTTATACAAAGAATTTATATGCAATGAATGTGGTACAAAGTGTTATACCAAAGCTTTACTTATAAAGCACATGAATGTACACAAGCCTGTAATTATTGAACCAATTAAGATTGACATGAAAATACAGGAATCTGTAACCCATGGAAAAATTAAAGAAATAGATAATTTAAAGGAACATCCAACTACGGGTAAAAAAAGGTATCAATGTGAACAATGCAATTACAGTTCTGCAGTAAAGAGTAATTTAGTGATGCATATTAGAACCCACACAGGAGAGAATCCTTTCAAATGTCAGTACTGCAACTACAAATGTGCACAAAAGCGTGAATTAAATTCTCATATTAGAACCCACACAGGAGAGAAACCTTTCAAATGTCAGTATTGCGACTACAAATTTTCCCGAAAAGAAACTTTAAAAAATCATATTAGAACCCACACAGGAGAGAAACCTTTCAAATGTCAGTATTGCGACTACAAATGTCCCCGAAAAGCATTTTTAAAAAATCATATTAGAACCCACACAGGAGAGAAACCTTTCAAATGTGAGTACTGCGTCTACAAATGTGCACATAAGAATGATTTAATTTCTCATATCAGAATCCACACAGGAGAGAAACCTTTCAAATGTCAGTATTGCGACTACAAATGTTCCCGAAAAAAATATTTAAATTATCATATTAGAACCCACACAGGTGAGAAACCTTTCAAATGTCAGTATTGCGACTACAAATGTTCCCGAAAAGAATATTTAAATTATCATATTAGAACCCACACAGGAGAGAAACCTTTCAAATGTCAGTACTGCAACTACAAATATGCACAAAAGCGTGAATTAAATTCTCATATTAAGACCCACACAGGAGAGAAACCTTTCAAATGTCAGTATTGCGACTACAAATGTTCCCGAAAAGAAACTTTAAAAAATCATATTAGAACCCACACAGGAGAGAAACCTTTCAAATGTCAGGATTGCGACTACAAATGTTCCCGAAAAGATTTTTTAAAAAGTCATATTAGAACCCACACAGGAGAGAAACCATATCTTTGTGAAATATGCGATAAGAAATTTACTAATCGCAGTATTTTAAAACGACACTTACACGTACATATGGGTAAGAAATCTTGAATTATACTATACTAGCTTTTGCCCCCGGCTTCGCCCGCGTTAATAAGTTCTTCCGGGCTAAAAGTTCATAAAAACTTTCCCGTTGAATCGCTCTATACAACACGTGAAAAAAAATGAAAATGAAAAATGTTTATTTCGTTACACAATAGGCAAAAAACATTAGGGTATGGTTGGGGCCTCCTAGTAGGCATAAAAAATGCCTGTATCAGGAGATCCCGCTCTCTCATAACAAAATTTAGTAATACATTGTGTTACCAAAATAAACTAAGACTTAATATAAAGTAATTACATAGACAGGTCGTGTATATGTGTGTGTGTGTGAGTGTGTGTTTGTGTGTGTGTGTGTTTGTGTGTGTGTGTGTGTGTGTGTGTGTGTGTGTGTGTGTGTGTGTGTGTGTGTGTGTGTGTGTGTGTGTGTGTGTGTGTGTGTATACGTGTGTGTACATTTGCGTGTGTATGTGAGTGTATGTGCGTTCGTGTAGCTATGATATATAATGATATTATGCTTGTGAATTGATTTTATTATAGTATTTAATACATTAGTTATAACATGACTAAATAAATATTAAATTCTAGATAAAGACAATTAGAACCCTAAAATGTCTATAAGTAGTCTTATAGTATACCATACTATAGTACCCTATACCTTCTCTCTTATCACTTATACACATTGATGCATTGAAAATCCCTTGTACCCTACATGTTTCTCCCAAAAAACAAGTGCATTTCATACTGCATATTTGGAAACTAGTGCTTCGGCTTCATCATATGTAATTGTTTTTAACCATTCTGTCAAAGATTTTTTACAGTCAGAGAATTGAAGGGGGTAAATATTTATTTTATTGTTAATTTCATTATACAAACGTGCCGAGAGCGAAACAAATTGACGATTAGCAAATATAGATTTACATAGTGTTTGAGGCACTACACAATAGTTTCTTCGACGGTTTAACAGAGATGGATCAAACGTTGTGACTTTATGTAATTTTAATATGGTTAATAAAATATAAAGTTTCCTAACCGAAAGTAAATTACAACATTTGTATAATTCATTAGTGGGGAACCTAAAAGGTTTAAAATACATTACTTTAAGGAGACATCTTTGTCCTCTTTCCACTTCCAGGAACTTCGTTTTATTGGCACTTCCCCAAATAGGTATGCAGTAACTGATAATTGATTGGGCTAGGGCAATATATATTTGGTTCAACAAGGTGCTAGTAGCGATATGCCTTAGCTTTTTGAAGATCGGTATAAGTTTTCTAATCCTAGCATTGAAATGCTCAATATGCATGTGCCATGAAAGACGTTGATCTAGCAAAACACCTAGATATTTTATGTAAGTTACTTTTTCTATTTGGGCACAATTACAACGCTCCCTATCCATAAAATTACAGGCATGTAGCTTTAACTTCAGTTGGTTAGCCGGTTGGGTACTGTTATACTTAGAGAAACATATATATTTAGTTTTTAATGTATTAAGCGTAAGCAGGTTACTTTTAAGCCATAAATATACCTTTCTCATACCCAATTCAGCTTTATGAAAAACTGAGTCCCAAGAATTATCCTTGAAAACAATAGCAGTATCATCAGCATAGGAAAACACATGACCTCCCTCTATGTTTAGATTCAGCAAGTCATTAATATAAACTAAGAATAAAGTGGGTCCTAAAACACTTCCTTGAGGTACACCAAAGGTTACCGGTGAATCTCGACAAACGTAACAATCAATTTTAACTTTTTCTGTCCGCCCATGAAGAAAGTTTGTCAGTAATTTCAGAGGCATACCTCTTATTCCGATACAACCAAGTTTATGTATAAGAGTAGGGAGAGAGACAGTATCGAATGCTTTTTTAAGATCTAAGAATGCTGTTAGGCATTTATTTCCCATATCTAGTTTATTTACACATGTATTTGGATAAAGATTAATATTATGACATTGATACAACTCTTAACAAATAATGCATTAATTTCGACCAAATTTGATTACCAATTTGAAAAACGGTTCTAGTGAGTTAATCTTAAAAGATAGACATATACTGTCGCGGACATTGTTTTAGATCATTTCAAGAGGAATAACTCTTTCATACATATATTTTTGGTATCTTGAACCGTTTTCGCAGCGCACGCAATGGAAGCCCTTAAGGATGAATAATTTTCCCCGTTTTTTTCACATTTTCCATTATTTCTTCGCTCCTTATAGTGGCATCGTGATGTTATATAGCCTAAGCCTAGCCTTCCTCGATAAATGGTCTATTCAACACAAAAAGAATATTTCAATTCGTACCAGTAGTTCCTGAGATTAGCGCGTTCAAACAAACAAACTCTTCAGCTTTATAATATTAGTATAGATAACTAGCTTTTGCCCGCGACTCCGCCCGCGTTAAAAAGTTTTTCCGGGATAAAAGTCCCGCTTTATGGTTTCCCGGGATAAAAAGTAGCCTATGTGTTAATCTAGGACACGATCTACCCGTGTGCCAAATTTCATTGAAATCCGTTCAGTAGTTTTTGCGTGAAAGAGGAACAAACATCCATACATCCAGACATTCTTACAAACTTTCGCCTTTATAATATTAGTAGGATTTCGCCTTTATAATATTAATAGGATATAGACAGCACACACAATACTTTTAGAATTAGGGACCAATGATTTAATAAGTGACTCGTAAATTATTTAGTTTTTAAAGTTTACACACCCACATAAAAATCTATTAGGTTTAAATTTATTTATTAACCGACTTCCAAAAAAAAGGGGAGGTTCTCAATTCGTGTGTTTATATTTTTTTATGTATGTACACTGATTGTGTATCGAGACACGCGGTAGCGTGTCAAGCCAAGCAAAAAAAAAGTCGAAGCTGCCTAGTGTAGTTTCACCCGAACCATTTGGAGCGACTTTTGACGCCTCCATAACTCAAAATCTATTTAACGTAAATTCATGAGATTTGGTTCATATATTAAACCCCCTCAAGTTAACCAGAATCCCAAATTTCATAAATATAGCTCAAACGGTCATTGAGATACTAACATCTAAAAATCGGCATTTTTATCACTGACTGACATATAGATCAAAAACCTAACCCACTTCCAGATGACCTAGAAAGTTGAAATTTGGTGTACAGATAGGTAATTGTATGTATACAAAGGAAAAAATCTAAAAACAATACATTTTTAAGATTTAAAACATTTTCCAAGCAATCGGGAAATCTGCATACTATCTATAAATTATCTTTAGAATAATGAACGTTTAGGCGTACACGTCCATTGATGCTTTATTTTACTTTAAATACTATTTACCTTAATCCATTATTTACGTTCCCTCCGTATTAGGGCACCACTTTTGCTTGAATTTTTCTATAAATTTTCCGACTTTAGACAGAGCGGTTGTGGGACACGGCGCACTGTGGAACGTCCCCATAGAAAGGGTGTGACATGTACCTTCTTTTTTTTTTTTTTTTAAATGGCCATCTTCGGCTCATTAGGGACGGCTGCGGGCTTCCTCCGACTCACGTCTAAGTTGTCGTCCGCAACCGCCCCTGCGCGTACCGCGTTTTTGCGGTCCTTTTTCCTGTTGCGGGGGCTCAGAAGCCCCCGAAACACCGTATCGTGTCCGCCTTTTGGTGTCCGAGGCAGCGTGAGACACGCTGCCTTGGACATGTCCATCACGGGGGTCGCAGAAGTTGGCTAGACTAATGGGTGGGCGGCACGTCCCGCCCACCCGTGACCCCCGGAGGCCCCTATTAGTCGCCTTTTACGACAGGCAGGGGATACCGTGGTGGAATTCTCCAAACGCCCCCAATCCACAGGGCGGGAGACGTCGGTCAGTCGTCCACCCGACGCCTCCTACGTCTCGTCTGGCGGCGGGAGGGATCACCACTGCGCTGGCGATCCCTCTCGGCACTCTCCTTCCGCGAGAGGACCGCCTCGCAGAAGTGGGCCACCGCCTGCCAGGCCTCCCGGCCGATGTGACATGTACCGGTAGTACTGAATGTCTGATAACTGGAAACTGAAATGCATTGTGGAAAGGGGACAATATGACCTTTCAAGTTTTATAATTTTCACCCCTCTAATCACTTTATTTTACCTAATATATAGCATCAAAGTTGAAGTATCGAACACTGTCGAAAATGACCTCACTGTTTAAGAAAGATATTTGTGGTATTCGCAATAGTTTGGAGAAGTATTTCATAAATAATACGGTTTAATAGGATACACTTATATAAATGCAACTGTTTCTTTTTAAAAAGACGCTTTATTTTATGGTTAAATTAAAGTTTAAAAAAGTAAACGAAGTGTTTGATAAAATCTGTCATATAATAAAAACGCCACGAAACCCCGACCTAATGATACTTGTGTTTGATAGTTCAGAGTAATTAGGAAATTTTGCTAGAACATTATGTACCCCCCCTCGTCCCCCTTTCGAAGAAAATTAACGAAATAGGTCAAACGCCTGATAAAAATGTCAGAGAATCTACATTTTTCATCAAGCTGACTACATTTTGTGAATTATGAATATTTCATCAGGTGTTGATATTACACAAAAGCAATCAAGTAGGTTGGTGTAAATAATTTTTAACATTATGCTTTCAATTGTGGTGTCATTTTAATCCATCCTAATCTATACTAATATTATAAAGCTGAAGAGTTTGTTTGTTTGTTTGTTTGTTTGTTTGTTTGTTTGAACGCGCTAATCTCAGGAACTACTGGTGCGAATTGAAAAAATCTTTTTGTATTGAATAGACCATTTATCGAGGAAGGCTATAGGCTATATAACATCACGATGCAACTATTAGGAGCGAAGAAATAATGGAAAATGTGAAAAATGCGGGGAAAATTATTCATCCTTGAGGGCTTCCATTGCGTGCGCTGCGAAAACGGTTCAAGATACCAAAAATATATGTATGAAAGAATTATTCCTCTTGAAATTCTCTAAAAAAAAGTCCGCGACAGTATATGTCTATCTTTTAAGATTAACTCTCTAGAACCGTTTTTATGGTAATCAAATTTGGTCGAAATTAATGCATTATTTGTTAAGAGTTGTATCAACGTCATAATATTAATCTTTATACAAATAAATGTGTTGGATAGAGTGATTCAACGGGAAGGTTTTTATGTATGTACTTTTAGCCCGGAAAAACTTATTAACGCGGGCGAAGCCGTGGGCAAAAGCTAGTATAATAATATGACTCGAAATAAGTTTTTTAAAGTGTTAGGAAACGCCTGACATTTTCTTTTGAGTAAAGTCCTTGAGATCGTAAATTTAGGCGATTTTAAGACATGTCTATTTTTCATTAATTAGGTTAAAATATACCCTATACTGTATTGTATTTCACTTGTTTAATTGCAATAATGTCAAATTATTGTGTATCTATCCTTAATTTGGTTTTAAACTCCCATGAAATATAGGCATATTTCAGTATTTTTTTTCATAGTTATATCAGTATTTTTCAAATAAACTACATTGGTAATGGATAGGTCTACTATTCAATAATACACGTAAAAAAATTCAAATCTTTACGTTGTTCCGTTGTTGAGTTATCATAAGATATGTAAGAGAGATACTCATGTCACGCCCTTTCTATAGGGACGTTCCACCGTGCGGCGGTAGGTTCCTATATATACGTTATAGGCATCAGCAACTCGTGCCCACTTTTAAGTCTTTTATATTATACTAGCGGCCCCGACAGACGTTGTCCTGCCCTAAAAAGGTAACTAAAATGGCTATTAAAAAATAAGGGTTGATCGTAGAGGGGTGAAAATTTAGGGTTGTAGGTATTTTTGTATGCTGTATCATAAAAAAATTAAAACAAAAAATTTTGTCTGAAAAATAAAAAAAAAAATTTAGGGGTGGTCCACCCTTAACATTTGGGGGATGAAAAATAGATGTTGGCCGATTCTCATAGATACCGGATAAGCACAAAAAATTTCATCAAAATCGGTCAAGCCGTTTCGGAGGAGTATGGCAACGAAAACTGTGACACGAGAATTTTATATATATATAGATATTTCTGTTTCGAGCTCAAATTAAAAATTTCTGGTTTCTCCAATGTTTATTTACATCTTAAGACGTTTATTATTTTGACATGAGATGACATTGGACGTTCTATCATAATACTTGCGAATTTAAGTCATTATTAAATAGACGTTTTTATACCAAGAGGACTTCGTCGCGTGCACATAGCAGAACGATGAAGCGCTTTACGGCTTTTAATACATTGGTTATTTTCTTTCTAAAATAAGTAACTTCATAAATATTGATCAAAGGTAACTTCTTACGTAATTGTTTTAATTACTTAACTAATATTTTGATAAATAATATCTTTACAAAAAGTAATGATATCCCATCAAAAACATAAATGTGAAATGTGGAAGCCAAGTCTAATCTTAAGAATATGCGTGCTGGTCAACTTCACCGACAAAAGAATTGAAATCTTAATGGTTGCCAAGCCCTGTAGATAATCCTGAAAATTATATTTATAAGAACACAATCCATTCTAAAATAAATTTAAACTAATATTTCTTTGTTTTTCTGCTACGACAATGTATGATATTTAAAAGTATAATTTCTTAAATTTGAATAGTCGAATTATTTACACAAAGTAGATAACTTAGTATAAATTTAAGCTCAAGATTTGTCTTGGCTAGTCTTCACATACATGTATGTGTGTGTGTGTGTGTGTGTGTGTGTGTGTGTGTGTGTGTGTGTGTGTGTGTGTGTGTGTGTGTGTGTGTTTGTGTGTTTGTGTTTAAAAGCAATTGTTCTGTATATTACATGAATCTTTTTTTGTTTTCATCTCATTACAATCTGAAGATTATTTGTTTAAGAGGGACTCAGTTTCATTATAATTTAATGTATTTAACCATATATTTAATTTGATGCTTTCAATATTGTAAGCACGGAAGTCGTATCAGACGGATTTCTCTGTCTGTCAATTGAGCTTCCGATATGCTTCAGCGTCCTCCGAAGACTGCCACGCCATGTATCGACGTTGGTAACTTAATCATTTCAATTTAAGATTTTTTTTTTCTTAAATTGAAATCTACAACAGTATATTGAAGGAAAAACCTAAAAAAATTATAATATTTCAAAGATTTAGTATAATATTTTCCAATAATTTCATAAACTAATAACAATATAAATCCTACCACGTTGTGACCTCGGTAAAAAAAATAATTAAAGTACATGAGCCATCGATAAAAAAAGTGCGTTTAGAAAGTTGGAAGTTTATTGTTGTCAAAGTATATAATTTTAATTTTGAATGAGTATTATAAATACTAACAAAATTATTATTAATACATTGTAAACATAGTCTGTTGCAGTGTTATTTTATAAATTACTAGACTTCTGCTCGCGGCTTCGCCCGTGTGAATAAGTTTTTCCGGGATAAGAGTCCCGTTTTGTATTTCCCCGGGATAAATTATACATATAAACCTTCCCCTTGAATCACTCGTATCTATTAAAAAAAAACCGCATCAAAATCCGTTGTGTAGTTTTAAAGATTTAAGCATACATCTGGACATGATGACATAGGGACAGACAGCGGGAAGCGACTTTTTTTTATACTACGTAGTGATTTTCATATTATAGCAAAAGTGTTCGCATGATTTCTTGCGAATACGAATTTTAAAAAAGATGCGAATATTCGCGAATGTGAATGCGAATTTTCGTTACACCACTAGTATGTATGTAGGTATATTTCTTTGGAAACGCCCTAGAGCCTAAACGGCTCACCGTCTTTATATGAGAGTGGTGTCAATAGATTCGTCTTAGTCATGAGAGTGACACTGGGTACATCAAAATAAGAAAAAACTCAATTACGGATTTTTGGCGGCAAAAAGTAATCTCAAAAAGAAATTATGTTTTCAAAATACACCGAGTGTGGTATCAAAATAAAGGATTTTTAACTATGATTACGAATATATATGTTGGTATACATATAAGTACATGTGTGTGTGTGAGTGTGCGCCTGTGTGTGTGTGTGTGTGCGCCTGTGTGTGTGTGTGTGCGCGCGTGTGTGTGTGTGTGTGTATTTGTGTATTTGTGTATTTGTTGTCTATTTGTAATTATATGTATGTATTTTGTCACAATAATATATTCTGTCTTGTATAGTGTACACCTCAAGGGATCCCTTTCATTCGCCTACTTTTTTTTTTTACTATTATTTTTTCGCATATTTGACTTTGCATAATATGCATTGGCAAAATAGTAGGTACTATCGCATAGTAATATTTTGGCCTGCTTTTTGTCCTAATAAGCTATTGGAATAATTTTAGCTTGACTAATTTGTATTAGACTAATACATATTTTATTTATTTATTTATTTATGGTACACCAGCAGCTTACACACTAAACATGCACGAAAATAGGTGGTAATAATACAATGGTTCAGATGTGCAAGCCAATTACAGGTATACACAGCATTGAAAGAATAAAAGACACTGTAAACTACTGCGCTAGTTTTTACAATAAAGTACTTTTTTTTTTTATTTACATAATTTTCCTTTGTAGGTATTATGCTAAAATATTATCCACAAATTATCCAAATATATTATTTTAATATTTTACACGCAATGAATTCAAATCTGATCCTTTACTATTCAGCAAAACCAAACTACAGTTGAAACAAGTATGACAACGTGTTTAAAGAAAAAAGAAAAAGAATACGAAAGATTCATAGAAAAATCCATCTATTACAAATAAGAATCCATAATTGTTGTTCAAAAGTAGTTGGTTCCTTTTCTGCATAACGCGGTCCAACTATAAACAAAAGCTGTCAAATATTTCTATAAATTAGTGGCAGCAAGCGCGAAAAATTGACGTAGGTCCGATCTCGACGGCGCCTCGGGCGCCTCTGAAACGAGACGCGTTGGCGGAATTGTTAAAAAAATTCGTGTTCTTTTGAATTTTGAAAAGTGAGAATTACTTTTATGATTTTTTTTTGCATAACAATCTCCTAAATGTTATTACCCTTTTATTGACTTATATTTTTAAAGTAATTGTTTAATATACTATAACAAATTATTAAAAATAAAATCCGAATTTTCTCTGTTTTTTTTTTATGATCGAGCGAAGTTGTAAGTATCGTGTTTTGGAATCTACACCGATGTAGAATGTCTATTTGATGTTAATGTTGATTATTTCTTGGTTTAAAATTGAATACAAAAGAAGGTGTTTTGGGATATGGCAGCCTTAACGCCCTTTGGTCCCACCATTCCGTTATCAAAAATTTAGTCTATGAAAACTACTAGTGGCAGCGTTAGGCGTCGGCGACCACCGACGACCACACGCTTAAGGGGCCTTACAAAAAAAAATCCTACTAATATTATTAAGTGGACGATAGCCTAGTTGGGAATGGAATGGTCTGCCGAGACAATGTCCGGAGGTTCTAAACCTAGGGCACACACCTCTGACTTTTCGAAGTTATGTGTGTATTGTTTATCAATTATCGTTCGCTTTAACGGTGAAGGAAAACATCGTGAGGAAACCTGCATATCTGAGAAGTTCTCTGAATTTCAAAAGGTATGTGAAGTCTGCCAACCCGTATTAGGCCAGCGTGGTGGACTAAGGCCTTAACCCTCTCAGGCGTAGAGGAGGCCCGTGCTCAACAGTGGGCAGTATATAATACAGGGCTGGTATGGTGGTGGTGGTGGTCAATTAAATGAATGTTTATCCAAGTTAATACATAACAGTTTTGAACACATTGAATACATAGGGCATTGAGGAGGGTAAGCTGATAGTTTTGGCTCTTCTCGACTTCAGCAATGCCTTTAATACTGTTGATTTTGATGTCTTGCTTGGTATATTGCGTTCACTTAGAATATCTCCAACCGCAATCACGTGATTTCACAGTTACTGATTTGGACATCACCAGCAGATTTGCATTGATGACAAATTTTCCTCTTCTTGCACTACAACGGTTGGCGTCCCACAAGGTGGCGTTCTGCCTCCTCTTCTCTTTGCAGTATCATCATCTGCATACCACCTTTATGCAGATGATCTCCAAATTTATGTTCAGGCACCATTGGATGGGATGACGGAGGCTATGACGGTCATTAACTGTGATATGGAGTGCATTTGTGAGTGGAGCAAGGCCTATAGATTGTCTGTCAATCCATCTGAAACGCAGGCCATTGTAATTAGCAGTCGTAGAATGCTATCCAAATTAAACTGGGCGCTACTACCACCTGTGGCCTGTGATGGTACCATCATCCCGTTCAATGACATTGTCAAAAACCTTGGCATCTACTTGGACAAATTTCTTTCTTGGGGTCCGCAGTTTCGGGAAATAAGTCGTAAACTGTTTGCATCGGCAGGATCATTGCGACGCCAAATTTTTTTTCTGCCTACTACCACGTAGATTTCTAGACCTCACTGAAGACCAACTTAATAAACTTGAGCGCCTTCAAAATTTCTGTATCCGTTTTATATTTGGACTTCGTAAATATGAACGTGTCTCCAAGTTTCGTAATAAGCTCAAGTAGTTACTTACCCATTCGGCTTTGCCGGAATGCCCACATACTTTCTTTGCTTTGTAATATTATTTTTAATCCTCTCAGCCCTTCTCACTTTAAATATCGATTTGAATTTCTTCATGACACACATGACAAGCGTTTGCGATCATCAGAGAAACTGATATTGAAAATGCCGGCACATTCTACATCATTTATGGACAAATCTGTTGCCATTCAAGCCATTCGATGGTGGAGTGCGTTACGGGTAGGGCTTTCATTTCGAGACTCTCGGTCTCGAAAATTTCGAGTCTCGACGATTTTTTTGTATTTTCGAGACTCGAGACTGCTGCCTCTAGTCTTGGGAAAAACGAGATTTTCGAAACTAACATCAAATAATAATTATTATTGAAAAAAATACTAAACTATCAGGATCTTTTTAATGCGGACCAGTGGCGCCATAGAAAAATTAAATTTTTGATAGTCTCTCGGAAGTCGCAACCTAACCTTGTTGAAACATATATGGGTCTTTATAATTAAGTACATTATTGTTATGATAAATTTGGAAAAGATCTCTTTTTGACAATGGTAGCGATAGGGGGAAATACTCACACCATTGCTAAATCCCTGCTAATTATGGTTTGAAAAGTTACGAAAATCCCAGGACATGAGACAACCCAAAGCATGCATATAACATTATAATTAAGCATGTCGAAGGTCACGGAATGCACATGTGCATGCTATCGCAACTTTCGTAGGAGTCTGCTCTTGAGCAGAGTCTCTCGCTGTTTGAAGATGAGACTCGAATAAAATGTCAAATAAGTATGAAACACTATGCGGCACCCTCATACACTTTATTTATACGGTAGCGGGTCACCGATCAACCTTAGAATCAACCGTAGCAAAACGAAATTGATGTTTGTTGACCGTGAAGGAAGCTCACCGCGAACTTGGGAGCTGCGCGACCTTGATGTGGTGCAAGAGTTTGTATACTTGGGGTTTCTTGTGCGTACTGATGGGGATTGCGAGAAAGAAGTGGTCAGAAGGGCACAGATGGCTAAGACAGCAGTGAAGAGCTTGGAGAAGATCTGGAAGAACCGTAACATCTATCGCAATACGAAAGTACGTCTCATGCGCAGCCTAATATTCTCCATCTTCTTGTACGCCTCGGAAACGTGGACCCTTAAAGCTCGCACCTTGAAACAGAATTGATGCGTTCGAAATTTGGTGCTGGCGCAAAATGTTGGGTATCTCTTGGACTGCACGTCGCACTAACGCATCAATACTGGATGAGCTAAAGATTGAGACCCATACTATAGAAAAGCTCATACTAGTTGGCCGCATGAACGGGAAACGGAACAGGGGAAGAGCACCTGCCCGATGGACAGACACTATCAGGGAACGCACCCGATTGAACATCCCAGCAGCCATGCGCCACGCGGAGAACAGAGCGGCCTGGAGAACACTGGTGGCGGGCGTTGTTAATAGTGGTCACGACCCTCAGCCTTGAGGAATCGACTAAGAAGAAGGGTCACCGATCGCCCAACTGCCGTCTGCAGGCCGGTTTTAAAAGAGGCTGGAGACGTCTCGTCTACGTCTATTACGAGAAGGGAGTCTTCACTTACTATAGCGTGACATGTTTCGACCCTAAAAACCTGCGACGCGAGACCATTAAAAAATAAAAAGTCCCGATACTTTGAGACACGATATGACCTGGGACCCAAACACTAATGCTAATCTATACGTACTTCGAGCGTAGAATTAGAGATGTTTCTTCTTATGCGATTTACTTAATTAAAAATTATAAAACAAAACCCCCCGCTGAGTCTGTATGTATGTCTTAACGCCAAATTACTCAAATACTACCGAACAGATTTTGTTGAATTTTGGTATGGAGATAGTTTGAAATTCTGAAAAGGCTATAGGCTTCTTTTTGTCCTTGTAAAACTATTTCACGTGGTCGAAGCGGTAAGAGAAAGCTAGTTTGTAATAAAATCAAATCCTCTCTTTGAAAGTAATTATCCAACGCTCTTTATCTTTTACGGGACAGATATAAAAATTGAAAAGTCGTATAAGTAATTGGTAATTTAACTTCCATATGGCTTTATAATAGTGTGATTTATAAAGTACTTTATTGATATATCTTGTATTGACTGCCTTAAAAGTCTTTAATCGTGGCCTTCGAGTATAATGACTATTTTTGAAATAGTCTCGAAAGTCTCGTTTTTTTTCGAGACCGGACCAAGTCTCGTTTTTTTTTCCCGAGACTCGTAAATGTACCGAGACTGAAAGCCCTAGTTACCGGTTGATGTAAGAAGTGCGAAACCACTACCAATTTAAAAAAATTTGTTAAGAACCACTTTCTTTCCTGCTGAATTTATTGTCTTATTCCTTATATTCATGTTTATGTAACTACTTTTTTTTTACATTGATCTATATGTGTATATATATAAGCATATATGTTCACAAGTGTTTATGTATTTTTTGTCTATTTGTATTTATATGTGTGTATTTTGTCACAATATATTGTCTTGTATGGTGTACACATCAACTGCATTTTCTTTTCCTTTCCCTGTCTTCGTGCTACGGTTGTCTGTAAGAACTTGCCTTGAGTGATAAGACCGCCAATTATTGTATTTTATTTCTAGTGGATAAACTGTATTTTTCTATTGTACATACATACATATATATACACTCACGTCTGTTATCCCCTAAGGGCTAGACAGAGGCGCAACTACTGCACCCACTTTTCGCCGTCATTCCGTCCCATGACGTGATAGGGGGCGAGCCTATCGCCATATCGGGCACAAATTCCAGACTCCGGGCTGATACTGAACAGAAAAACTCAATATCACCTTGCCTGTCGGCGTGACTAAAATACTATGAAATAGGACAATTACCAGTATTTCAATATTGCATAGTGAGATTTAAAATATATAATGTTGCAGATTGATTTGAATTTGTATAATAAGTTGTTTATTTGACTATTTTTATTTATGAATAGTGTATTACTGTTGCTTTCAATGAATCGAGTAGTATGAAATTATGTAGAGGGGAGCGAACCTTCATAATGAGAGCGCAGACGCGCTTCAGGGCATTCGAAGTTTAGTCGGCTAGCTCAACAGAACGTGGTTATTACTCTGTATTGTTGTTCAGACGGAATATATTACGTGTATATGAGAAAACCGGCTTTCAATTATTATGGAAAACTTAAATCATGACGAAGATGTATCATCGAACTCCGAAATGCCCGACCGGGGATTGAACCCGAGACCTCAGCTTTGCAGTCGTACTGTAATACTACTACGCCACCGAGGCAGTTTTTTCTATTGTACGTGTACAATAAAGAATTATAATTCAATTTTAATAAAATACCCGCCGACTCAAATGTTACCTGACCTTTCTGAGTTGGATTCGAACGAATCACTTCTCAGTCCATAGACCATAATATTATATGCTGTAACGAGACCCAACGAACCGCAGAATTTAACTAAATACGCTGAATAAGTATGAAGTAGTAGTCAAAAAAATAATATTCAAAATCATATTGAAATTTTCTTTAATTTTTTGTATTCCATGAACGAAGTTGCGAGCGTAAGTTAGACGTAAAGTAAGGAAGTGTTTAAAAATATTGCAAACATAATAATACATTATTTATTTATGTTTAAGGTGCACCTCTAAACAAAAAACCTAAACTGGATGATAATAACGTACAAGACAAAACCAAAAACAATATAGAAAATAGATCTGAAAAAATATTATCACCTGAAACGTGTAAAACAAATATAAATATTGAAAACACTTCATCAATAGTATGTAATGAAAGAATTAATCCAATGTCGTTGTATAAAGAATTTATATGCAATGAATGTGGTACAAAGTGTTATACCAAAGCTTTACTTATAAAGCACATGAATGTACACAAGCCTGTAATTATTGAACCAATTAAGATTGACATGAAAATACAGGAATCTGTAACCCATGGAAAAATTCAAGAAATCGATAATTTAAAGGAACATCCAACTACGGGTAAAAAAAGGTATCAATGTGAACAATGCAATTACAATTCTGCAGTAAAGAGTAATTTAGTGATGCATATTAGAACCCACACAGGAGAGAATCCTTTCAAATGTCAGTACTGCAACTACAAATGTGCACAAAAGCGTGAATTAAATTCTCATATTAGCACCCACGCAGGAGAGAAACCTTTCAAATGTCAGTATTGCGACTCCAAATTTTCCCGAAAAGAAACTTTAAAAAATCATATTAGAACCCACACAGGAGAGAAACTTTTCAAATGTCAGTATTGCGACTACAAAAGTCCCCGAGAAGCATTTTTAAAAAATCATATTAGAACCCACACAGGAGAGAAACCTTTCAAATGTGAGTACTGCGACTACAAATGTGCACACAAGATTAGTTTAAATTATCACATTAGAACCCACACAGGAGAGAAACCTTTCAAATGTCAGTATTGCGACTACAAATGTTCCCGAAAAAAATCTTTAGAATATCATATTAGAAACCACACAGGAGAGAAACCTTTCAAATGTCAGTATTGCGACTACAAATGTTCCCGAAAAGACTGTTTAAATTCTCATATTAAGACCCACACAGGAGAGAAACTTTTCAAGTGTCAGTATTGCGACTACAAATGTTCCCCATTTTATTTTAAAAAAAAATAAGAAACTTTGTGTTTAGTTTCATTCATCAGTCCGTTGTGTGTTCTTTAAATTTGAAAGTCGCGACAAATATCACTGAGTCAAGATCAAATCCCTGTTTAAATTTATTGTTGGTAATGAAGTTAGTTGCGGACCGCACAATTCGACTGCTGCCATAACTGTACCAGTGCTTGGGTTGTGTGTTGTCGTCTATACACGTGCTAAGCCAGTCAAAATTTCAGTCCTGTGGTGAGTCGTTATTTTCTTTTTATCTGAGGTTTATTTTCATTTATACATAGATAACTATGATTTGTTAAAATGTAGTTTGTTGATGTTCGAAATTACCAAAAAAAACATTAGTTTTGATTATAACCTCAAATTATGTTTTTTTCGTCAGTCCGTTGGCGTCAGTCTTTTGTCAGGTATCGCGCCAAAGGACTGACGTGTCTCCATAGTACTGATGTTTTCTTTGTTTTAGAGCACTTTTATCTTAATTACTACCGTGTATAAGCATTTTTATTTTATATTTCTGTTTAAAAAATCATGCGGCACGCCAAAAGTAATTTGACTAGGGAAGAAATATAAAAAAAAGAGCGAAGCCGAAAAGGCTCGCTGAAAGGGGACAGTGGCTCTCTAGGAAACGACGCGACCGATGAACTAGCCAAAAGGGGGTCAAACCAGGTGGTATTCGGACCCATCCCAATTATACCACTACCTTTTTAACAGCTAAGGTCACGGTTGCGACACAGAACACAAGAACAACATGCGGATCAATGGGCAAGTACTAGTGCATGTAGACAGTCCCGGGAAACAGTGCCAAACCCGGACCGACGTCTGACGAGACGTCTCCTGTCTCTGGACAGGGCCTTTCTACGCACAATGGTGGTTACGATCAGTGTTGGGCATTAATCAATTAATTTGTCAATTATCTTGTTAATTGACTAAAAAAGTAATTGCAATTAAATTAATCGCAATTGAACTTTTAATTGCATCTTGCAATTAAATTAATTTGATTAACGTGTGTTAATTGTAACTCGCAATTAAAATAATTCCAATTAACTTTTTTAGTTGATTAATGAAACAATTAAAACTAACAATTAACTTTATGTATCAAAATCAAATTAGTAAAGATTAAGGAGAATTAAACTATAAGTATTGGACTTTAGACGAATAAAAAAGTGGTCAAAGGCTGTAAGTATAGCTTATTTTTCCTAAATCTTTCTTTCTAAATAAAAAAAAACTGCCAGTAGATAAAAAAATGAATATTTCCTTTCAATATGTGTTTATTTTTATGCATAAAAATGCAACAGCATTGATAAATATTTCTACAGCGTAGGTATTTTACATTATTTTGCTTAGGAATGCCAACATATGCAACTTCTCAATAGATATTTTGAGATAAAAAGTATTTTTATTAAATACAACACACCTTTGCCATCATCAGCTGCAGTGGAACGCCTTTTTTCATTTGCAACAATGACAAATCTGCCAAAGAGTCACAAACTGTCAGACAGCATGTTCGAGAATAGAGTGGGAGTGAAGTGTAATTTAAATTATTATAAGAAGTTTTAAATCGTTATTGTCTATCTAATCATGTTTGATTAACCCCTGGAATGCCGGGCTCAGTTTGCGTAAAAAACGCTTGCGTGCCGCCCATACATTTGAAAAAATCTGATTTTAGGTGTAAAGGATGTTCCAATTTGTACACCATAAAATTCTTTTAGTACGAATTTTGAAATTTTTTATTTACTTATTTATTATGGATCAATGGTCACTAAAATATTTAGAAACATTGTGAGATTTGGCATAGACGGCCGCCATTTTGAATTTCTTCGTTTTAAGGCCAATTGACTTCAAAATCGATATCTGGGCAGGCCTGTAGGTACAAAATACGGATCCAATGTTAGAGTTGAAAAAAGTGGCCGCCATTTTGAATTTCTTCGTTTTAAGGCCAATTGACTTCAAAATCGATATCTGGGCAGGCCTGTAGGTACAAAATACGGATCCAATGTTAGAGTTGAAAAAAGTGGCCGCCATTTTGAATATCTTTGTTTTAAGGCCAATCGGCCTCAAAATCGATATCTGGGCAGGCCTTTAGGTACAGAAGACGGATCCAATGTTTGAATTGAAAAAAGTGGCCGCCATTTTGAATTTCTTCGTTTTAAGGTCAATTGACTTCAAAATCGATATCTGGGCAGGCCTGTAGGTACAAAATACGGATTCAATGTTAAAGTTGATAAAAGTGGCCGCCATTTTGAATTTCTTTGTATTAAGGCCAATCGACCTCAAAATCGATATATGGGCAAGCCACTTTTTTCAATTCTAACATTGGATCCATCTTCTGTACCTAAAGGCTTGCACAGATATCGATTTTGAGGTCGATTGGCCTTAAAACAAAGAAATTCAAAATGGCGGCCACTTTTTTCAATTCTAACATTGGATCCGTCTTTTGTACATACAGCCTTGCCCAGATATCGATTTTGAGGTCGATTGGCCTTAATACAAAGAAATTCAAAATGGCGGCCACTTTATCAATTCTAACATTGGATCCGTCTTCTGTACCTAAAGGCTTGCCCAGATATCGATTTTGAGGTTGATTGGCCTTAAAACAAAGAAATTCAAAATGGCGACCACTTTTTTCAATTCTAACATTGGATCCGTCTTCTGTACCTAAAGGCTTGCCCACATATCCATTTTGAGGTTGATTGGCCTTAAAACAAAGAAATTCAAAATGGCGGCCACTTTTTTCAATTCTAACATTGGATCCATCTTTTGTACTTAAAGCCATGTCCAGGTATCGATTTTGAGGTCAATCGGCCTCAAAACAAAGAAGTTCAAAATGGCGGCCACTTTTCTCAATTCTCATATATGATTAAGATTTGCATCCAATGGAAACAAAAAATAAGCTAAAAAGAAACCACCTGTAGATGTTCAGTTTTCATACATTTTGCAGAAATCGGCCCGAGCGTGGATCCACGCTCCCGGCAGAGTTTGAACACTTTTTTTAAGCGTTAATTGTTATTTTTAATTAAAATTAAAAAAGCAATTGAAAATTAATTAATTGTTAATTGTTATTAATACAGTTAACAATTAATTAATTGTTAATTGTTATGAATACAGTTAACAATTAATTAATTGTTAATTGTTATTAATACAGTTAACAATTAAATAATTGTTAATTGTAATTTTTCACAATTACAATTGATTAATCGTTAATCTTTAATTGTTCTTGCGATTAAAATTTGCCCAACACTGGTTACGATCAACGGACACTGCTCATTAAACAAACATTTATATGTTTTAAGTATCACCGATAGCCCCCTCTGCAGGAGATGTCTGTTGGCTGACGAAACAGCCTTCCACGTTATCCTGGAATGCGAAGGAATAGCTGCAAAACGGGCTGATATCCTCGGCACTCCGGGGTCACTCCGAGAAGCCTGTGAAGGAACCAGGAAGATCCTGCGCTTCTGGAAGGAGCTGAGCTGGCTAGACTTGTAGCTGGCACATCATGCACAACAGCCTGACTCTCTACGGGCTATGTGGGGAAAAAGGAGCCCCAGAACAGAAGGCTCGCTTGGCCAGAATTAAAAGTGACCCCATTAAATTAGCGGAATACAAAGAAAAAAAAACTTCAGTACTTGAGGAAAAAAAAAGAAAGGACGTAGAAAAAAATGTTGAAGACATGACACCACGAGAGCAACAGCAACTAGAAAAAAATTTAAACATTATTCATTAAACTACAGGCAAAAAAACAGCTATTGAAACAAACCACTAATAATTTTATACACCAGAATACTCCCCCACCAACTGACGACGAAATAGAACCCATAGTTAATGAAGCAATAGATCTGTTATTAACGAAGACCAAAGAGCAATAGAAGCTAAAAGAGAAGTGAAAGACAGAGAAAATCTAGAAACAGGAAAATAAAAAAGATGGAGGCTATAGTTTCAAAGCTTAAACTAAACTAAATACTTAGCGTCAAAAATATAGACATGTCAAAAAACAGCTAAAAATAGTAATAAAATCTGTTGAAAAAACGTCAAAGACCATAATTGAAGACATGAGTAAAGATATAACCAAAAAGAAAGAATTAGTGAAGAAGGCCCTTTTTGGGGAAGGTATTAAAACACAATTAGAAGAAAACTACACTAAAGAGTAATGAAGAAAGAAAAAAATTTAAACAAGTTATATGGAAATGTAGTAGATAAATACAAACTATGGAAGATAAAAAACAAAGCAGTCACCTATAAAAAAATATTTTTTTATGAAACTTCATTATAATTCTTACAAAATTGTTTATTTTATCAGTACTATGTTAGCCTCGTCAGTCCCCTGCCAGTAAAGTTCAGAAAAAATTAAATATCTCACAATCTACTTAAAAAAGTGACTGGCCCGATTTGGAACAATATTATCATTAGATTAGCCATCATATGCACACGAATTTGTAATAATTTGATTTAATAACTATAGTAAACAAAATATCCTCAAAAGTTACCCAACTTTTGTATAATCACCCATATGTATGTATATGTATATATGTATGTAGTAGGATTTCGCCTTTATAATATTAATAGGATATAGACAGCACACACAATACTTCTAGAATTAGGGACCAATGATTTAATAAGTGACTCGTAAATTATTTAGGTTTTAAAGTTTACACACACACATAAAAATCTATTAGGTTTAAATTTATTTATTAACCGACTTCGAAAAAAAAGGGGAGGTTCTCAATTCGTGTGTTTATATTTTTTTTATGTATGTACACTGATTGTGTATCGAGACTCGCGGCAGCGTGTCAAGCCAAGCAAAAAAAAGTCGAAGCTGCCTAGTGTAGTTTCACCCGAACCATTTGGAGCGACTTTTGACGCCTCCATAACTCAAAATCTATTTAACGTAAATTCATGAGATTTGGTTCATATATTAAACCCCCTCAAGTTAACCAGAATCCCAAATTTCATAAATATAGCTCAAACGATCATTGAGATACTAACATCTAAAAATCGGCATTTTTATCACTGACTGACATATAGATCAAAAACCTAACCCACTTCCAGATGACCTAGAAAGTTGAAATTTGGTGTACAGATAGGTAATTGTATGTATACAAAGGAAAAATCTAAAAACAATAAATTTTTAAGATTTAAAACATTTTCCATGCAATCGGGAAATCTGCATACTATCTATAAATTATCTTTAGAATAATGAACGTTTAGGCGTACACGTCTATTGATGCTTTATTTTACTTTAAATACTATTTACCTTGATCCATTAATTACGTTCCCTCCGTATTAGGGCACCACTTTTGCTTGAATTTTTCTAAAAATTTTCCGACTTTAGACAGTGCGGCTGTGGGACACGGCGGTAGGTTCCTATATAGATACGTTATAGGCATCAGCAACTCGTGCCCACTTTTAAGTCTTTTATATTATATATTTACTTCTGTTTCGAGCTCAAATTAAAAATTTCTGGTTTCTCCAATGTTTATTTACATCTTAAGACGTTTATTATTTTGACATGAGATGACATTGGACGTTCTATCATAATACTTGCGAATTTAAGTCATTATTAAATAGACGTTTTTATACCAAGAGGACTTCGTCGCGTGCACATAGCAGAACGATGAAGCGCTTTACGGCTTTTAATACATTGGTTATTTTCTTTCTAAAATAAGTAACTTCATAAATATTGATCAAAGGTAACTTCTTACGTAATTGTTTTAATTACTTAACTAATATTTTGATAAATAATATCTTTACAAAAAGTAATGATATCTGTGCGGGGCTCGGACTGGGCCAACACCCCGCAATGTGTTGTGTGTGTGCTGGATTGCGTGAGTGGGAATATGGCGATACCAGTGACAAAGTAACAAAGGCGTAAAATCGGGAAATAGCGTTTATTTCACACACACTGAATCGAAAGTTACAAAGTTCAGCCACAACGGTAGCCAAATTCTCCCGGCGTTAATATTCGGCGCGTAGTCTCTCGTTGCTACGCCGTAGCTATGCGACGTAGCTGGAAGTCGTCCTCGTAGCACCGTGCCACAGCTGATGAGGAAGGATGGTCCACTCTGCATAAGCGCCTGTTTCCTCTTCAAACTTGCAGACTTCTTCTTTCTTGCCGACTACTTGCTGTTTTCTTGATGTCCCGAACTATTTCTATTAAACAAAAAACTCCTAACACGTTTTAACTCAAAAATACAAAAAAACAAATTAGCTTAAGTACTCCGCGGCTATACCGTACGGAGCACTAAGAGGGCCTTCCCTCTTTCTAGGACCTCTTTTTCACTTTCAAGATTACACTTATTTTCAATTCGCGCCTAAGTTAAATCTATATGCCTAAACTATAAGTGTCTTGGTACATAGACACTAAGTGGCTCTATATACTAAACATCATAAAACAACCTTATGTGCATTACAAAGAAAGTTATCGTGATTTACTTACTCTAAGTTTAGCACAAACGATGCACACAAGCAACATTTCTAAAAATAACTATTTAAACTTTATACATACGTTCGTCCCGCTACCGCAGCGGGGTAGGCAAAGTTCTAACCTACACTATGACACCGAATGAAACACTACACAGTTCATACCGGGTGAGTTATAAGCGTTCAATGACCCTAACGATAACACGATTTTTTCACTAAGATCACTCGCTAAAGTCTATGACGTCACTGAGAGGTCCGAGTTCTATTACGTAATCGCGCATGCGCGGTATGCACTTTACGTTGTTCTCTCTTCGAGAATATGCGTCCTGCACATTCTCCCGCCGTGCATCACCCAGCGTCCAGGGGGTGATGCAGTCACGCTGTCGGGCAGGATGCATCCGCCGCTGGCTGCGGCGCGGCGCTCTCGGTCCTTGTGTCGTCAGCTTGGTGTATGACGACGATCCTCTTCACGGGTCGTCGCAGGACACCTCCGCGGGTGGTGATGTCCACTGTGCGCACCACTCCATCTGGGCCGGGATACATGGCGCAAATGCGCCCCCGCGGCCATGTGTTGCGCGGGAGCGTGCCGTCTATGATGCGGACGACATCACCTATTTGCAGTTCGGGGCCCCGGCTGTGGGCCTCCCGCCGGTTTCTTAGCTCGGGGAGGTACTCCCGGAGCCAACGCGTCCAGAATGCGTCGGCGAGCTGCTGTGTGGCTTTGAGGTCGGCGTGCGCACCGAAGTCGTGGTCGGCCGGGAAGTTCGGCACCGACCACGGGCCCCGACCGCCCAACAAAAAGTGGTTAGGCGTCAGGGCTTCCGGATCCTCAGGGTTCACCGACACGTGGGTCAATGGTCGGCTATTGACTGTTAGTTCGACCTCGGCGAGTAACGTTGCCAACGTCTCTTCTCGAGGGCTCCTCTCGTGGAGCACCGTTTTTAGTGCGGTTTTCACAGTCCGCACCAGTCTCTCCCAGGCGCCGCCCATGAATGGCGCGCCCGGGGGAATGAAGCGCCATCGGATCGCCCTCCGCGACGCCTCTTCTTCGGCGCCCGCGAGGAGGGTGTTGCGCAGCTCTCTTTCCGCGCCGTGGAAGTTGGTCGCATTGTCGGACCACAGCTCGACGGGGCTCCCACGACGCGCTGTCATGCGCCTGAGTGCCATGATTGCACCCTGCGCACTTAATGAGTGCACCACCTCTAGATGCACCGCTCGAACTGTCAAACATGTAAAGAGAGCTACATAGCGCTTTTGATTGCTGCGGCCCACGGTTACGGTGAGCGGACCGAAGTAATCAAGACCGGTATAGGTAAATGGTCTGTGATGATGAGCCAGCCGACAGGCAGGTAAGTCGCCCGTCACCGGCTGCGGCGGGGTCGCCGCCCTCTGGCGGCACTTCAAGCAGCTCCTCAGTGTAGTCTTGACCGTCGGGCGTAGTCTCAGGATCCATCTCTGTTGGCGGCAGCAGTTGACCACGCTCTCGACGCTGGCGTGATGCAGCTCTGCGTGGACGTGCTCGATCCACAGCCGTGTTGCCCGATGCTCGCCGTCGACGACCGGAGGGTGCTTCATTTTTTCTGTGATTCCCGTGGTAGCTGAAATCCGACTATTTAAACATATCAAATTATTAATTAGTACAATACTCAAAGGATACAGGCGGCTATCCCGTGATACGGGTTTTCCTTGTGCGAGTGCACGTATTTCTTCGGCAAACACTTTTTCTTGACTCATTTTTATAATGAGGTATTCCGCCCGTTCTAACAGCTCAGCTGGGAGGGTCATGAATGTTATGTCCTCCGATTTTCGCGCGCTCCTCTTCAACGGTTTTTTCGACGTTTGAGCGCGTTTCCAATCCGGGTCCTTTTGCGAAGCGGCCTTTGTTCGCTTGTGATTAACGTAATCACACCGTCGCCGGAACATGCGCACTGCCTGCAGAGTGCGAGCTGTAGCTCTCAAGTATCGGGTCCAACTCGAGAACCGATTTACGTCGGGTAGGGCCTCTGAGAGCTGTGGCTCTCGATGTCCTGAGGTGACGGCGCCTACTCTTTCTTCACCGGTCGTGGTGATGATGCCCCTTTCTTCCGTGGGCCATAAGTCGGGTGGATTTCGGAGAAATTCCGGCCCATTGAACCATCGATGTCGCTCATCGAAGTTGTCCGGCACGTCGCGTGTGGCATCGTCAGCGGCATTGTGGCGCGTCGGCACCCATCTCCATTCGCTCGTTTGTGAATGTTCCTCTATTGCCGCGACGCGATGAGCGACGTATGGTTTGTATGATCTGGATCCTGTTCTGATCCAGCTCAGCGTTGTCCGACTGTCTGTCCAGTAGGTCGTTGACTCGGGTTGTCTTCCGTGTTCGCGCTTCACCGCGGCTGCCATCCGTGTGCCGAGTACTGCCGCCTGTAATTCTAGACGGGGAATGGACGTTAGTTTCAGCGGCGCAACTTTCGCTTTCGCTGTTATAAGCGAAACCGTGACCCGTCCGTCTTCATCTTCGGCTCGCCAGTATAGTGCGGTCGCGTAGGCGGACTCGCTGGCATCGGTGAACACGTGCAGCTGCAATCTTCTAGCTCGAGTATAGCCTAGGTAGCAGCGTGGCACGGACACGTGACCCAATCTTCTCAGCTGTGTGACCCAATCCGCCCATCCGGCGGATATGTCGCCGTCAAGCGGATCGTCCCATGCAGTGCCGCGTCTCCAGACCTCCTGCAACAGCTGCTTGGCCCTTACCGTCACTGGGGATGCAAGACCTAGAGGATCAAACAGGGACATTACTATTTTAAGCGCTTCTCGTTTCGTGGGCGCTTCTCTGATTAACAAGTTTGGCGGTATGCGCGCCAAATCCAAATTGAAGGCGAGTCTGTCTTCCGTTGGTCTCCAAATGAGGCCCAAGACTCTCTCCGCCTTTTCTAAGTCCACCTCTTCGCGGTGGGGACTTGCCGATTCGCCGAGTGCTTCAAGTACCTCAGGCGAATTACTCGTCCATTTTTTCAATATAAAATGCGCCTCACCGTGAATGTCGCGCACTTGCCGCGCAATTGTTGTCGCGCTTTCTATGTCCGGATAGCTGTCAAGGTAATCGTCCATATAATGTTTTCTCCTTATCGCGTCGACAGCTTCCGGATGCGTCGATCGAAATCTGTCCGCGTTGCGATTCATGACATAAATCGCCGTCGCGGGAGAGCTAGATGCACCGAAAATGAGTACCTTCATCCTGTATATTTCCGGCGGTTCGTCATCTCGGCGATCCGCTCGCCAGAGATATCTGAGGGCGTCGCGATCTTCCTCGCGCAATCTCACCTGCATAAACATCTCCGTGATATCCGCGGTGACTGCAATGGGATGTTCCCGAAATCGCATCAGGACGGCGGGAAGAGGCTGCAACAAGTCTGGACCTGTCAATAAGTTATCATTCAAAGTGGTACCCTTTGTCTTGGCCGCCGCGTCGTGCACAACTCGCAGCTTGTCCGGTTTCAAAGCATTAAAAACTGCGAAGTGCGGCAAATACCATGTCCTTGTTGCATGGGAGGTCGCGGGGGCTGGCTCGGCGTAATCCTTTTCGATCAGCGCCTCCATCTGTTGGTTATATCTGACCTTGAGTTCGGGGTTTCTATCCAGCTTGTTTTCTATGTTGTGCAGCCTTTTCAAAGTGTTCTCGTAATTGTTCGGGAGCTCGACATTTTCTTTTTTCCACAGGAGAGACGTGGTATATCTTCCGCAGGGTTCTCTCGTGGTGTTGTCCTCCAGGATTCTCAGCGCCTTTTCTCCGGGGTCGCTCTTCGGCCTGCGGGGATCTACAAACAGATTATCGAGCAAAATAAATTCTTTTATGAGCTCCTCAGTTAGGTCGTCGGTTGCTGTCTGGCCGACGAAATTCACCCTGTGTCCTAGGGTTCTGGTCCGGCTCCCGTGTACCACCCATCCTAGTGGTGTGAGCGAGGCGACCGGTTGGTTCCTCCTCCCGGACCGTGTCTTGCTAGATATAAGCAAATGCCAATTATCCTGGCCTATAAGAAGTCGGGGTTTCGCTTCTTGCGTTTGTGATGCAGGCAGGAGGCCCTTCAAATGGGTACAGTCTCGCAGCGCCTCTTCAGGAATACGCTGCGCCGCCAATCTCAAGTTGTCGACGGTGCGGGCTTCTATCTGCTGCCGTCCCCGACTTCCCCTTATCTGAAACTTAACACGACATGAATTATTCCGTGTAGTTTTCTCTCCATCGTACGTGATTATGTGGAGCGGTTCATCCGGTCCCTCCGCGCCGATGTCCTTGGCCAGCTGATGGTCGATCAAACTGACCGTCGACCCGTCATCAAGTAGCGCGAAAGTGTGAGCCTCTCCCGCCGGTCCTGAAATGCATACCGGAGCTATTTTCAAAAATGACATTTGCGACGTCCATGCCGAATTTACCACCTCTTCATTGGTGGCCTCGTCGGTACTCTTACTCCTCCGGTCCGAGTGCAGCATCCTATGGTGATGTCGTTCACACCCGTCCGTGTCGCATTTTCGAGGCTTGCATGTGTGTTGCTTCGATCGAAATTTCAGGCACCTGAAACATAGCCTATGTTTTTTTGCTAAGTCCCACCGCGCGTCAACCGCGGCATCCCGAAATCGTGCACATTCGCCCATCGAATGTACCTCCTGGTTGCATACACAGCATGCGGGCTTCTGTTTGTCGGCGACGGTATGTATTCGTTGCCGGCGTGGTTGTTCGCCGCCGCTAGCCTTCACCGGGGCCTTGTCCGCGATGATCTCTGGCACGGCGAACGGACTGCATATCTCCGCTTCCCTGGCAATGAATCGGCTAAATTTTAATAAGTCGGGCTCACCTCTATGTTGTGCGGCGGCGAACTCATACCATTGCCTTCTCAGCGTCGGAGTCAATTTTTCCATCACCGCCTTCGTAACCTCCGGATTATACAGGTAGAAGGCACAATCGAGCGCTTGCAGGGTTCCCACGACATTTTCTATTTTCGTACTGAAAGTGCAAATATCTCGCGGCGAATCAGTGAGGCGGGGTAGCGCCCGGAGTCGCTCGATCTCGGCCAATGCGATCGAGTCCGGACGCCCAAACCGCGTCTCGAGAGTCCTCAGCACAGCGTTCGGTTCGGCGTTGGTGATGAGCAGCCCTTGTACTGCTTCCTTTGCTGTGCCCCGTAAGCTGCGGCGCAATCGGGACATATTCTCCAACGCTGTAAAATAACTTGCGGATTCATTATAAGCGGCTCTATAAGTTAGCCAATCTTGATGCGCACCGTTGAAAATGGGCAACTCCGTATACTTCAACGGCTGTCTATGTTGTGCAGCTTGCACAGCTTGCGTTATGGCACACGCAAGTTCACTATAATCGGAGTTCGGTCGCGCTGCGACCAATTCCCCGCCCCGCACTTGACGCGGGGTAGGCGGGGGCTGCGGCGGCGGCGGCTGTTGCGAAGCTTCATTTTCTCTTAACCAGGCTGCTACTACAGGCGGCGGTTGCTTCGCAGGCAGCGGCTGCACATTCGGGTTCGATGCCGCAGGGTTACCTGAAAATGTTATGAAATCGAGCGGATTATTTGATGCATCATTTGCCACTGGGTGACACGTTGGCGGGGGCACGGCACTGGCTCCCGCCGGTGCAGACGCCGGGATGTCCCAGGATGCGGCGGTGATCACTGGGTCTATGGGTTCGGGTGGCGGCTGCACACGGGATTGCGCATCTTGCACTTCGTGAGGTCGGTTATCAATCGCGAGCAGCTGACTGGTATGTAACCAGCTGTGAACGCGTTGATCCTGCTCGACCTCGGTGATGACGGAGTTAAGGTCATCCTCGCTATCTTCCGCTTCGATCTCTGCTAGCTTTGCGGTCGCTAGCTCTATCTTGAGTTTTGTGAGTTCGGCCCTGGCCTGTGCCAGGCGACGTGCTTTCGTTGAACGCCTTGAAGAAGTGGCTGGTCGACTTCGGGGCCGCTGTGGCTTCCTCTCTTCCGGTGCGGCGGCTTGAAGCTCCTCCGCAGCGGTGCCGGCAGCGGTATCCCTATCGGTGGTGAAACACGTTTGAACGGTGTCGGCGATGGTGGTCTCGGTGGCCTCAGTCGCAGACGTTGCTGTAGCAGACGTCGCGGTCGCGGACGTCCCCGTTGCGGACGTCGCGGTGCATGACGTGACCGTCGTTGACGCTTCCGTGGCCGACGCCGTTCGTTTCCCGACTGACCTTGTCACTGGCATTTTCCACACTCACGTAGATCCGGCTCGCGAAGGACCAGAAAATGTGCGGGGCTCGGACTGGGCCAACACCCCGCAATGTGTTGTGTGTGTGCTGGATTGCGTGAGTGGGAATATGGCGATACCAGTGACAAAGTAACAAAGGCGTAAAATCGGGAAATAGCGTTTATTTCACACACACTGAATCGAAAGTTACAAAGTTCAGCCACAACGGTAGCCAAATTCTCCCGGCGTTAATATTCGGCGCGTAGTCTCTCGTTGCTACGCCGTAGCTATGCGACGTAGCTGGAAGTCGTCCTCGTAGCACCGTGCCACAGCTGATGAGGAAGGATGGTCCACTCTGCATAAGCGCCTGTTTCCTCTTCAAACTTGCAGACTTCTTCTTTCTTGCCGACTACTTGCTGTTTTCTTGATGTCCCGAACTATTTCTATTAAACAAAAAACTCCTAACACGTTTTAACTCAAAAATACAAAAAAACAAATTAGCTTAAGTACTCCGCGGCTATACCGTACGGAGCACTAAGAGGGCCTTCCCTCTTTCTAGGACCTCTTTTTCACTTTCAAGATTACACTTATTTTCAATTCGCGCCTAAGTTAAATCTATATGCCTAAACTATAAGTGTCTTGGTACATAGACACTAAGTGGCTCTATATACTAAACATCATAAAACAACCTTATGTGCATTACAAAGAAAGTTATCGTGATTTACTTACTCTAAGTTTAGCACAAACGATGCACACAAGCAACATTTCTAAAAATAACTATTTAAACTTTATACATACGTTCGTCCCGCTACCGCAGCGGGGTAGGCAAAGTTCTAACCTACACTATGACACCGAATGAAACACTACACAGTTCATACCGGGTGAGTTATAAGCGTTCAATGACCCTAACGATAACACGATTTTTTCACTAAGATCACTCGCTAAAGTCTATGACGTCACTGAGAGGTCCGAGTTCTATTACGTAATCGCGCATGCGCGGTATGCACTTTACGTTGTTCTCTCTTCGAGAATATGCGTCCTGCACAATATCCCATCAAAAACATAAATGTGAAATGTGGAAGCCAAGTCTAATCTTAAGAATATGCGTGCTGGTCAACTTCACCGACAAAAGAATTGAAATCTTAATGGTTGCCAAGCCCTGTAGATAATCCTGAAAATTATATTTATAAGAACACAATCCATTCTAAAATAAATTTAAACTAATATTTCTTTGTTTTTCTGCTACGACAATGTATGATATTTAAAAGTATAATTTCTTAAATTTGAATAGTCGAATTATTTACACAAAGCAGATAACTTAGTATAAATTTAAGCTCAAGATTTGTCTTGGCTAGTCTTCACATACATGTATGTGTGTGTGTGTGTGTGTGTGTGTGTGTGTGCGTGTGTGTGTGTGTGTGTGTGTTTAAAAGCAATTGTTCTGTATATTACATGAATCGTTTTTTGTTTTCATCTCATTACAATCTGAAGATTATTTGTTTAAGAGGGACTCAGTTTCATTATAATTTAATGTATTTAACCATATATTTATTTTGATGCTTTCAATATTGTAAGCACGGAAGTCGTATCAGACGGATTTCTTTGTCTGTGAATTGAGCTTCCGATATGCTTCAGCGTCCTCCGAAGACTTCAACGCCATGTATCGACGTTGGTAACTTAATCATTTCAATTTAAGTTTTTTTTTTTATTTTGAAAAACATAAAGAAATTATAATATTTCAAAGATTTAGTATAATATTTTCCAATAATTTCATAAACTAATAACAATATAAATACTACCACGTTGTGATCTCGGTAAAAAAAAAATTAAAGTACATGAGCCATCGATAAAAAAAGTGCGTTTAGAAAGTTGGAAGTTTATTGTTGTCAAAGTATATAATTATTAGAATCTGCAACGGTTTTGATTTAAATAAAAATATGTACCACTGACTTTACAGAAATGCTTTCACAAAAAAGTATCACCAAGCGAACGACCGACACGAAGGCAATGACCAACAGACTCGAACTGTTTTTTTTTTAATGATTCCTTATGTTTACGCGAATGTTAGACATTGAAATTAAACAATTATTACGGATTTTATCGCGGGTTTTTTATTTTATTTTCTCCGCCCCGTGACCACGAAGTGCTGAAAAGCCTTCGAAACGTCGGGAGAAAATAAAATAAAAAACCCGCGATAAAATTCGTAATAATTGTTTAATTTCAATGTTTTTTTTTTTTTAACGCGGACCTGTCGGCCAGTAGCCTGACGCGAGTCGGCTTTTCTGGCCACACCGGACTTTAGGGTGAACGCAGAAGGCGCTCGCAACCCTTTAATTTAGGTGACCATGCTGAGGGCAACCCACTAACGGGTTACGAACCTTGGCTCAGGACGGCCACTGGGAGAGGATGAGACATCAACGATTAGTGGGGAAGATTGGTGTTTAACCTAATTCTATTCGTTTATTTCGTCGGCACGCGGGCCGGAACTGTTAGGGGGGTCGGGAGGGCGACGGGGAGCGCGGCGAGGTCCTCGACGGCGAGGACGGAACTGCGGTCTTGTGGAGTGTTGGAGTTTCAAGAACTCGTTCTTACGGCGGATGGCCAGAGTGATTTCGTCCTCTGGATCGGTTAATACGGAACGCGGCCGTCTCCATTTGGCGCGGTCGAATGGAGTGTAGATCGACGCTTTGCGGACTAACGTATTTGGGTGTTTTACCGCCCAATCGAAATAGCGTTTGCTGGTCGTTTGCATAAAATGCCAGATGGTCGGCATGTTGGTGTCCACGTGGAGGTTGCGATTGCGAACGCACCACGGGGCACCAAGAGCGTGTCTAAGAAATTTGTTTTGTAACACCTGCATACGCTTAAGACGAGCAGGCGGTATATGGGCGAACATGGGCGACGCGTACGTCATTATCGGCCTAATACACGTGGTAAAGATCCTAATCTTGTTGCGGATGGACATTTTACTGTTTCTATTTATGAGCCAATGTAGTTGACTCATCGCGAATGCGGCTCGCGCGCGTACCGCATTTACGTGTGGGATGAAGGCCAACCTCTGATCAAGGGTCACTCCTAAATATTTGACTTTGTCCTTCCAGGGGATAACCTGGTCGGACATGCGGACTGAGTAGTGAGGCACATGGACTTTCCTTTTCAAAGTGAACAAGATAGCCTGGCTCTTTGTGGGGTTGACGGTGATTCGCCATTTGCGGAACCACTCTCCGAGCTTGTCGGCGGCGGCCTGCAAAGTGCGCACCACATCGTCGGGGTCTCTACGTGAGGCGTAGATTGCGGTGTCATCCGCGAAGAGCGCCAGATGGGCGTTTTTAGGTTGAGGGATATCGCTAGTGTACAGCGAGAAAAGAAAGGGGGAAAGAGCAGAGCCTTGCGGGACTCCGGCCGTAATGGTGTGTCGGGAAGAGAGAGTTCCCTCCACGCGATATTTGAAACCGCGATTCGACAAAAAATCTCGTATGATGTGCACGAGCTGGGTGGGCACGTTGAGCGTGTACAGCTTGAAAAGCAAGCCGTTGTGCCACACCCTGTCGAATGCTTTTTCAATATCGAAGAAAAGAGCACCGGTGGGCATGCCGCGTTGGAATTTGTCGTAAACGTGCTCCGTGATGCGGAGCACCTGATTTACGCAACTGTGCTTAGCACGAAAACCAAACTGTTCCGGAGGGATGAGATTATTGTTGTGGGCGACTATTTTGTGGCGGTCAAGGACGATCCGCTCGTAAATTTTGCCTAGCGTACTGAGCAGGCTGATAGGCCTATAAGAGGACGGTTCTGATGCGGGTTTTCCCGGCTTGTGAATACCTATCACAACTGCCTCCTTCCAGACCTCTGGGAAGAGACAGTTTTGAAACGCTGCGTTATATATGGACGTTAGTATTTGAACTAGATGCTCCGGAAGCATCTTAATCATACGGATAGGGATCCTGTCGCCCCCGGGGGCTTTCCTACGTTTGAGTGCCTTGATCAGAGCGATGACTTCTTCGATCGTCACCGGTGCAAGGGGATCGGGCGGCGGCGGGTCGACGTCCGGGTCGACGTTGACGTTATCGTTTTCGTTTATCGGTCGCGAAATAGAGATCGGCGGTGGCCGGACCGCGTTCCTACTTTCGACGAAAGAGTTAACCGCAACAAGATCATCGTGGTCTACTGGTATTGATGTGAGGGAACATTGAGACTCCAGGCTGTCGGCCAGTAGTTCCGCTTTCTCGTCGTCATCAAACGCCGGGCGTTGATTCGGACGATTGAGCGGAGGCATGGAGGCCACATCGTTTCTCCTGAAGGAACGACACAGCTGCCAGAAGGCCTGATGTGTCGGGTCGAGTTCGGCTAGGCGAGTTTCCCATCTCGAATCGACGACCTCTTTTATGCGACGCTTAACCTCACGTTGGAGGTAGCGCGCAAGATGTCGTCGTTCCGGGATGGGACTCGTCGCGCAGGCTCTGAGCGTAGCGTTACGCAACCTCACCCACCACCTAACGTCGTCGGGAATTTGCCAGTGACTGTGAACAGTCTCTGGCACATTCTCGGAGCTTTCGCTCAAGACGTTTTGAAGGTGGTTGGTGAAGGAGCGTATCGCGCCAGTCGTTTCTTCAGGAGTCACGATGTTGGTCGGGATCGCGGAGAGATCTGTGGATGAGGTGTCCGCGAGCTTGGTGCCAAGGAGGTGCCAATTCGTTTTCACCTTCATCGGTACGTTAGGACCTGTGTCTGTTGGGCCGTGTTGGGGGGCTAAATCTAGGATCACAGGTCTGTGGTCAGAGTCTAACTCTTGTAGCACTTGCATGGAACGCATGCGAAGGCTTACGTTCCTTACAAGTGCTATGTCGAGTATGTCGGGTCGGTGGTGGTTGACTGCGCTATAGTGGGTTGGTTCAGAAGGAACCAATATACTCATGTCTATGGTTTCAAGATAACTCTCCAGCGCGGTGCCTCTCACGTTGGTGTAGTGACAGCCCCAGAGTGTTCTTGGCGTTGAGGTCTCCCGCCAAAATGACGGAATCCCCCATCGCAAATAGGGTAGACAAGTCGTTGGAGTGAAGCTCCTTTAAAGGCGAGAGATAGGCCGATATGATGGTGATCGGCGGATGTCCTGTCATGGCTAGCCTGCAGACTGAAGCCTCAATGTGCCTCAAGTTATCAGGTGGGTCTATGGGTATGCAATGTAGGGACCTTTTAAAGTATATGAGAGTGCCTCCAAAAGGGCCACTGGTGCGATCGTTACGTACCAGATTGAAGTTGGGGATGCTGGGATTGCGGTGAGCTGGTTTAAGAAACGTTTCCTGGATGAGGAAAACGTCTAATTTGTTATCGCGGACAAAATCAGAGATTTCGGCTCGTTGGCCTCTAATACCATTAATGTTGAGAAACCCCACTCTGAGGGAGCGGGGTTTGGTCCGCTTGGAGGGATTTAAGATTGATTGCGCCATTTATGATGACGAAAAGAGGACGCCTACGGTGATCTGGTACCTCCGCGTCTGGATGCGGAGGATTTCGTTAACCAGATCCACGTCGGGGCGGTCAAGGGCAGAGCTACGGGCCACACAGTCGGCCATCTGAGCTGTGAGAGTCATCAGCTCAGGCGAGTTCAGAAGGAACTCGACTTTTGCGTTAAGCGCAGAGGATGATGTAGGGGGAGCGGGGGAGGTCGTCGCCACCGGTTTTTTCGGCTTGGCCACCTGTGGGACAGGAGCCGTGGAGGCCGAAGGAATAGGAGTGGGAGCAGGAGTGGGTTTGGTGGTGGTTGGGGCCGGGGTGGCGGGAATGACTCCGCCACGGGCCTGGAGACGTGGGTCGATGCGGGGCGTGGTTGGGAACCATGCGTTTTGCACTGGCGTAGGTGCCAGTCTGAAATTAGCCTGAGGGGCGGGAGCCTTAGGAGCTTTAGGAGCTCTAAAGGTCTTTTTGGGGGCTTTGGGGCATCCGCGGTAGTTAGCGGGGTGGCCCGATTGCCGGCAGTTAGTGCACGAAGGCGGCTCCGTGCACTGGGAACGGTCTTTGGGACGCGGGCACGCAGATGTGCCGTGTTCGCCGAGGCACTTAACGCACCTGGCGGGGAGGCGGCAGCCACGAGAGCTGTGGCCGTACTTTTGGCAGTTGTGACACTGCCCTATTTGGCCTTTTTTGTGGGGGGACTCGACGGTGAAGCCGCCTAGCCCCGAAATATCGCGGATTTCGTAGAGACGTTTGACGTCCGCGGGGGTCTCGAGGATGGCTAACACCATCTCGTAGTCAGCGCCTGGCTGAGAAGCGCGGGATTGGCGGTGCATACGGTGCACCTCTAAGGCATTGATGCCTTTGGCCTGGAGGCCTTCTTTGACCTCGTTGGCCGACATTTGGGTCGGGATACCACGGATAACGTAGCGAAAGCGACGTTCGTCCGGGAGAGCAAAAGTATAATAGTAATAATTCCTCGAATCGAGGTACTTGGTAAGAGCTCTATGGTCCGAGATAGAGCCGGGTTGGAGGGAGAGGAGCTGCTGGCTCCCGTTCCACGAGTTCGTGGGGATAGAGATTTGCTGGCGTTCCAGCTCATTGAAGAGGGCCTGCATTGTTTTGCCGGGAGGGAGCTGCATATTAACCCGCGGTGGTCTTTTAGGCCCCCTGGGTTTTTGCGGCTGGGATTGGGAGGTGAATGGGATGGATGGTGGCGGCGACGAGCCCGCGGGATTCGCGGAGTTCGATTGCGAGGTGTTGGGCGCTGAAGGCGCGGGGGTAGGGACAGTGTTGTCCGGGTTTTGGGGAACGGCCTTTTTCTTCTTCCTCCCCCGCTTCACAGTCGTGAAGCTCTCGTCATCGGGTTCCGATGCCGAGGTTTCCGCCTGGGAATCGTCGGAGGAAGGAGGAACAGGACGTTTGAGAGACCCCGTGGTAGTAGTCTCCATTTCGACGCCGGCCTCGTCGGGGCCCCCCGAGGTCTCGGTCGCTACGGATGCGCTCGTGGCCTCGGACGACTCCGAGGAGCTCGACGCCTGTGCTAGTTCTTGGGCGAGGGAGATGATGGCCTTACGGAACCCTTGGTCCGATCGGATCATTTCCCTCACCATGGTCATCATTTCCGACTGCGAGACCGAGACTACACTGTAGTCGGGGTCCGCCATGTCGGCGGCTGATGCCAAGCCGATAGGCTTCATGTTTAGGGGGGGCGCGTGTGTGTTCACTACCCGAGTGCGTTCCGCCTGGGAAAGAACACACAAGAAACCAGGCGGCTATCGCACTAACGCTCGGTCGCGGATCGCGAAACGCGGAGTAAGAAACGCGATTGACTAAGTCCCCGGGTGGGTGTGCCCGGGGGTGAGTGCGTGTGTGGCCCTCCTCGCCGGGTATAGGCGAGGGGGGGTGTACTTAAATTAGGGTGTGCCCTAAGCTTGTCTCCCTTTTGCCAATCTTAATGTGCAAAAGGGTTCCTAACAGTCCGTGTACCGTAAGCGGTATTGGCCGGGGGCCGCACGCTCAACCGATACACGGGATGGAATGAAGGAAAGGGTAGGGTTGGGAGGGTGATATACGGGGGAGACTGCGGTGTGCCTCCACAGCCTCCTGATCCGTACCCGTCGGCTTTGCCTTGCCCTGAGGGGGCGCAGCGCGTGGCCGGGGCCGCGACTCGGCTTGTTATCACCGTTAGGTTTCCGCCGAGCCAATACCCTGAAGGGGCCAAACGTCGATAGAACCAAATTGGGCTAAACCCTGTCCTGAAAAGGACGCGGCTTGGCGCGAAATAGGCTAACAAAATAGCAAAAGGTTGCCCCTTTGCTACCTGTTTGGCCTTGGCTGCAGCGAGATCGCCGCGGATCGCACCGAGCAGGTACTCAGGCGGAACAATGCGAGTTGTAGCGAGCGCTAGAACAAACAATAGGTCCGTCCGAGACGGCTGCTCAGAGCGGAAAGACTCGAACTGTCAAACGTTCTATGCTTTTATAGCAAAAAATGTAGATCATGTCATTAATACCCGCACAAAAAATATTTATGCCCTAACGAAATTTTAATTTTGAATGAGTATTATAAATATTAACAAAATTATTATTAATACATTGTAAACATAGTCTGTTGCAGTATTATTTTATAAATTACTAGACTTCTGCACGCGGCTTCGCCCGCGTGAATGAGTTTTTCCGGGATAAAAGTCCCGCTTTGTATTTCCTCAGGATAAATTATACATATAAACCTTCCCCTTGAATCACTCGTATCTATTAAAAAAAAACCGCATCAAAATCCGTTGTGTAGTTTTAAAGATTTAAGCATACATCTGGACATGATGACATAGGGACAGACAGCGGGAAGCGACTTTTTTTTATACTACGCAGTGATTTTCATATCATAGCAAAAGTGTTCGCATGATTTCTTGCGAATGCGAATACGAATATTAAAAAAGATGCGAATATTCGCGAATGCGAATGCGAATTTTCGTTACACCACTAGTATGTATGTAGGTATATTTCTTTGGAAACGCCCTAGAGCCTAAACGGCTCACCGTCTTTATATGAGAGTGGTGTCAATAGATTCGTCTTAGTCATGAGAGTGACACTGGGTACATCAAAATTAAAAAAAAACTCAATTACGGATTTTTGGCGGCAAAAAGTAAACTCAAAAAGAAATTATGTTTTCAAAATACACCGAGTGTGGTATCAAAATAAAGTATTTTTAACGATGATTACGAATATATATACAGCTTATATGTTTTATTGGAATAGGAAATGCTAATAAATCACATCACACTTCAAACTAATAATATAAATGCGTTTGTGTTAGTTTGTTACTTCTTCACGGTAAAACGGCTTTACGGATTTGGCTGAAATTTGGCACACTGGTACTTTATAAAAAAAAAGAAAACTAAAAAGATGGATATAAAAAATATATTAAAATCAAACGAAAAGCCCGACTGCGTCAATATCTGCCATCTTTATTAAATTCATTGAAAAACTGAAAAGATAGAAACAAGATTTTAATTTGAATATTTTATTTTGCTTTTGAATAATCTTATTATTTTTTTTATAGCATTGAATGACGAGACGAGCATGCCGTTCGCCTGATGGTAAGCGATACGACTACTCGTAAACAGTAGAAATACCCTCCAGAACCTTTATTTTACAAACTACTGTGTGGCATTCCACTGCGCTCGTCATCCTGAGACATATGATGTTAAGTTAATCTTGAAAGAATAAAAGACACTGTAAACTACTGCGCTAGTTTTTACAATAAAGTACTTTTTTTTTATTTACATTATTTTCCTTTGTAGGTATTATGTTAAAATATTATCCACAAATTATCCAAATATATTATTTTAATATTTTACACGCATTGAATTCAAATCTGATCCTTTACTATTCAGCAAAACCAAACTACAGTTGAAACAAGTATGACAACGTGTTTAAAGAAAAAAGAAAAAGAATACGAAAGATTCATAGAAAAATCCATCTATTACAAATAAGAATCCATAATTGTTGTTCAAAAGTAGTTGGTTCCTTTTCTGCATAACGCGGTCCAACTATAAACAAAAGCTGTCAAATATTTCTATAAATTAGTGGCAGCAAGCGCGAAAAATTGACGTAGGTCCGATCTCGACGGCGCCTCGGGCGCCTCTGAAACGAGACGCGTTGGCGGAATTGTTAAAAAAATTCGTGTTCTTTTGAATTTTGAAAAGTGAGAATTACTTTTATGATTTTTTTTTGCATAACAATCTCCTAAATGTTATTACCCTTTTATTGACTTATATTTTTAAAGTAATTGTTTAATATACTATAACAAATTATTAAAAATAAAATCCGAATTTTCTCTGTTTTTTTTTTATGATCGAGCGAAGTTGTAAGTATCGTGTTTTGGAATCTACACCGATGTAGAATGACTATTTGATGTTAATGTTGATTATTTCTTGGTTTAAAATTGAATACAAAAGAAGGTGTTTTGGGATATGGCAGCCTTAACGCCCTTTGGTCCCACCATTCCGTTATCAAAAATTTAGTCTATGAAAACTACTAGTGGCAGCGTTAGGCGTCGGCGACCACCGACGACCACGCGCTTAAGGGGCCTTACAAAAAAAAACCTACTAATATTATTAAGTGGAGCCTAGTTGGGAATGGAATGGTCTGCCGAGACAATGTCCGGAGGTTCTAAACCCAGGGCACACACCTCTGACTTTTCGAAGTTATGTGTGTATTGTTTATGAATTATCGTTCGCTTTAACGGTGAAGGAAAACATCGTGAGGAATCCTGCATATCTGAGAAGTTCTCTGAATTTCAAAAGGTATGTGAAGTCTGCCAACCCGTATTAGGCCAGCGTGGTGGACTAAGGCCTTAACCCTCTCAGGCGTAGAGGAGGCCCGTGCTCAGCAGTGGGCAGTATATAATACAGGGCTGGTATGGTGGTGGTGGTGGTCAATTAAATGAATGTGTATCCAAGTTAATACATAACAGTTTTGAACACATTGAATACACAGGGCATTGAGGAGGGTAAGCTGATAGTGTAGTGTGTGACTAGTATATAAGTAGATGTAAGATGCATTATAGTCAGTTCTAAAGCAGTATAATAAAGAACCTTAAACCAACAACACGTGTACAATCAATCCTCTTCCATTACATGGCGACCCTGCCAGTCGCGTCGGCGCAGCCCTGCGCTAGCGTGCGGCGCGCATGGAAATAATGTAAATTGAAATTAAGGAAGAAAAAAAAAATATTAAATTAAATTGACGATATTATGTTTAAAAAAACAGTAAGTTAAAATAAATAATTTTGCGAAGAAAGAAGACGAAAATTGTGAAGTATGAAAAAGGAACATTTTAATCAAGAAAGAAAATAGGGAGAATATTTTTTTATGAAGAATAAATAGAATAATGAAGAAAGAAAACGAAAATAATAATTAATGATGAAGAAAGCAAATGGGAAGAAAGGAAAATGTAATTATTTAATAAAGAAAAAAGTTAAGAAGATTGAAAAATGAAAATGTTCGAGCGGTGTCCAGGGTAATCCCGGCCCAGGAGTCCAGGGTATAGCCCGGCCCACCCAGTAAGCAGCATTAGGAAGCAGCACAACCGCATCGTCGAGTTAAGAGCGAGTCCTCAAGTTGTCTCCATTAAGAAGATGAACTCGTATCCTTTTAAATTTATTTGCTATTATTCTAGATTTTTTTATAGACGTTATAATAGACTCTAATATTAACATAAATAGAAAAAATAGTTTTAAAATATTATGATGATAGTATAGGTTCTATACTTTAGTTCTAAATTTAAATTACATTTTAGATCAGCCAAAAATAAGTTATAAAAATGACTGAGAATTTTGATTTAGAAACTGCTCTAGAATTTTTACCGGTTATGACAAGGGACGATACTACAACTATACAATTAATTAAAAACATAGATTTTTATAGTGTCTTGCTGAACGATAAATCGAAACCGTTATTAATAAGTTTTGTTTTGAAAACTAGATTGTCACAAACTGGAAAATTTTAGTTGAAACAAAATTATAGTGATGTGCAAAGTTTATTATCAGATATGCTTTATTATCTATCACCAAAACAGTCGGCACATGCATTACAAAGTAGTTTAAATTGTTACAAACAGGCAACAGAATTTTCAAGCACTATATTAGGGAATCAAAACAAGGTGTCCAGTAGCGAGTGCATTCCGCAAGATCAGCGATCGTCGAAGCGCGACTTGCCAGAGTGCACCGTTTTGAACAATTACAATAACAGCGTAATGAAATTTGATTCCGATGTTAGCTCCGTATGCCTTAGTAACAACTTAGCGTCTAATACTTTAACAAATACATGCAATGAAATACACATAAGTAGTAATATTATAGAGCCATTGGAATCTGAAATAGAGCTCAGTAAAGAAACAAAAACTTGTAAGGAGCCTCGAATAGAGAATTTTAATGAATTAGAAAAGAAGTCTAAAGATATGAGAATAGTAAAAAGATCTAATGATATAGTATTAATTTTAGGAAATAATATAGAGGATAGTGTTAAAGGTAAGAAGATAGTTCAGTCCAAGGAAGGGTTTTGTAATTTTGTATCTTCTGAGAAGAAATTATATTTAGACCCGAAGTTTTTAGAGATAGGTAAGATTTTTATGAAAGATTTAGAAATATTTTGTAGGAATAGAAATATAAAGGAATTAAAAATGAATAAGAATAGAAGAAAAGATATTAAGAAGTTTATAAGATTAATAAGAAAATGTAATGTAGGATATCCAAGAATAAGAATAAATAATAAATTTATAGATATTGTAAAAGTGAATGAAGTTAAAAGTAAATATAGTGAAACAAATGATATTATGAAGAATAAAAGCAATGATATTAATAAAATGTCGACACACACACACACACACACTCACGCCTGTTATCCCCGAAGGGGTAGGCAGAGGCACAACTAGTGCACCCACTTTTCGCCGTTATTCCGTCCCATGATGTGATAGGGGGCGAGCCTATCGCCATATCGGGCACAAATTCCGGACTCCGAGCTGATACTGAATAGAAAAACTCAATATCACTTTGCCCGACCCGGGGATCGAACCCGAGACCTCAGCTTTGCAGTCGTACTGTAATACAACTACGCCACCGAGGCAGTCTAAGATAAAATGGCGACTATTAATAATATGAGTAAAAAGGTCAGTAAGGATAAAGGGTCACATGATAGGGACCTTAATGGAAATGATAATTCTAATGGAAATATTGTTATGAATTGTAAGGTTGAAAAGAAAGAAAAATACATAGCATACACGGTAGAGGAAAAGGAGATAAAAAGTTTTGTAAGATTATGTGTAACTTATGATGAGCGAACTGCAGGCATAACATAGATTTACTATAAAATATGTATAGTGGTTATGATAAAAAATGTTTATGTGCGTAATTTAATGGCATTGTTTATTCTTTAAGTATACATATTATATATCATATTTTAATTTTATATACCTAAGTATAAAAAAAAAATAAGAATGTAATATGTAACATTTTATTTTTTTTCCCAAAGGGGGAAGGTGTAGTGTGTGACTAGTATATAAGTAGATGTAAGATGCATTATAGTCAGTTCTAAAGCAGTATAATAAAGAACCTTAAACCAACAACACGTGTACAATCAATCCTCTTCCATTACAATAGTTCTGGCTCTTCTCGACTTCAGCAATGCCTTTAATACTGTTGATTTTGATGTCTTGCTTGGTATATTGCGTTCACTTAGCATATCTTCAACCGCAATCACGTGATTTCACAGTTACTGATTTGGACGTCACCAGCAGATTTGCGTTGATGAAAAATTTTCCTCTTCTTGCATTACAACGGTTGGCGTCCCACAGGGCGGCCTTCTGCTTCCTCTTCTCTTTGCAGTATCATCATCTGCATACCACCTTTATGCAGATGATCTCCAAATTTATGTTCAGGCACCATTAGATGGGATGACGGAGGCTATGACGGTCATTAACCGTGATATGGAGTGTGCATTTGTGAGTGGAGCAAGGCCTATAGATTGTCTGTCAATCCATCTAAAACACAGGCCATTGTAATTGGCAGTCGTAGAATGCTATCCAAATTAAACTGGGCGCTACTACCACCTGTGGCCTGTGATGGTACCATCATCCCGTTCAATGACATTGTCAAAAACCTTGGCATCTACTTGGACAAATTTCTTTCTTGGGGTCCGCAGTTTCGGGAAATAAGTCGTAAACTGTTTGCATCGGCAGGATCATTGCGACGCCAAATTTTTTTTCTGCCTACTACCACGTAGATTTCTAGACCTCACTGAAGACCAACTTAATAAACTTGAGCGCCTTCAAAACTGTATCCGTTTTATATTTGGACTTCGCAAATATGAACGTGTCTCCAAGTTTCGTAATAAGCTCAAGTAGTTACCCATTCGGCTTTGCCGGAATGCCCACATACTTTCTTTGCTTTGTAATATTATTTTTAATCCTCTCAGCCCTTCTCACCTTAAATATCGATTTGAATTTCTTCATGACACACATGACAAGCGTTTGCGATCATCAGAGAAACTGATATTGAAAATGCCGGCGAATTCTACATCATTTATGGACAAATCTTTTGCCATTCAAGCCATTCGATTGTGGAGTGTGTTACCGGTTGATGTAAGAAGTGCGAAACCACTACCAATTTAAAAGAAATGGTTAAGAACCACTTTCTTTCCTGCTGAATTTATTGTCTTATTTCTTATATTCATGTTTATGTTACTACTTTTTTTTTACATTGATCTATATGTGTATATATATAAGCATATATGTGTGTGTGTTTGTGTATTATTTGTCTATTTAACCCCCGACAAAAAAGAGGGGAGTTATAAGTTTAGGGTGTGTATCTGTGTATCTGTATGTCTGTCTGTGGCATCGTAGCTCTCAAACGAATGGACCGATTTGGACGCGGTTTTTTTTGTTTGAAAGCTGATGTGACTGCGATGGTTCTTAGCTATAATTTATGAAGATCTGTTCAGGCGTTTGAGGATTATCAGCTCATTTCCAACTTAAAAAATCCGATTGACTTTTAATTTGGTGTACTGTGACATTCAATATATTTGTAAACATGAGCTGATGCTGCGTCATCAAGTAGTCTACGGGATACCCAACTCTTTAGCAACTTATAGCAGATATAGTGTGTTTGGGCTCATAAGGATGGGCTCAACGAGTAGGTGATAGATAGTTCATTATCAAGGCCCGATAATGGAGACTAAAGTAATTTAAAAAGTTTAAAATAAAAATTAAATTAAAATTTAAATAACCCCCGACACAAAAATCTCTAAAAAGTAAAATAATAATAGTGTCTTTGTCGTTTAAGTACCTAGTAATATTTTGACCCAAGCGTCCTCACGTCGGGGGACCGAACTCCGGACCAGGGAGATGAAAATACTTCTTTAGCGGTCCCCTGACGCGACGACGGTTGGGTCAAAATATTACTAGGTACTTAAACGACAAAGACACTATTATTATTTTACTTTTTAGAGATGTTTTGTGTCGGGGGTTATTTAAATTTTAATTTTATTTCTAGTGGATAAACTGTATTTTTCTATTGTACATACATACATATATATACACTCACGTCTGTTATCCCCTAAGGGCTAGCCAGAGGCGTAACTAGTGCACCCACTTTTCGCCGTCATTCCGTCCCATGATGTGATAGGGGGCGAGCCTATCGCCATATCGGGCACAAATTCCAGGCTCCGGGCTGATACTGAATGGAAAAACTCAATATCACCTTGCCTGTCGGCGTGACTAAAATACTTTGAAATAGGACAATTACCAGTATTTCAATATTGCATAGTGAGATTTAAAAATGAACTACATAGTTATTTCTAAACGTAGTGTAATATATAATGTTGCAGATTGATTTGAATTTGTATAATAAGTTGTTTATTTGACTATTTTTATTTATGAATAGTGTATTACTGTTGCTTTCAATGAATCGAGTAGTATGAAATGATGTAGAGGGGAGCGAACCTTCATAATGAGAGCGCAGACGCGCTTCAGGGCATTCGAAGTTTAGTCGGCTAGCTTAGCAGAACGTTGTTATTACTCTGTATTGTTGTTCAGACGAAATATATTACGTTTATATGAGAAAACCGGCTTTCAATTATTATGGAAAACTTAAATCATGACGAAGATGTATCATCCAACTCCGAAATGCCCGACCCGGGGATCGAACCCGAGACCTCAGCTTTGCAGTCGTACTGTAATACCACTACGCCACCGAGGCAGTCTTTTCTATTGTACGTGTACAATAAAGTATTATAAATAAATTTTAAAAAATACCCGCCCACTCGAATGTTACCTGACCTTTCTAAGTTGGATTCGAATGAAACACTTTTCAGTCCACAGACCATAATATTATAAGCTGTAACGAGACTCAATGGATCGCAGAATTTAACTCAAATACGCTGAATAAGTATGAAGTAGTAGTCAAAAAATTAATATTCAAAATCATATTGAAATTTTCTTTAATTTCTTGTATTCCATGAACGAAGTTGCGAGCGTAAGTTAGACGTAAAGTAAGGAAGTGTTTCAAAATATTGCAAACATAATAATACATTATTTATTTATGTTTAAGGTGCACCTCTAAACAAAAAACCTAAACTGGATGATAATAACGTACAAGACAAAACCAAAAACAATATAGAAAATAGATCTGAAAAAATATTATCACCTGAAACGTGTAAAACAAATATAAATATTGAAAACACTTCATCAATAGTATGTAATGAAAGAATTAATCCAATGTCTTTGTATAAAGAATTTATATGCAATGAATGTGGTACAAAGTGTTATACCAAAGCTTTACCTACTTATAAAGCACATGAATGTACACAAGCCTGTAATTATTGAACCAATTAAGATTGACATGAAAATACAGGAATCTGTAACCCATGGAAAAATTAAAGAAATCGATAATTTAAAGGAACATCCAATTACGGGTAAAAAAAAGTATCAATGTGAACAATGCAATTACAATTCTGCAGTAAAGAGTAATTTAGTGATGCATATTAGAACCCACACGGGAGAGAAACCTTTCAAATGTCAGTACTGCGACTACAAATGTTCCCGAAAAGACTCTTTAAATTCTCATATTAGAACCCACACAGGAGAGAAACCTTTCAAATGTCAGTACTGCAACTACAAATCTGCACAAAAGCGTGAATTAAATTGTCATATTAGCACCCACACAGGAGAAAAACCTTTCAAATGTCAGTATTGCGACTACAAATGTTCCCAAAAAGATTTTTAAAAAAATCATATTAAAACCAAAACAGGAGAGAAACCATATCTTTGTGGAATATGCGATAAGAAATTTACTAATCGCAGTTTTTTAAAACGACACTTACACGTACATATGGGTAAGAAATCTTAAATTATACTATACTAGCTTTTGCCCACGGCTTCGCCCACCTTAATAAATTCTTCGCGCACGCAATGGAAGCCCCGTTTTTTTCACATTTTCCATTATTTCTTCGCTCCTTATAGTGGCATCGTGATGTTATATAGCCTAAGCCTAGCCTTCCTCGATAAATGGTCTATTCAACACAAAAAGAATATTTCAATTCGTACCAGTAGTTCCTGAGATTAGCGCGTTCAAACAAACAAACAAACAAACTCTTCAGCTTTATAATATTAGTATAGATTATAATATTAGTATAGACTAGCTTTTGCCCACGGCTTCGCCCGCGTTAATAAGTTTTTCCGGGCTAAAAGTACATAAAAACCTTCCCGTTGAATCACTCTATGACTATGACGTTGATACAACTCTTAACAAATAATGCATTAATTTCGACCAAATTTGATTACCATAAAAACGGTTCTAGTGAGTTAATCTTAAAAGATAGACATATACTGTCGCGGACATTTTTTTAGATCATTTCAAGAGGAATAATTCTTTCATACATATATTTTTGGTATCTTGAACCGTTTTCGCAGTGCACGCAATGGAAGCCCTCAAGGATGAATAATTTTCCCTGTTTTTTTCACATTTTCCATTATTTCTTCGCTCCTAATAGTTGCATCGTGATGTTATATAGCCTAAAGCCTTCCTCGATAAATGGTCTATTCAACACAAAAATAATTTTTCAATTCGAACCAGTAGTTCATGAGATTAGCGCGTTCAAACAAACAAACAAACGAACAAACAAACTCTTCAGCTTTATAATATTAGTATAGATTATAATATTAGTATAGATAACTAGCTTTTGCCCGCGGCTCCGCCCGCGTTAAAAAGTTTTTCCGGGATAAAAGTCCCGCTTTAGGTTTTCCCGGGATAAAAAGTAGCCTATGTGTTAATCCAGGACATGATCTACCCGTGTGCCAAATTTCATTGAAATCCGTTCAGTAGTTTTTGCGTGAAAGAGGAACAAACATCCATACATCCAAACATTCTTACAAACTTTCGCCTTTATAATATTAGTACGATGTCGCCTTTATAATATTAGTAGGATATAGACAGCACACACAATACTTCTAGAATTAGGGACCAATGATTTAATAAGTGACTCGTAAATTATTTAGGTTTTAAAGTTTACACACACACATAAAAATCTATTAGGTTTAAATTTATTTATTAACCGACTTCCAAAAAAGAAGGAGGTTCTCAATTCGTGTGTTTGTATTTTTTTCTATGTATGCACACTGATTATGTATTAAACTATACTTTGTGGATTATTATTCCAAATTATTCAAATGCGAACCGTTTTACTCCTCCTTTAAAAATGCGTTCGGGTAAAGTTAAGAAGACTTCTTTGAGTAATTTTGTACAACAAGAATTAGAGTAAGATCCCAGAGCGTTCTGACATAACTTATTTTCACATGGATGAAACTTTCATTTCAAACTCACCATTTGCTCCATTTTACAGTGTATACGTGCTTATTGCGCGCGCAACCTATAGTCAGTGTTGCCAACTTAACGGATTTGGATACACGGGAAAAAATCCATCTAACGGCTGACGGGATATTTGACGGGACGGGAAAATAAAATTTTTATGTGTGAGGAGGGGTGTACATGTCAAAGGTCTCCATGGGGCGCAAGACCACACGCTTGCACCGCCCCCCCCCCATGCAAAAATTATAGCTACACCCGTGTCAATTGTTGATCTAACGGGTTTTTGACGGAAAAATACGACTAACTTGACGACTAACTTGATTGGATGAACGATGAAAATTCCAATGACTGTGTCGGTAATTCCGATGATTAAAAGATAAACAAATATTTGCTGTAATTAATCATAGTTATATATTTTTTAGTAAAATATTTTTTTTTTTAATTTTTCTAACTGATATCTTTTTTACAATAAAATAAAGATAATTCCTTATAAAACAAAATGGCTCCTCATATATTCACTATCCCAAATACATGCAATAAATAAATTCACATTAATTATATTTTTAAAAACTTAATATGGAAGCTCATCCCTGATCAGAAAAAGAGATTTGAAAGGATTGGAAATGGCTCAAAGAGATTAAAAAAGATTCAACTTGACAAATATATAGATATACATTTTACATGGGTTGAATCTTTTTAAATCTTTTTTTTTTTAATAAGGGATCTTATATTGAAATAAGGATGCAAAAATCTTGGATTGAAATTAGTAAGTATTTTCAATACATTTCAATTTTTTATTCTGAGACGCATGCGCATAGTGCTCTCGCGCTCGCACTCCCGGCTGAATAATTTTGTGTTTAGGGGATGTTTGGTCACTCGAATTGTCTGACTGATGAAATATAATTTTGTAATAGTTACTTGAATTACATATTTAAAAGTCAGACATGAAAAAATAAGTAAAGTTCATTAATTTTTTGTCGAGCTTTAAAGCGTCTGACAAAAGCTCTGGTCCATGAAAGGTGTCTGCCACTTTATAATTCTAGTTTAGAATAATATTTTGCAAAATATATATAAAAATCAGCCATACAAATTTAAGTTAGATAACTCATATTTTTAGTTACTTTTCTTACCTGGTACCTGCCCAGGTGTCACAGGGCAAGCCCCACAAGTAGGCAGGTATTTAAAGTATACTAGACGCTACTAATTCGTGAAGGTTTCATCCATGTGAAAATAAGTTATGTCAGAACGCTTTGGGATCTTGGACTAAATGAAGAAATCATGGATCCTTTCCACATAGTATGGTTCAGAATTAACAGTTAATGAATAATGTGCTATTTCCGTCATCCACAAAAAGTGGAGGCCGATCAATACTACGGCTTAAGCCTGCACTACACTACTCGCGAAATTGATCGAAGTTGGCCGAATAAGATAGTGTGGAAGAGCACTTCGCTTCGCTTCGTGCAACCTCGGCTCGCCTCGAGCGAATTCCAGACGTTGTCGGTTTTTGCGCTCGAGTCAAAAGCCTGCACTACACCACTCGCGAAGTTGATCGAAGTTGGCCGAATAAGATAGTGTGGAAGGGCACTTCGCTTCGCTTCGTGCAACCTCGGCTCGCCTCGAGCGACTTCCAGTCGTTGTCGGTTTTGGCGCCCGAGTCAAAGGACTCGAAGTGTCCCGAGGTTCGAACACGAAGCGGCTTACTACACTTTTTTTTTTTTTGTTGACGCGGAGAAAGTGACTTATTACTACCGCCCAGTGTTCAAGGGGTACGACTGAGCGGTTATCTTGGGTTCACCGTGCCTTACGACCCGACGTTGAGCCGCCTGGAAAGATGGAAAACGTCGGGCGACCGCCGGGCCGAGTCCCTAACCTATGTACACTGCACGGCATACCAACTAAAACTCCGCGGTGGCCATCTTCGGCGCATTAGGGACGGCTGCGGGCTTCCTCCGACTCACGTCTAAGTTGTCATCCGCAACCGCCCCGGCTTACTACACTACTCGGCTCACTTCAGTTCGCATCGAGACGTCATGAGCACAGGTTGTATTCAACGTTCCGTAGGTAGTTCACAGAACACGATTAACAGTACTGTTATAATCTTTAAAACTACGCAACGGATTTTAATGCGGTTTTTTATATGAATGAAAATCCTCCTAGCCAGTTTCGGCCACGGCGGCCAATCTCCACGGAGATCAGCCAGGTACGCAGGAGATATTATAGTGCACAAGTGTGTGCGCAATACACAGGTGCACTCGCTATTCCTTCACTCTCATAGTCCGGTGAGACGGCAATCCGACATGACCGGAGAGAGATCAGGCGCAGGACCAACGGCTTTACGTGCTTTCCGAGGCACGGGGGTATCACACCGCCAACTTCCTGACTCCGAGCTGCGACTGAGTAAATTTTAAGATGGAAAAACCCAGTCACAATTTTTTTGGCTCGACCCGGGATTCGAACCCAGGACCTCAGCGCGCAAATCGTACTCGTAATGCGTACGCAATACCACTACGCCACCGAGGCAGTCAAAGCCATTTAGGTATAAAAACCGAGATTTTTTATAAATGGATAGCTGATAGAGTGAATCAACCGGAAGGTTTTTAAGTACTTATAGGTCGAAAGAACATATTAACGCGGGCGGAGCCGCAGGCAAAAGCTGGTCTATAATAATATAATGCAATTAAAACAACGATAATTATTTAGAGCTTTGCGGTATAACGTTACATAAGCCCTTATTCACTATGGCACCATCTTTACAACGCCAGCATCATCTATCAAAAAACCTGATTTAAAATTAAAATATTTCCTACAAAAAAAAGCTAAATCCGGGGATAAAATAGCCGATCTATAATGTGTTGATCCAGGATTAGGTTTATCCATGTGCCAAATATCATCGAAATCCGTTCAGTAGTTTTGGCATTTACTTCTAAAAAATATCAAAAATATTAGCATCATACTACTGCCTCGGTGGCGTAGTTGTATTACAGTACGACTGCAAAGCTGAGGTCTCGGGTTCGATCCCCGGGTCGAGCAAAATGATATTGAGTTTTTCTATTCAGTATCAGCCCGGAGTCTGGAATTGTGCCCGATATGGTGATAGGCTCGCCACCTATCACATCATGGGACGGAATAACGGCGAAAAGTGGATGCACTACTTGCCCCTCTGCCTATCCCTTCGGGGATAACAGTCGTGAGTGTGTATATATATATATATATATATATAGAGATCTCTTGACGTTAAATGTTGATCAGACGCGACTTCACGCGAGCACTTTGTTGATCCAAAAATCTATGTTGATCCAGCGCCTTTTGTTGATCCAATATGCATTTCTGGTAACTAATGTGGCTCCAACCGGATCAACATCTACACTCACGGGACTGCTTGCTAACGTTTGCCGAAGTTGATCCGATATACAAATCCACCTTGCGCTAGTTACGGAAAATGTTGATCCGATTTAAATGAGCCAATCAGAGCACAGCAAACAGTCAGATTCAGATCAGATTGGCTGAGAGCATCCGTGACGTTTTATACACATCCAATTAATGATATTTTATTCACAGTATCAACATGTTACTAATACGGTGTCACTGAGCCCAATTGGTAATCACACTAATATTATAATGGCGAAAGTGTGTGAGCATGTTAGTTACGTCTTCACGCTCAAACGGCTGGACCAATTTTGATGAAATTTGATATAGCCGTAGTTGACACCCTGAATTATTATATAGACTAACTTTTATTCCGAAAAGTATTCCTGCTGGAATTTAAGCCGCGACTAACACCGCGGAGCGCAACTAGTCAAAGTATAAAAAAGTTATGCTATCTAAAGTGTCGCAGATTGTTTTATACTCCATGTGAAAGAGATAATTTATCTTTATTTTTTTACTGTATTTTTTACTCTGTGATACAGGACTCTTACATTCCTTCAAAAGCTATTCAACTTCGTTCTGCTCCAGGGTACAACGCCCAAGGCATGGAACAGGAGTGTGGTGGTATTGTTCTTAAAAAAAAACGGTGATAACGCCTTTTTTAAGAATTACAGACCCATCTTCTTGAGCCATTTTTACAAGCTGTTCTCAAAAGTCATCACGAATCGTCTCAAGCGCTGGCTAGATGACTTCGAGCCTCCCGAACAAGCCGGATTGCGTAAAGATTATAGTACAATAGACCACATCCATACGCTGCGGCAAGTTATACAAAAAACTGGGGAGTATAACTTGCTACTTTGCTTGGCGTTCATGGACTATGAGAAAGCCTTAGATTCGATCGAGACCTGGGCTGTGCTGCAGTCTCTACAGCGGTGCCACATTGATCATCGGTACATCGAAGTGTTGAAGTGCTTGTATAAAACGCCACCATGTAGGTCCGAGTACAAGAACAGAGTTCGAAAGCTATTCCACTACACAGAGGCGTGAGACGGAGATGTTATCACTCCGAAACTGTTCACTGCCGCGTTGGAAGATGCTTACAAGCTCTTGGACTGGAAAGGACTCGGCATCAACATCAATGGCGAATACATCACTCACCTTTGTTTTGCCGATGACATCGGTGTACTGGCAGAATCGCTGGAGGGTCTGACCACAATGCTCAACCGAGTTTCTCAACTGGTGGGTCTCAGGATGAACATGGACAAGACCGAGATCATGTCGAATGTTCATGTTGTGCTAACCCCGATTATCGTTGGGAGCTCAATTCACGAAGTTGTAGACGAGTACGTCTATTTAGGTCAAGTAGTCCAACTCGGTAAGTCCAAATTTGAGAAAGAGATCAATCGACGAATCCAGCTCGGATGGGCAGCGTTCGGGAAACTAAGCAAGGTCTTCTCGTCCAAAATACCTCAGTGCCTGAAGACAAAAGTCTTCAATCAATGTGTGTTACCAGTAATAACATACGGCACTGAGACGTGGCCTCTGACTATGGGCCACCTAAGATGGCTCACGGTCACTCAGCGAGCTATGGAAAGGGCTTTGCTAGGTGTTTCTCTACGGAATCGAATCAGAAATGAGGAGATCCGTAGAAGAACGAAAGTCACTGACATAGCCCAATGGATAAGCAAGCTGAAGTGGTAATGGGCAGGGCACATAGTTCGAAGAACTGACGGCAGATGGGACAAAAAAGTTTTCGAGTGGAGACCAGTTACTGGTAAGCGTAGCTTCAGCCGTCCATCTGCAAGATGGACCGATGACTTGTTAAAGGCTGCAGGAACGCGCTGGATGCAGGCCGCTTTTGATAAGTCCATCTGGAAATCTTTGGGGGAGGCCTATGTTTAGCAGTGGACGCCATACGGCTGATAATGATGATGACGATACCGGATGATAGACTTAAATGATTGTTCTGTGGAAATGGACTCACAAATTTGCTGCATGAGAATGGACGTTTCATTTTTGTCTCCCACGAAAAGTCGCCCCTTTCTATCACACTAAGTTGTTTTAATACCCATCCGCTTTTTTTTTTTTGTAAGACCATCTTCGGCGCATTAGGGACGGCTGCGTGCTTCCTCCGACTCACGTCTAAGTTGTCGTCCGCAACCGCCCCTGCGCGTACCGCTGTTGCGGTTCTTCTCCTGTTGTTGCGGGGGCTCAGAAGCCCCCGTACACCGAAGGACGCCCTTGGTGTCCGAGGCAGCGTGAGACACGCTGCCGTCCATCACGGGGGTCACAGAAGTTGGCTAGACTAATAGGTGGGCGGCACCTCCCGCCCACCCGTGACCCCCGGAGGCCCCTATTAGTCGCCTTTTACGACAGGCAGGGGATACCGTGGTGGAATTCTCCAAACGCCCCCAACCCACAGGGTGGGCCCATCCGCTTTAGACATGAAAATGTGTTAAATGCTCATAAAACATTTTAGCAAAACAGAAAACGCTTAATTATAAATAAACTTTACCTTATAAGAGACTCTCTCTCTTCCAAGCTATACGTCCCATACGGTTGTGGGGTCAGCTTTCCTAATTTTTCTTCTCCACTTCGCTCGATCCAATATGTCGTCTTCGGAAACTTGACATTCTCTCATATCTCTTAGCACTACATCTTTCCACCTTGTCTTCGGTCTGCCTCTGGATCTTTGACCGGGGATGGATAATTGCAGCGCCAAGTTCCCTATGTAGTCATGTGGCCTTCTCTTGACATGACCATACCATCGCAGCCTACTCTCCTGCATTTTATCGGCGATGTCGCGTACACCCAAGCTACCTCTGACGTACTCGTTGCGGATCCTATCGAGCCTGGTGACGCCGCACATCCACCTCAGCATCTTCATCTCGGCAACTTGAATGGCATGTATGTTTTTCTGCGTTACGGCCCATGTTTCGCTGCCATACATGAGAACTGGTCTTATAATAGTCTTATAGACTAGGCCTTTGAGCTTCACATGCATCCTTCTGTCGCAGGTAACCCCGGTTACTTCTCGCCATTTTAGCCACGCTGCAGCTATTCGGTGCTGAATGTTATATTCCCCGTTCCCAGAATTGTGCATCATGTTACCCAGATATTTATAGTGGTCGCACAATGTGACCAATTGCCCATCGATGGGAATCGGAGTGGTGTCGTCTGGTTCTAGCTTGTTAAAGGCCATAAACTGGGTCTTTTCTACACTCAATACTAGGCCACCGGTCTGTAACTGGTGTTTCCACAACAGAAGGGCCTCCTGTAATTCTGAGCGACTTTCAGTGCAAACAGCAACGTCGTCAGCGTAAATAAAGGTCCAGTTTGCCGCATTCTGCGCCCCCTCTGTGAGTGAGTCCAAAATTAAACAGAATAGAAATGGACTCAGTACCGATCCCTGGTGAACACCCTCAGTAACTGTCAAGGACTTTGTCTCACCTACCACCGTTCGTACCAATGATCTCGCTCCATGATACATGTCGGCAATGATGTTGACATATTGTTCGGGGACGTTCTTCTTGCGAAGGCTCCACCAAATGGTATCCCGCGGAACTCGGTCAAATGCCTTTTCCATGTCGAGGAATGCGACGTACAGTGTTCGGTTTTTGGCGCGATATTCTTCCGCAATTATGTTCAGTGCAAACATCGGATCAGTAGTGGATAAACCAGGCACGAAGCCATAGTGATTTTTTGACAATCGACACTCGTCTCTTAGGCGGCTGTCAATCACTCTTTCATAAAGCTTCATGGTATGGCTCATGAGTTTGATACCACGATAGTTGTTACATTCATACTTGCTACCTTTTCCTTTGTAAATCGGAACTATGGTGCTGAATCTCCAAGCTTCTGGCATTTTGATAGATTTTAGCACACAGTTGAAGAGGTTCGTCAGCAGTATGATTCCTTGGTCGCGTAAACATTTCCAAACTTCTACTGGAATACCGTCAGGTCCTATAGCTTTTCTATTAGGCATCTTTTGCAGAGCCTTTTTAACCTCACTGGGATGTATTGGAGGTATAAGACCTGCATTCCTTTCCATTTCTGGAAGCTGAGTAGCAGCTAGGCTAGGGTTCAATAGCTGTTTATAATATTGATGCCAAGCTGTTATAATATCTTTGTCTCTGTATACCAGGTTACCATTGGAGCTTTTGATGGCTTTGCACTTTGCAGGATCCTTTGAACTTCGACATCGCTGCTTTGCGAGCTTATATATCTGCTTTTGGCCCTCCTTGCTATTTAACTTATTGTAAAGCTCTCTCTGGGAGTTTGCTTGTTGTCTTGCTATTACACTCTTGGTATCCTTCTTAATCTTCTTATACTTTTCTCGATCTTCAGACTTTTGAGTGGTTTGCCAGATCTTAAAGGCAACTTTTTTCTTTTGTATTGCGGTGTGCACTTCCTCAGACCACCACCAGGTTTCTCTATTAGTTTTTCTCCGTCCCTTCGTGCGGCCAAGAGTCTTGTTTGCTGCGGTTATAATGGACTTGCGTAAATGTTCCCAAATTGTATTTACGTCTTTATCAACATCAACCTCCAAGCCTACCAGGTGCTCAGTAAACTCAGGGATTTTGTCACCTTTTAGATCCCACCACTTTATGAGTTCTGGAGTTTGTGTTGGTTTGTCTTTAACCATTTGTTTAAATGTCATGTCCATCACAATTATACGGTGTTGGGTGGTGACACACTCCCCCGGGATTACCTTACAGTTAGTAACGCGGCCAATGTGAGCTCGATTCACCAAGAAGTAATCTATTTGAGACATTGTTTGACCGCTTTTATATGTGATGAGGTGTTCTGTTTTCTTAGCAAAAAAGGAGTTGACAATAGCAAGATCAAAAGCAACTGCTGCGGAGAGTATTACTTTTCCGGCATCATTTATTGTACCATACGCGTGGCCTCCGTGTACTCTTTTAAAAGCGTTGCTTGTTTGCCCGATATGACCATTAAGATCACCCCCCAGCAAAATCGTCTCATTTGTATGGATTTGTTGGAGTGTACCTTCTAGACTTATCCAAAAATTATCTTTCTCAGATTGGCTGCAACCCATTTGGGGAGCATATGCAGAGATGATATTTATGATTTCTCCTTCCACTAGCACTTTCATAGAGATAAGCCTATCATTTATTCGATTTACCTCCAGTATGTTGCCTAGGTGACCCTCTTTGACAGCTATTGCCACGCCATTCCTTCCGTGGCTTGCTCCGACGTACATGAGCTTATAGCCCTCTCCGATATCACGGGCTTTCGATCCAGTCCATCGGGTTTCTTGTAGGCATATGAAATCTGCGTTTCTACGTTTGAAGAGCGAGGCAAGTTCCCTTGTTTTCCCAGTTAGTGTTCCTACATTTAACGTAGCGAAGCGGATCTTCAGGTTACGATTTGGGACTAACGTCGTTAACCGAGCCCGTCCGTGACTCGGTAGCCCTCGCATATTGTTCGCAGATGCAGGGCGATGTGTCTGCGCGTCGTTTTTCGGCGACGCCCTATCCGTTATCCTCGATATATTTGGTAACCTTTTCATTTATCTTTTCTGATTATTTTTGGCTGTTTTCGGATTTATTAGTCCAGTACCGATTGCCATCTGACGTACAAAAACCTACTCGCTTGAGATAGGAAAATCCATGGATACTTGGTCTTAATCCATATACAGGTATTTCTCGACTGTATGTAGTGGAAGTCTGGTTATCCCGCCAAGACGTCGGTCGCCAGAGCCTCGTCGGTTTTCTAGCAGGGTGTACCGCGAGCAGGTGAGGTTGACATTTGGGTTGGTGAAGATCATAGTCCCATACCCCTTACACCCCTTATAAGAGACTGAAATCTCAATGTTAAGAAGTTTAAAATAGCGACCTCTTTTCTTAAGTCTATTATTAGATCTGTCTTTTACTATCAATGGCATGCCCAAGTATCGATTTTTACGTCAATTGTCCTTAAAACAAAGAAATTCAAAATGGCGGCCACTTTTTTCAATTACAACATTGGATCTGCCCTTTGTACCTAAGGCCATGCTCAGATATCGATTTTGAAGTAGATTGTCCTTAAAAGTAAGAAATTCAAAATGGCGGCGAATTTTTTTATTTTTTTTTTAAATAAAATTAAATCTGCCCTTTATGATAATTCTCCCGTGAGAAAATTTTGTGTCACACATGCGCGCGCATCGTAAAACTTCACTCCCATAAATTTTTCATAACGCGCTTAAAGAAGTATAACTTCAAAAACAGGAGAAAACAGTAAAACAGATTTTGCCGCTTTGTGTTTCAGTACCTATTCGTCAATTTTGGCTCCGGATCAACTTAGTCAAAGTAAATGTCGCATATAAGTTAAATATATTCTGGATCAAAGTAATCACATTCAGTATCATTTTTTTGACCGTTAATGGATCCACAAATGTTGGTCAAAACGTCGACGAGTATGTTGAAAACCTGTGAGTGCAGATCCACCGACGTCACACGCGCATCAAGCACGGATCAAAGTATATCAGTTTGCGATAAGCGGAGCTGAGCAAACATGTAAAATAGGTGGATCAACAATTGTTCTAACTTCACACTGGAGCAACATTTTGATCCACCTATTTTGCCTGTATACTCCGCTCCTCGTCTCGCAAACTGATATACTTTGATCCGTGCTTGATGCGCGTGTGACGTCGGTGGATCTGCACTCACAGGTTTTCAACATACTCGTCGACGTTTTGACCAACATTTGTGGATCCATTAACGGTAAAAAAATGATACTGAATGTGATTACTTTGATCCAGAATATATTTAACTTATATGCGACATTTACTTTGACTAAGTTGATCCGGAGCCAAAATTGACGAATAGGTACTGAAACACAAAGCGGCAAAATCTGTTTTACTGTTTTCTCTTGTTTTTGAAGTTATACTTCTTTAAGCGCGTTATGAAAAATTTATGGGAGTGAAGTTTTACGATGCGCGCGCATGTATGACACAAATTTTTCTCACGGGAGAATTATCATAAAGGGCAGATTTAATGTTAGATTTAAAAAAAATTACCACCATTGTGAATTTCTTTGTTTTAAGGCCAACTGACCTCAAAATCGATATCTGGGCATGGCTTTAGGTACAAAGGGCAGATTTAATGTTAAATTTAAAAAAATCGCCGCCATTTTGTATTTCTTATTTTTAAGGACAATCGACTTCAAAATCGATATCTGAGCATGGCCTTAGGTACAAAGGGCAGATCCAATGTTATAATTGAAAAAAGTGGCCGCCATTTTGAATTTCTTTGTTTTAAGGACAATTGACGTCAAAATCGATCGACTTGGGCATGCCATTGATAGTTAAAGACAAATCTAATATTAGACTTAAGAAAAGAGGTCGCTATTTTGAACTTCTTAACATTGAGATTTCAGTCTCTTATAAGGTAAAGTTTATTTATAATTAAGCGTTTTCTGTTTTGCAAAAATGTTTTATGAGCATTTAACACATTTTCAAGTCTAAAGCGGATGGGTCCGCCCTGTGGATTGGGGGCGTTTGGAGAATTCCACCACGATATCCCCTGCCTGTCGTAAAAGGCGACTAATAGGGGCCTCCGGGGGTCACGGGTGGGCGGGAGGTGCCGTCCACCTATTAGTCTAGCCAACTTCTGTGACCCCCGTGATGGACGGCAGCGTGTCTCACGCTGCCTCGGACACCAAGGGCGTCCTTGGGTGTACGGGGGCTTCTGAGCCCCCGCAACAACAGGAGAAGAACTGCAACAGCGGTACGCACAGGGGCGGTTGCGGACGACAACTTAGACGTGAGTCGGAGGAAGCCCGCAGCCGTCCCTATTGCGCCGAAGATGGCCTTACAAAAAAAAAAAAAAGCGGATGGGTATTAAAACAACTTAGTGTGATAGAAAGGAGCGACTTTACGTGGGAGACAAAAGATGAAACGTCCATTCTCATGCAGCAAATTTGTGAGTCCATTTCCACAGAACAATCATCGAGGTCTATCATCCGGTATCGTCATCATCATTATCAGCCGTATGGCATCCACTGCTAAACATAGGCCTCCCCCAAAGATTTCCAGATGGACCTATCAAAAGCGGCCTGCATCCAGCGCGTTCCTGCAGCCTTTAACAAGTCATCGGTCCATCTTGCAGATGGACGGCTGAAGCTACGCTTGCCAGTACGTGGTCTCCACTCGAAAACTTTTTTGTCCCATCTGCCGTCAGTTCTTCGAACTATGTGCCCTGCCCATTGCCACTTCAGCTTGCTTATCCATTGGGCTATGTCAGTGACTTTCGTTCTTCTACAGATCTCCTCATTTCTGATACGATCCCGTAGAGAAACACCTAGCAAAGCCCTTTCCATAGCTTGCTGAGTGACCGTGAGCCATCTTAGGTGGCCCATAGTCAGAGGCCACGTCTCAGTGCCGTATGTCATTACTGGTAACACACATTGATTGAAGACTTTTGTCTTCAGGCACTGAGGTATTTTGGACGAGAAGACCTTGCTTAGTTTCCCGAACACTGCCCATCCGAGCTGGATTCGTCGATTAATCTCTTTCTCAAATTTGGACTTACCGAGTTGGACTACTTGACCTAAATAGACGTACTCGTCTACTACTTCGAGAATTGAGCTCCCAACGATAATCGGGGTTGGCACAGCATGAACATTCGACATGATCTCGGTCTTGTCCATGTTCATCCTGAGACCCACCAGTTGAGAAACTCGGTTGAGCATTGTGGTCAGACCCTCCAGCGATTCTGCCAGTACACCGATGTCATCGGCAAAACAAAGGTGAGTGATGTATTCGCCATTGATGTTGATGCCGAGTCCTTTCCAGTCCAAGAGCTTGTAAGCATCTTCCAACGCGGCAGTGAACAGTTTCGGAGTGATAACATCTCCGTCTCACGCCTCTGTGTAGTGGAATAGCTTTCGAACTCTGTTCTTGTACTCGGGCCTACATGGTGGCGTTTTATACAAGCACTTCAACACTTCGATGTACCGATGATCAATGTGGCACCGCTGTAGAGACTGCAGCACAGCCCAGGTCTCGATCGAATCTAAGGCTTTCTCATGGTCCATGAACGCTAAGCAAAGTAGTAAGTTATACTCCCCAGTTTTTTGTATAACTTGCCGCAGCGTATGGATGTGGCCTATTGTACTATAATCTTTACGGAATCCGGCTTGTTCGGGAGGCTCAAAGTCATCTAGCCAGCGCTTGAGACGATTCGTGATGTCTTTTGAGAACAGCTTGTAAAAATGGCTCAAGAAGATGGGTCTGTAATTCTTAAAAAAGGCGTTATCACCGTTTTTTTTAAGAACAATACCAATACACTCCTGTTCCATGCCTTGGGCGTTGTACCCTGGAGCAGAACGAAGTTGAATAGCTTTTTAAGGAATGTAAGAGTCCTGTATCACGGAGTAAAAAAGACAGTCAAAAAATATAGATAAATTATCTCTTTCACATGGAGTATAAAACAATCTACGACACTTTAGATAGCATCACTTTTTTATACTTTGACTAGTTGCGCTCCGCGGTGTTAGTCGCGGCTTAAATTCCAGCAGGAATACTTTTCGGAATAAAAGTTAGTCTATGTAATAATTCAGGGTGTCAACTACTTCTACATCAAATTTCATCAAAATTGGTCCAGCCGTTTGAGCGTGAAGACGTAACTAACATGCTCACACACTTTCTCACAAACTTTCGCCATTATAATATTAGTGTGATTACCAATTGGGCTCAGTGACACCGTATTAGTAACATGTTGATACTGTGAATAAAATATCATTAACTGGATGTGTATAAAACGTCACGGATGCTCTCAGCCAATCTGATCTGAATCTGACTGTTTGCGGTGCTCTGATTGGCTCATTTAAATCGGATCAACATTTTCCGTAACTATCGCAAGGTGGATTTGTATATCGGATCAACTTCGGCAAACTCTTGTCAGCAGTCCCATGTGTGCAGATGTTGATCCGGTTGGAGCCACATAAGTTACCAGAAATGCATATTGGATCAACAAAAGGCGCCGGATCAACATAGATTTTTGGATCAACAAAGTGCTCGCGTGAAGTCGCGTCTGATCAACATTTACCGTCAAGAGATCTCTCTGTAAGGAAAAAACTACTCTAAAAAGCATTTTAATTGTCTTTTTTTATTTAAATTTCATTCATATTTTATTCGTTCCAAAACTACCCTACTCTAAAAAGCATTTAAATTGTCTTTTTTTATTTAAATTTCAAATGTTACTTTTATGGCCAGTTCTTTATTGTTACTGGCTGGTTTCGCAGGGCAAGTATAAAAGTGTCGGTACAACTTTTCGTGAGATTTTTTTCCGTGAAAGGGAGCTACCCCTTCACAACGCGCGATTAGGAACTTCGTTCCAAAATCAAATTAAAAATTTAAATAACCCCCGACACAAAAAATCTCTAAAAAGTGAAGTAATAATAGTGTCTTTGTCGTTTAAGTACCTAGTAATATTTTGACACAAGCGTCCTCACGTCGGGGGACCGCTACCTAAAGAAGTATTTTCATCTCCCTGGTGCGGAGTTCGGTCCCCCGACGTGAGGACGCTTGAGTCAAAATATTACTAGGTACTTAAACGACAAAGACACTATTATTATTTTACTTTTTAGAATTTTTTTGTGTCGGGGGTTATTTAAATTTTAATTTAAATTTTTGACTTTTGATATTTATGCTATTTGACGTTAGTAGTTCTGATGGTTATGCTTTTTGTATTTATGCGGTTTTTATTTAATGCTAAAGCAATTATGCGTAATGATTATTATGCACGTTGATATTTAGGCTTAAAGCTAAGATGCGTAACAATATTACAAACAAATATATTTATACAATTCAATAGGGAACCCACACCTCAACTGCCCTTTCTTTTCCTGTCCCTGTCTTCGTGCTACGGTTGTCTGTAAGAAATTGCCTTGAATGATAAGACCGCCAATTAGTGAACTTTATTTGTAGTAGATATACTGTATTTTTATATTGTACGTGTTCCATAAAGTATTATAAGTAATTAAAAAAAATACCTGCCGACTCGAATGTTACCTGACCTTTCTGAGTTGTATTCGAACGAATCACTTCTTAGTCATAGACCATAATATTATAAGCTGTAACGAGACCCAACGAACCGCAGAATTTAACTATAATACGCTGAATAGTTATGAAGTAGTAGTCCAAACATTTTTGCATTTTTATTCAAAAAAAGTGTTTAAAAATAATACAAACATAATAATGCATTATTTATTTTTGTTTAAGGTGCACCTCTAAACAAAAAACCTAAACTGGATGATAATAACGTACAAGACAAAACCAAAAACAATATAGAAAATAGATCTGAAAAAATATTATCACCTGAAACGTGTAAAACAAATATAAATATTGAAAACACTTCATCAATAGTATGTAATGAAAGAATTAATCCAATGTCGTTGTACAAAGAATTTATATGCAATGAATGTGGTACAAAGTGTTATACCAAAGCTCTACTTATAAAGCACATGAATGTACACAAGCCTGTAATTATTGAACCAATTAAGATTGACATGAAAATACAGGAATCTGTAACCCATGGAAAAATTCAAGAAATAGATAATTTAAACGAACATCCGACTACGAGTAAAAAAAGTATCAATGTGAACAATCCAATTACAATACTGCAGTAAAGTGTAATTTAGTGATGCATATTAGAACCCACACAGGAGAGAAACGTTTCAAATGTCAGTACTGCAACTACAAATGTCTCCGAAAAGAAACTTTAAAAGATCATATTAGAACTCACACAGGAGAAACCTTTCAAATGTCAGTACTGCAACTACAAATCTGCACAAAAGAGTCATTTAAATCGTCATATTAGAATCCACACAGGAGAGAAACCATATCTTTGTGAAATATGCGATAAGAAATTTATTCATCGCTTTTCTTTAAAACGACACTTACACGTACATATGGGTAAGAAATCTTAAATCATCACTACATAGTATAAAACAAAGTCGCTTCCCGCTGTCTGTCCCTATGTCCTCATGTCCCTATGTATGCTTAAATCTTTATAATTACACAACGGATTTTGATGCGTTTTTTTTTTACAGATAGAGTGATTACTGATTAGAGAGGAAGGTTTATATGTATAACACATGCATAATGAAGTACAGGAACATTGATAATTTTAGAGGTTTCTAATGTGATGTCGTAAATAAACACATTTCTTTGCGCCTACATTGCAAACGCTGGCTAAACCCTAGGAGATAGATCGAAATAATGTACTACAGTATTGTACAACTTAAAAAGGTCTACAAAAAAGTCCACGATGGTATATGTTTATCTCTTAGGGATAACCCACAATAGCCATTTTTTATCCTTTACTTTTTACGACAAATAATCGTTTATTTACGAAGCGATTTTATGCAATACAACATTAATCCTTATCCAATTAAATACCTTAAATACATTCTGCAATTAATATAGATCAATATAGCCCTTTACAGCATGTAAATTAAATAAATATTTTCGAAGATATTACAGATTTAAAATTCAGGGACATAGCGGTCGCGGCGGTACCGGCCGGAGGGTCAGCGGCGCGTGTCTATAAATGAGAAAGTATGGAGATAGTTTGAGATCCTGAAGAGGACATAGACTACTTTGATCCCGAAAGAACATAACCGGGGAATTTTATACCGGTTTTTATTTCTCGCGAGTGGGGCCGTCACTGTCCCGCCACTGAACTGATTGCGATGAAATTTGACGAGTCAAGATCCTGGGACGGACCTAGGCTATATCTTATTCCGGGAAAAAATAAACCGAGACTTTTATTCCGGAAAATCTGTTTCTGCGAGTAGAACCGCAAGAAAATAAGTATGACAATAGTTTGAGATCCAGATGTGGACATAGGCTACTTTATCCCGGAAGAACATAAACCGGTAATTTTATCTCTTATTTTTTTTTCTTGCGAGTGGAGCCGTCACTGTCACGCCACTGAAATGATTGCGATGAAATTTGGAAGGGGCATAGCTTAAGACCCTGGGAAGGACCTAGACTAATTCTTATCTCGGAAAAACTTCACCAATGGATGGAGTGATTCAAGAGGAATGCTTATGTGTATATTACATAAATTTAGATATAAACATTAGACTGGCTCGGTGGCGTAGTCGTATTGCGTACGGTTTACGAGTACGATTTGCGCGCTGAGGTCCTGGGTTCGATTCCCGGGTCGAGCCAAAAAATATTGTGACTGGGTTTTTCCATCTTAAAAATTACTCAGTCGCAGCTCGGAGTCAGGAAGTTGGCGGTGTGATACCCCCGTGCCTCGGAAAGCACGTAAAGCCGTTGGTCCTGCGCCTGATCTCTCTCCGGTCATGACGGATTGCCGTCTCACCGGACTATGAGAGTGAAGGAATACCGAGTGCACCTGTGTATTGCGCACACACTTGTGCACTATAATATCTCCTGCGTATCTGGCTGATCTCCGTTGAGATTGGCCGCCGTGGCCGAAAACTGGCTAGGAGGATTTCATTCAATTTCATTACATAAATATTTTGTATGACAAAAAACTAATTTCAGCATGTAATATGCTTTGCTACCTGAGCGAAGCCAGGGCGGGTCGCTAGTTATCTATATTAATATTATAAAGCTGAAGAGTTTGTTTGTTTGTTTGAACGCGCTAATCTCAGGAACTACTGGTTCGAATTGAAAAATTCTTTTTGTGTTGAATAGACCATTTATCGAGAAAGGCTTTAGGCTATATAACATCACGATATAACCATTAGGAGCGAAGAAATAATGGAAAATGTGAAAAAAACGGGGAAAATTATTCATCCTTGAGGGCTTCCATTGCGTACGCTGCGAAAACGATTCAAGATACCAAAAATATATATGTATCAAAGAATTATTCCTCTTGAAATTCTCTAACAAAATGTCCGCGACAGTATATGTCTATCTTTTAAGATTAACTCACTAGAACCGTTTTTATGGTAATCAAATTTGGTCGAAATTAATAACTCTGTCTGTCGCGCTTTCACGCCAATACTACAGAACCGATTTAAATGAAATTTGGTACACAGATATTTTAGAACCTGAAAAAGGACAAAGGCTACTTTTTATCCCCGTGAAATATAAAACGGGACTCTTATCCCGGAAAAACTTTCACGCGGGCGGAGCCGCTGGCAAAAGCTAGTTTTTAATAAAAAAAATAACAAGCTTATTGCTTGCCCACTAAAAATATTTGGGCAAGCATTTTTTTTTTAATAATCTTGTGCCTACTGCCTACTAAAACCATCTTTTAAAGTTGATACACTTTACCTATTATGTGGAAAATACCATAAAAATTAGAGATTATCAAGAAATTCATCGCATATTACCATTGTGGATAATACGCAGAAATTCCTTGCTATGCCTGCAGTGCACCGATGTGAAAGAACCAACAGCGATATTGTGAGGATGAGGGGAAATGATTAGCGCCGTCATTTATAATTTGTTTCTTTATTGGTACGGGTTTTTGTACAATACAATTAAAGTAATATTACTCAGATTCTTACTATGACCTTATAAAACAATAATGTTTTACTCCTGCGTAGTGATGTAAAAGAAGGAATGATTGTCAAAGGCGGCATTTTATTTTATTTAAATTCCAAGTCACGCATATAGCGAATCAAAATCAAAATTATATAATTTTGTCTTCGTTTTATAAGTGCCTTATGTTTAAAAAAATAAATTATATAATTATAAATTAACTTTTTGCTTCTTTAAGCGGTTGCAGTTTAAAAGTTTTCCTAAGTGGCAGTGGTGCAATAAATTATTTATTAAAGCTGAGCAGTGTTTTAACTCATCAATACTCGCCCGGTTACATTGGCCCGGGACGTCATCTGTCGACAAGCGAAAATCGACCTTATGCGCATAGATCATGTGGGTGCGTATAAGGTCGATTTTCGCTTGTTGACAGATGACGTCCCGGGCCAATGTAACCGAGCGAGTATTGATGAGTTAATTTGAAATTCTCGATATCACGTCAAGCAGCGAGTGAGTATAAAGTGTTTTAATGCTTTAAGGACAGAACAATGAAGTAAGTAGAGCTCCTGAATGAGAGTCCTTCGTGCAGTGCTCCCCTGCTGCAAGGCGACATTGCTGCTGCGTGTGTGCTGAACTGTTGTTTCACTTGTATTGTTATTGAGTTGCAATTGGACTTCTTGGTTCTGTTCTTCGTTGCTTAATTGCACCAAAGGAGTGTTAGCTCCATTGCAAATGTTGTGTAATATTACACAAGCATTAACAATAGATCCTGCCACATCAGGTGCGTAGTGCAAGACTGTACAAGTAAGCAACGAAAACGTGCCTTAAGAATGGTTCGCTCAATAATGTTCCTGGTGCGAACATGCGAAGGACAATGGCAGGTCTCCATACATGATTTTAGTTGATGTAAATGTAAAGCGTTTAGAAGTAAAAAAAATATCACATTTTTTTTGTCCCTGACAACTCTTTCTAGCCTGACGAGGGTCGGCTTATGAAAGAACACCAGTCTTTTGGGTGAGTGCAGAAGGCGCTCGCAAATGCTTAAACAATTTTGTATCAAGATTATAAGTGAAAAAAGGCTAAAACTAAAGATTTTTCACTTTAAAGGTTTTGAGGTTATGATTTAGTTGACATATTTTATGAATTGAATTTTACATAATAAGTAATATGAATAATAGATCTGATAAAATATTTGTTATTTGTCTTATATACCAGCATAATTATGCAATAATACACTAAGTAGGTATCACGAAAATAATGAATTAAAACAAGAGTACCTCATGACATTTAAAGTTCCCGCTAAACTCCTCTACTAAAGTTTTTTTTTAATAATTTTCCCTCATAGGGAAGGCAAAGGGTTCAAACACATACAGCCTCGTTTTATGTGATATTTTGGTTCACTTTTTTTTAACTATGTACGATGTCGTAGTAAAGCAGTGGCTACCTTACCAAGACTTTATCGAAGAGTTTTGGCGGCAACGAAAAAACATTTGATTGGCACAGTTATTTCAATTCACTTCACTTCACCGCGACCTTAGAGTATGTATTACTACCTATAGAGCGCTAATATCTCACCGTGCGCCCACTACCCAACGTAGGCAGGTGAACTATAGCTACTTATATAGAAATATTGGCGACTGCTAGGGATGGGCACGCGAGCAGTACCAACGCAACAGTTATCGATAAGTACAGGTTCGGCAGCGCGGTATATATTGTTGTTAAACAAATGTGGTTCTACAAATAAATAAATAAAATACTTAATTCATCACGTAGGCGAACATGGTTGCACTTATGATAAGACATACATTAAATTGATTGTAATAATTATTATTGATACAAAAGGTCACTTTTCAACTCGCTGCCCTGGCCCTGCATCCACGAGGCACTGCGGTACCACGTGGTGCCGCCCTATCTCCGGCGTCTGGTGCACGCGTACCTGTCTGACAGGCACGTGGTGTATCCGGGCGCCGATGGGTGGCACCGAAGAGCGATGTCGTGCGGTGTTCCACAGGGCTCGGTTTTGGGCCGTCTCCTGTGGAACATCGGGTACGACTGGGTGCTCCGTGGTTCCAATCTCCGGGGCGTCGGCGTGACTTGTTACGCCGTTACGATACGTTAGTCACAGCGACTGCTGGGACCTTCCGAGACGCTGCAACTCTGGCAGCGGCGGGCACCGGCCAAGTAGTTGGTAGAATTCAACGTTTAGGGTAGAAGGTGGCCCTCGAGTAAACCGAGGCCGTGTGTTTTCACGGACCTCGGAGAGGGCCACCGGCTGGTGCCGGCATCGTCGTTGGGGGGGTGCGGACCCCCATCGGCTCTAGCATGAAGTATCTAGGTGTAGTCCTGGATAGCCGATGGCGATTCCGCACCCACTTTAAGGAGTTGAGGACGAAATTGTCCCGGGCAGCGGGCGCTCTTTCCCGCCTGCTGCCCAACCTGGAAGGTCCTGGCTTCCCTTGCCGGAGGCTGTATCACGGAGTCGTGCGGTCCATAGCCCTTTACGGCAGCCCCGTTTGGGCTGACTCCCTGGGCCGCCCCTGCGTCGCCCTTCTGCGCGCCCCGCAGAGAGTTTTAGCGCAGCGGGCGGTCAGGGCGTACCGCACGGTCTCTTTCGAGGCGGCTTGCCTATTGGCCGGATTTCTGGCCTGGGACCTGGACGCCAAATCCCTTGCCGATGTATTCCATTGGCGGGAGGAGGCGTTCAGTCGCGGGGAGCGTCCGGCCCTGAAGGAGGTGGAGGCCAAGAGGGCCGCCTTACGGCGAGCCGCCGTGGAGGAGTGGCGTCTCAGGCTGGAGGCCCCGTCGTGGGGGCACCGGGTCGTAGAGGCAGTGCGTCCTGTCTTTGCCGAATGGCTGGACAGGCGCCACGGAGCGGCAACATACCGCCTGACGCAGGTGCTCACCGGGCATGGCTGCTTCGGTGAGTTCCTGTTTCGGGTGGTACGGATAGAGGAGTCGGCCGTGTGTCACTATTGTGACAACTGCCTAATGGACACGGCCCAACATACTTTGGAGTGTTGTCCAGCCTGGGATGAAGAACGCAGCGCTCTCAGAACAGTCGTCGGAGAAGACCTCTCGCTGCCGGCCGTGGTCGCTTCCATGGTCGGCGGCCGGGAGGCCTGGCAAGCGGTGGCCCACTTCTGCGAGGCGGTCCTCTCGCGGAAGGAGAGTGCCGAGAGGGATCGCCAGCGCAGTGGTGATCCCTCCCGCCGCCAGACGAGACGTAGGAGGCGTCGGGTGGACGACTGACCGACGTCTCCCGCCCTGTGGATTGGGGGCGTTTGGAGAATTCCACCACGGTATCCCCTGCCTGTCGTAAAAGGCGACTAATAGGGGCCTCCGGGGGTCACGGGTGGGCGGGACGTGCCGCCCACCCATTAGTCTAGCCAACTTCTGTGACCCCCGTGATGGACATGTCCGAGGCAGCGTGTCTCACGCTGCCTCGGACATCAAAAGGCGGACACGGTACGGTGTTTCGGGGGCTTCTGAGCCCCCGCAACAGGAAAAGGACCGCTAAAAAGCGGTACGCGCAGGGGCGGTTGCGGACGACAACTTAGACGTGAGTCGGAGGAAGCCCGCAGCCGTCCCTAATGAGCCGAAGATGGCCATATAAAAAAAAAAAAAAAAACTTATTAATTGGCTTAAAAATCACACACAGACAAAAACAGTTACCTAAGCTACATTATAATAAGCGCATGGTATAATATGAAAATATTACATTAATTCTGGTGTCGACGCGTGACATCCCTATCGAAGTCCGGCAATCAAAGCGGTACGCGGGGCAGTGCGGGGAGTACAAGTGTTCGCCTCCCGTGCGCCTTTCATACCGCATAATTTTACCTAAAAATATACTTGCTGGCTTGCCTGTGAAATGTGATGTTAGAATTCTGTTTAGTGTGTTTCCGGGTATTATTCTTACAATATTCCAGAGAACATTTAACCATTTTGCAGTAATCAAATATTCACATAGATCTCACTCGCGTGTGCTCATAGCGTTCCTACTAGTGTTGCGTAGGACATACAAGAGGCGGTACATTTGTCCCGTACATGACGTCAAAATGTAAGAGCCGCTTAACATTTTTTATTGTACTACTTCAAATTTCATGTCGCGGTAGTCGCGAATTCGTGGTACTCACTATCTATCTCAGTAAAACTATAAGACAGGGACAGAGAGGGAGCGAAAGGCATGGTACAAATTACAATAATACGTTTTTCTTCAATGAAAATATGTCATTGTTGTACTCGTTACTTCAAATGTATCACCGAGCTTCATTACGCCTCGCCTCTTTGAAGTGGGACATTGTACTGGCTAAGTGAAAAAAGAGGCTACTCTTACAAACTCTTTTTTTATATCGTGTCTACTCGAGTGACTACAAGCGCTTGCGGCCGGCGCAGGACGATGTTCCCGCCCGTGCCTATTGTTCCCACTTGCATACACGCGCTCTATAATAGTTATACTTACTCTAAGTTCTGAGTAGTCTGTGACCGTCCGTAGTATTATAATGCTCTTTGGTACCGTGTCTTGTATGTCCTAACCAACACTAGTTTCAAACACGAAATAATAATCACATGCCCTTATCAGACCTTTTTTTTTTTTGCTCTCTGCGTCCCCACACATGTGGGCGACTTTAGGCTACTTCGAATTTTCTCGACTTTAGGGCACTTCAACCGTCAAACATCTGGCAACACTGGCCCTTATAAAAATTAAAAATGCTCTGGTTTCAATTTCGAGAGTACTGCAAGAAAATGTTCTCCGCCAATTTACGTTCAATGCGTTTCATAATTATAAAGGACATTTGCAATTGTACTATTCAATGGAACTACTAAGAAAATGTTCAAGTTTAAATTTTGTCGAATATGTTTGGAACACAATGTTAGTATGCATCAAATATCGGAGTCGGCGGTGCGGGATGTTTATGAGAGAATAACTAATACGAAGGTAAGCTGTAATAGAACAGTCTGCCACACAAATCATTTACAACAATACCAGCCCTCACTCGCTCAGCGGCGCAAGGGCGCTCGGGCGGTCGAGGCAGTCCACCCCGGGTACCAAGCTCCAGGAAGTGAGAACTTCAGCTCACTTGTATGGCCAAAGAAAATTGAGAACACTGCATGGAAAATACAAACCGCGGCCATACAAACTTATATACATACGTATGGATTGAATACAGAACCTCCTTTTTTTTGAAGTCGCTTAAAAAAGTATCTGTTGTTTACACTTTACTATGGGTATGATTTTCGTGTCATAATAAGTTATGTATAATCTTATCTAACTAATATTATAAATGCGAATATGTCAAAATGTGTGTATGTTTGTTAAAAGTAAACGCAGAAATAACAACAGATTTGGATGAAATTTGGCACACAAGTAGGTCTTCTTCTTTTAGGTTAATGGCTCCACCATTACAGTGGTGATTATGCCAATGTCTTCATGTAAATAGTGTTAGTCAAAAGTCAAAAAGCATAACTTCATATTTGACTATATCCTATCAGGATCAATAACAAGTTCTGTCCTGAATTGTCCTATGAAAAGTTAATACTCAATGTGCTCAAAGTATGGCAATTAATGACACACACATATATATGTATATTAAATCTATACTAAGATTATAAAGCTGAAGAGATTGTTTGTTTCAACATGCTAATCTCAGGAACTACTGAACCGATTTTGAAAATTCTTTCACTAATAGGAAGCTACATAACTCCTGAGTGTTATAGGCTACTTTTTATCCTGGGAAAATATTTTTGTCCCAGAAAAATTTAATCACGCAGGCGGAGCCGCAAGCACTACTAGTGTATTATATGATAAAATAAGCATGATAATTATTATAGGTAGGTCATATTCTGTAATTAACACAGTTAGTTTTATTATTAAAAAAAACGAAATACGCTCCAACCAATGACTAATTTTGGCAAGAGCTCCTAGCGAGCTGTTGGCCAGGTGGTATTTATCTCAGATTGAGGTTTTCTTGGCACCCGAGTTCAAATCTACTGATCGAAATAGTTTTTAATATTTTTAAAATTTAGTTTAACTGTGAGTTTAACAATAGATAAATGTAAATTCTATATCATAAAAATTTTTTTGACCTTTCGGGCATTTTCAAGGAGGTAGTTGAGAGAGAGTGACGTGTAATTGCTGACGGAACACTTACCGGCATACTTAATGTTACCGACATTGCATCTTGTCTAGTATGTGTTAGTCATAATTGAATTTGCTATTTAGAGCATTTCTGATTAATGTGTTATGCACAGTGGGGGTGAGTTACTTTACCTTTAAACAAATAGAACAATTTTATTAATAGCTATCTGGTAACTAGGATCTCGTTATTAAATTAAATTAAATTAAAAATTCTTTATTCGCGTTATTAACAAATTGATCATTGTTCACAAGGTTAACGAAAGCATCTACATTAGTATACACTGTGTCGTAAATGCAAGCGCCCCCCTCCATACGCAACTGGGCGTTCCAAATAGTCTTTAAAAAGTACAAACTAAAAAAAAAACTACCAAAAATAAAATAATAATAAATATTGTTTTAGCCTTAAGACATGCCCCTTTAAATGTGGCCCATCACACCATAATATTATATCCCTGGGACATCTAACTGGCTGGGCCTTGGTGTTGGAAGAGTTCAGTCACCTATGAAATAAAAACTCTCCTGGTGCCCAATTTTAGTTGTTTAGTTCACACCTAGTTTGTAATCATTAGTTTAAGGAATTTTAGTTTAGTAGATAATAAAGTTTGTCAATTGGGCATGTTATTTTTCATTACGTTAACCCGTAACAGTTAAATTAATTCAAAATATATTTACAATCCACAGATTCTTGAGGATGGCAGTCAACACTATGCATGTTACATGTGCTTTTGTCAGCTGCAGAAGTGTAAGCAGCTTGTTACTAAAGCTCAAATGGCTGAGGAGCTTCTCAGACAAGTTTTGACAGATGGGTATGAGGTAAATAGAATGTACTTCACACAAAAAAACTTAGCAGTAAAGTAGCTTGGATTAGATAATAATGAGTCTTAACATCTTATGTCTCAGGATGACGAGCGCAGTGAAATGCCACACAGTACTTTGTAACTCAAGGTGCTGGATGGTGTTACTACTGTTTATGGGTGGTCGTATCGCTTACCATCACGCGAACCGCTTTGTTTTTCGCAGGGAAAAACGCGTTGTGGCTACCACCGCTTGGGGGTGAGTGGATCGGTTATGTTGGTTTGACACGGTCTTACTGCCCAATGTCGACACTCGGGAGTATAGCGTCATCCAAGCGAGCATTGGACCGAGTCCCTAACACTATGTACAACCTACACCGGCATACCAACCAAAACCCGCGGTGACCTTCTTCGGCGCATACGGGACGGCCCCGGGGTATCTTAGTGCACGAAGATAGCTGCACGGGACCGTCCCTTCGCGATGCCGTTACGGCCCTTCTCTATATAAGGGGGCTAAGATGCCCCCGAACTTTAAAGGACGGCTTTGGCGTCTACGACAACGGGAGACCAACCACCAGCATTGTCGTTTACCTCGGAGTCGCTTAAATTGGACTGCGCAGCCCCCCGCTGCTCGCCCCGCGACTCTTGAAGCCCCATTTAGTCGCCTCTTACGACGGGCAGGTTATGCCGTGGCGGAATTCTCTAAATGCCCCCGGACCACTGGGCACGAGGCGCTGGTCAGTCGTCCATCCGACGCGTCCTGCGTCTCCTCTGGTTGCGGGCGGGATCGTTCTGGTCACGATCCCGCCCAGCGCTCTCCTTCCGCGAGATGACGTACTCGCAGAAGCAGACCATCGCTCGCCAAGACCTCGAGCCGCCAACCATGGCAGACACCACGGCCGGCAGCGAGAGATCTCCGCCGACGACTGCTCTAAGAGCGCTGCGTTGTAGATCCCAGGCTGGGTACTCCTCGAGAGTGTGTTGCACCGTGTCCTCACGGCCGTTGCCACAATGGTGGCACACGGCGGACTCTTCTTTTCCGATCCGACACAGGAACGAGCCGAAACACCCGTGGCCCATCAATACCTGTGTCAGACGGAATGTCGACGGCACCATTCTCTTTAAGACATCCTGTGTACTTTAATATTTTAGTAACACTTTAAGTAATGTGATGATGAGTATGTAATTATAAATAAATAAAAATAAATACATTTTAAGTTTACCGTTACCATGGTTACATGTTCACGCTGCCGTCTTTTAGTTCCAAATACGCTCACCGGGTCGCTGATCCAATTTCCATACAAAAATTTATTCAAACGTAACCATAACTCGTTCTCAGGATACAGAAAATTAGAAATTGTTTCGGGAAACAGTGAATTATAACAATTCAATATAAGATATTTTTTTCAGCTGAATCCACAATCACTTACTCTTATAAATAGGCAGGCACACGGCCTAACAAGCACAATGACAAACAGCCGCGTTGAGTTCTTGCGAATATGGGACAAAAATGAAATAGAAACAAAAATTAAATGTGAAGATGTTATAGTGAAGAAAGAACCGGAGGAAATTGGTAAGTGATGTCATAGCTTTTCATAATAAAAATTACTTTGTAGTTTAATTTCGGCCATGGCTTTAGACAATATATAATAATGTGTATAATAATAATGTCCCGGTGGCGTAGTTGTATTACAGTACGACTGCAAAGCTGAGGTCTCGGGTTCGATCCCCGGGTCGGGCAAAGTGATATTGAGTTTTTCTATTCAGTATCAGCTCGGAGTTTGGAATTTGTGCCCGATATGGCGATAGGCTCGCCCCCTATCATATCATGGGACGGAATAATGGCGAAAAGTGGGTGCACTAGTTGCGCCTCTGCCTACCCCTTCGGGGATAACAGGCGTGAGTGTATATGTATATGTAAAGGCGAAAGTTTGTAAGAATGTATGGATGTTTCGATGTATGGATGTTTGTTACTCTTTCACGCAAAAACTATTGAACGGATTTCGATGAAATTTGGCACACGGGTAGATCATGTTCTGGATTAACACATTATCCCGGGAAAATATAAAGCGGGACTTTTATCCCGGGAAAACTCATTCACGCGGGCGGAGCCGCGGGCAAAAGCTAGTGTATAATAATAATAAAGAATATCAATTTATAATATTACTATTTTATCATGATTTTTTATTATTTTTGAATTTGTAATATCTTTTACTTTTATGCTCATTTTGTAATGTTGTTTATTTTGAATGTATGTATGTTTTTTAAATATTTTTTTATTTACTTACATTGTTTTTCAATTTTATAATGGATGTTTATTCAGACTCCAACCATTTATGTCCACATTGCCCCCCGGACAGTCTGCGTCGTTTTACAAAGCGTGGTCTATCGGTACATATTACTCGCAAACACAAAACGCCAGTCGTATCCGCTACCACATCCGCCGTCCTCACAATCATCACAAGGGCCATTGGTTGTGGACGTTCCACGTGTGGTATTGCCAAATCCCAGCCTTTTAGAGCGATTGGGAAGCTATAGGGCGAATATGCGCATTTTGAAACATATTCCAAAAGGGGCCAGGAATCTGGCTGCGGGGAAATCTACTAGCATCGAAAAGTGCCTCCAAAGTAACAGTCCCGATGATTGGTATGCACTACTTTCTTTTGCATACTTCGCTCTCAGGGTCGGGATAGCGGGATTACGGAATCGCTTACCAGGAAAGTGAATAAAAACATTGAGGGCACACTAGATAATAATTTACCCAGCGTAAAGCCTCATAGGTCCCCGTCTATACTGGGTGGAAGGGAAACGCTCTCGGAAACGAATACCTACAGGTGATAGTATTGGTGATTCCTGACGTGATGGCACTAAAAAAATCGCGATCGCATTGTTACAATTTTAGTAGGATTTTCTCAAATTTCTGTACAGCTTCACGTATGGATAGATAAATCAAACTATTATTCTGAAAAACAAAGTAAAAAAGGTCAATATTTCAAAAAAATCGTAATGAAACACGTACATCAGCTGACGGGTTAACGACCGCAGGCCGGTTTCGGCGCAGCGCGGCGGCCGCCCAGTTTTTCGTACGCTTTACATTGCGCGCGCATGAATTACGGAAATACTAAAATCGTAAGTATTATCGCTTAGCTTTGCAAAGGAATATAGTTTTTCGTTAATGTTATGGTTCTTCTCTCTTACCGTTCCGGTATAGAGAGCGTTTCCCTTCCACCCGGTATACAAAATGATAGAAACTAAAGTTTTTGACGGGGACTTGAGAGGGGCAGTAAGGCTTCTTACTTCAGATTGTACATTGGCCCCCTCAAACCCTAGCACGCTTGATAGTATGCGGACCAAGCATCCGGATCCTCTTCGTCCCATCTCCCTTTCACCTACCACGTGTGAAGACACAGCGGTGTTAAAATTCAATTCTAAAGACGTGATGAATGCTGTTACTTCTTTTCATTGTGGCTCGGCGGCGGGATAAGATGGTTTGCGACCGCAGCATTTGAAGGAGCTGTTAGGAATCTCTGCTGGAGATAATGGGCCAAGACTGATTCACTAACGAATTTGAGCAATTTTCTCCTAGAGGGGAAATTTTGTACGGTTGTATGACCCTTTTTATATGGGGCATCGCTGTGCGCACTCCTTAAAAAGGACGGTGGGATACGGCCTATTGCTGTTGGAAGTGTAATTCGCCGTCTTGTGGCAAAGTTGGGTTGTCATGCAGCCCGCGACAAGGTGGCTAAGATACTGCAGCCGCATCAGTTAGGATTTGGCACACCGCTGGGGTGCGAAGCGGCAATACATGCTACTCGTAAGTTCGCTATGGATCCGCAGAGGGATGGAAACGTTATTTTAAAAATTGACATTAAAAATGCCTTTAACACTGTTGAGAGGGACGCGATGTTGATTGAGACAAGGGATAAAATTCCCTTTTTAAGCCCATTTCTTGACCAGTACTACGCTTCTCCCAGCAATCTGTACTACAACGGAGACAGGATTGTTTCACAAGTAGGCGCACAGCAGGGTGATCCGCTTGGTCCCCTACTTTTCAGTCTGGCAATCAATACAGTGATAGCCGCCTTGGGGCTCTACTTAATGTATGGTACCTTGATGATAGTACTATTGGCGGAGACCCTGACGTTGTTATCAAAGATTTAGAGGTCTTGATTCCTAGTTTGAGGGATATCGGGCACTTAATAAATAGCGCGAAATGCGAGTTATATCCTTGTAGTGCTGATGCTTGTGAACGCATTAAAGATATTAAAAAAATACTATATACTATATAAGAGTCCTAGACAGGCAGTCATTTGAGCTTTTAGGCGCACCAATCTTTTAGAAAGACGTGCCTATTTCCTTACGCACTAAAACAGAAACGCTCGCTTCAGCCCGACAGCTTCTGCCGCATTTATCCGCTCACGTGGCTTTTACCCTCTATCGTGGCTGCCTCTCTGTCCCGAAATTATGTACTTAATAAGAACATGTCCAACTTGGTTTTTTCCCGAAGAGGTTGATCTACTGGATAACGAAATCAGGGAAGCTCGATGATAAGCATTGGCTACAAGCATCTTTGCCTGTTAGGCATGGGGGATTGGGTGTTAGGCGTGTGAGAGATACCGGGGTGTCAGCATTTTTGGCATCCGTGCACGGGGTTTTGGGACTGATCACTAACATATTCCACGTACAAGGTGACAGTATCCTCATCCCTTTTGCTGCGGAGGCTTTAAGCGCCTGGTCGTCGGTGTGTCCTACTGCTAATCAGCCTCGAAACCTAAGTATGCAGCGTCAGTGGGACGAGCAGGTGTGCAATGCAAGAGTCGCCGAGTTATTTGAAACATCGATGAGAGCCGACGTTGCTCGACTCAAGTCGGTTTCTAGTTTTGAGTCGGGAGCTTGGCTTCATGCAACCCCATCACCTCATTTGGGGACTCTCCTGGATGATGGTTCGCTGAGAGTGGCCGTTGCGCTTAGGTTTGGCTGTAACATCTGTGAGCCACACGAGTGTGCATGTGGGGCGCAGGTTGACGCCACTGGCCATCACGGTTTGATTTGCAGCAGATCAGCTGGTCGTTTTCCACGGCACCACATGCTCAATGACATAATTCGTCGTGCCTTGGTGTCCGCCGGCTTGCCTTGCATTTTGGAGCCGCCTGATTTGAGTCGCTCCGATGGGAAGCGGCCGGATGGGCTGACTCTAATTCCATGGCGTAAAGGTCGTGGTCTTTTGTGGGACGCGACTTGTGTTACTACATACGCCGCTTCTCACTTGCCATGCATCCTACTAATATTATAAAGGCGAAAGTTTGTAAGAATGTATGGATGTTTGTTCCTCTTTCACGCAAAAAGTACTGAACGGATTTCGATGAAATTTGGCACACGGGTACATCATGTCCTGGATTAACACATAGGCTACTTTTTATCCCGGGAAAACATAAAGCGGGACTTTTATCCCGGAAAAACTTTTTAACGCGGGCGGAGCCGCGGGCAAAAGCTAGTTATGCATAAAGCTGGTTCGGCTGCCGAATGGGCGGCAGTTCAAAAACACACGAAATATTCCACACTTGAACGGACATATTTCTTCATTCCCTTCGCGGTGGAGACTAGTGGAGTGTGGTGTGCGGAGGCTAAAGACTTTGTGCGGGGATTGGGCCAACGTTTAAGGAAAAACAGTGAGGATTTCCGTTCTGAATCATATCTGAATGTTGCCAGCGTCATGGGCACCTTTGTGCCAGGGATGGTCCGGGGCGGCCTCTTCAACTAGGTTTGTGAGGGAAAAAAATATATGTAAAAAATAAGATAAACAAATAAAATTATATTGGAAACTTAAATGTGTATAGCGTTAAATTAATTTCGTTATAAGTTATTTTTTAAATTGTTTTTATATTGATTTTGTGCATGTGACTAAGAATTTGTAACATTTACCTGATATTTATAATAATAATAATGTTTATCGCCAAAATTAGTAGTTACAAAATTTGAAACAAACAGAAAAAAACTTCAAAATAGAAAAAAATAATGAAAGAAGTAAGTGGCTCAGCTTAACTGCTGTCTAAGATATAAAACTCATCCAGCGCTGATTTCCATCCACCCCTGGCCACTTAGGTATAATTTAGAAGTTAGGACTAACTGCTCCTCCATTAATTTTTACTTAGTTTCGGACAACATTAATAAAAAAATATCTTTAACAAATAAATAATATCCATCACATATCTGTTTTAGAAGATTAAAAACTTATGTATATGTTTTGTATGGGTGCTGGACCTCAAAATGCAACCAGGATCAAACTTTATGGATATTATACAGGCAAAAATATGGATCCTGGATCCATTAAAGAAATATTTTAGACCCCTCCATTTATAACTAACTTTTAATTTGTTTTTCACATCAAGTGTAGTTTTCAAGCAAAATTAAATTATTTAAATCTCAAAATCGGAGGACTTTATAATTACACGATATATGGCAAATATCGTGGCTTTTGGAAGTATTATCCAGATATATATAAAGTATCTTGGTTAGAATTTAAAGACCGTTTTTGAACAAGTCCTTTCATGCAAATCTGTTAATTTGTTTTCAAGTTTACTTCGAACAAACATCCAAACATTTTCACAACTTTCGCATTTATAATATAAGTAAGAACTAAGAAGTAAGATTGTTTAAATATTTTCAGATACACCAGAGGCACCACCAGATTTCAATGCGGATTCTCAGAGCATTTTGAATGATGACGACATCACAAATTGCAGCATTGAGGACATATCAAAACCCCTTGATTTACCAAGTGCAATTGTTGTGGTTAAACCAGAAATCACAGAGAATGATTATTTTAGTAATAAAGAAGGGTGTAAGCCTTCCTGTGGAATAAATAATAGCAATCAAGATGAGTCTACAAGTTCTTGTGATAGTGACGCTGATGACAATAATGGTTATCAATCAAGTTGTTCAGATTCTGAAGACGATTTGCCTTTAAAGAACTTAAGCATCAAACTGAATGTCAAAAAGAAAAAGATTAGAAAGGACGAAGGTAATATATTGTTATGTTTAATGAAACACAATATTATCGTGAACACATTTCTTTTTTATGGTGTCCGTAAACACGTTGATTCTGCTTCGTAGCTGACAACAAGAATACAGTTTTACTACTACCCACTTAAGTAGTACTTTTCAACTAAAGATGTCACTTAAGTTAGAGTACCTTGGTGACGTAGATGTATATGGTTTGACTGCAATGCTGAGGTCTTAGGTTTGATTCCCGGATCGGGCAAAGTGATATTGGGTTTTAAATTCAGTATCAGCCCAGAGTTTGAAATTTGCGCCTGATATGCCGATAGGCTCACCCCATATCACATCATTGGACGGAATACGCACGGGGAAAAGTGGGTGCAATAGTTGCGCCTCTGCCTACCCCCTCAGAGATAAACGGCGTGAGTGTTTGTCAATCAAATGCAGGGCTGGTATGGTGGTGGTGGTGGTCAATTAAATGAATGTGTATCCAAGTTAATACATAACAGTTTTGAACACATTAAATACACAGGGCATGGAGGAGGGTAAGCTGATAGTTCTGGCTCTTCTCGACTTCAGCAATGCCTTTAATACTGTTGATTTTGATGTCTTGCTTGGTATATTGCGTTCACTTAGCATATTTCCAACGGCAACCACGTGGTTTCGCATTTAATTGTCTGGACGTCGCCAGCGGATTTGAAATGATGACAAATCAAATCAAATCAAATTCTTTATTTGTATAGGTAGTTTACAGTTCCCTATGCTTTGCTGTTGCGTCAGCGTACAAATATATTATTTTTATGTCGACGATTACATCACATAATACATATTTTTTTTATTACTTGGCTAAAAACTTAAATTCTCTCCTTAAATAATAAATAACAAAATTGAGATCCTTATCGTTCAGGCTGGGCTAGTATCGTTCAAATACTCTACAACGGAATAATAACATTTATTTCTAAGGATGGATGGATTGGATGGTACAATGCACAGTTTTTGGTAAAAGCATAATGTACGGTAGGATACTTCATAGTTTTATAAAAATAAGTATTGTATTACTTTCGACAAATACCGCCACTTCAAAAATGTATAAACATGGAAATGTTAATAATTGTAATGATATGAAGTGTGGTTTACAGCTTTCTGATGGTTTAATCTTGACCATAGCTCGAATACAACGCTTTTGTGCCTTAAAGACCCTGTCCCTGGCTACGGAGTTCCTCCAGAAAATAATGCTATAGCGCAACGTCAACGCCACGAACCCGTGATACGATACTACGACTCGCGCGCAATACGCGCGACCAACAACCCCCCCAGCGGACAAAACCCCGTTCCCTCAGAGTGGGGTTTTTCAACTGTAACGGCATTAGGGACCAACGAGCCGAAATTTCTTCCTTTGTCCGCGATAATAGAATAGACGTTTTCCTCATCCAGGAAACGTTCCTCAAACCCTCTCACCGCGATCCCAACATCCCCAACTTCAAACTGGTGCGAAATGATCGTACCAGTGGCCGTCTTGGAGGCACTCTCATTTATTATAAAAGGTTTCTTCATTGTATACCTTTAGAGTCACCACTAAGCTTGAGTAACATTGAGGCTTCGGTCTGCAGGCTAGCTATGACCGGACATCCGCCGATCACCATCATATCGGCCTATCTCTCGCCCACTAAGGAGCTTCACTCCAATGAACTCTCGACCTTATTCGAGATGGGGAACTCCGTCATTTTGGCGGGAGACCTCAATGCTAAGAGCACTCTCTGGAACTGCAACTCGCCCAACGCGAGAGGTGCAGCCCTAGAGAGTTGTCTTGACATAATCGATATGAGTTTATTGGTTCCCTCTGAACCAACCCACTACTGCTCAAACGACGACCACCGACCTGACATACTCGACATAGCACTGGTAAGGAACGTAAGCCTTAGCGTGCGTTCCATGCAAGTGTTACAAGAGTTAGACTCTGACCACAGACCTGTGATCCTAGAGCTAGTCCCCCAGCACGGTCCATGAGACACAGGTCCTGACGCTCCGATGAAGGTGAAAACGAATTGGCGCCTCCTAGGTACCAAGCTCGCGGACACCTCATCCACTGATCTTTCCGCGATCCCGACCAACATCGAGACTCCTGAGGAAACGACCAGCGCGATACGCGTCTTCACCAACCACCTACAGAACGTCTTGAGTGAAAGCTCCGAGAAGGTGCCAGAGACTGTTCACAGTCACTGGCAAATTCCCGACGACGTTCGGCGGTGGGTGAGGATGCGTAACGCTACGCTCAGAGCCTCCGCGACGAGACCCATCCCGGAACGACGACGTCTTGCGCGCTTCCTCCAACGTGAGGTCAGACGACGCATAAAAGAGGTCGTCAATTCGAGATGGGAAACTCGCCTAGCCGAGATTGAACCGACACACCAGGCCTTCTGGACACTGGTTCGTTCCTTCAGGAGAAACGATGTGGCTTCCATGCCTCCGCTCAATCGTCCCAATCAACGCCCGGCGTTTGATGACGACGAGAAAGCGGAACTGCTGGCCGACAGCCTGGAGTCTCAATGTTCTCTCACCACAGTACCCGTAGACGACGACATTCTTGTTGCGGTTAACACGTTCGTCGAAGATAGGAACGCGGTCCGGCCACCGCCAATCTCTATTTCGCGACCGTTAAACGATAACATCGAGCCGGACGTCGACGCGCCGCTCGATCCCCTTGCACCGGTGACGATCGAAGAAGTCTTCTCTCTGATCAAGGCACTCAAACGTCGTAAAGCCCCCGGGGGCGACAGGATCTCCAATCGTATGATAAAGATGCTCCCGGAGCATCTAGTCCAAATTCTCACGTCAATTTATAACGCCGCATTTCGAAACAGCCTCTTCCCAGAGGTCTGGAAAGAGACAGTTGTGATAGGTATCCACAAGCCGGGGAAACCCGCTTTCGAAGCCTCCTCTTATAGGCCAATCAGTCTGCTCAGTACTCTTGGCAAAATCTACGAGCGGATCGTCCTCGACCGCCTCAAAATAGTCGCCCACAATCAAAATTTGATCCCTCCGGAACAGTTTGGTTTTCGCGCTAGACACAGTTGTGTCAATCAGGTGCTCCGCATCACGGAGTACGTTCACGACCAATTTCGCAAAGGTATGCCTACCGATGCTATCTTCTTCGATATTGAAAAAGCATTCGACAGGGTGTGGCACAACGGCTTGCTTTTACACTCTCAACGTGCCCACACAACTCGTGCACATCATACGAGATTTCCTGTCGAATCGCGGTTTCAGATATCGCGTGGAGGGAACTCTCTCTTCCCGACATACCATCACGGCGGGAGTCCCGCAAGGCTCTGCCCTCTCCCCCTTGCTTTTCTCGCTGTATACCAGTGATATCCCCAAACCAAAGAACGCCCAGCTGGCGCTCTTCGCAGACGACACCGCAATCTACGCCTCACGTAGAGATCCCGACAATGTGGTGCGCACTTTGCAGGCCGCCGCCGATGAACTCGGTGAGTGGTTCCGCAAATGGCGAATCACCGTCAATCCCACCAAAAGCCAGGCTATCCTATTCACTCGGAAAAGGAAAGTCCATGTGCCTCACTTATCAGTCCCCATGTCCGACCAGGTTATCCCCTGGAAGGACAAAGCTAAATATTTAAGAGTGACCTTTGATCAGAGGTTGACCTTCATCCCACATGTAAACGCGGTTCGCGCGCGAGCCGCATTCGCAATGGGCCAATTACACTGGCTCTTAAACCGGAACAGTAAAATGTCGATCCGCAACAAGATTAGGATCTTTACGACATGCATCCGACCTATCATGACGTACGCATCGCCCGTATTCGCCCATTTACCGCCTGCTCGTTTTCAGCGTATGCAGGTTTTACAAAATAAAATGCTCAGATATGCTCTTGGTGCCCCGTGGTACGTTCGCAACCGCAACCTCCACGTGGACACAAACATGCCGACCATCAGGCACTCTATGCATATGGCCAGCAGACGCTACTTCGATCGGGCGGTAAACCACCCAAACTGCTTATCCGTAAAGCGTCTATATATACTCCATTTGATCGCGCCAAATGGAGACGACCGCGTTCAGTACTGACAGATCCAGAGGACGAAATCACTCTGGCCATTCGCGAAAAGATCGAGCATCAAAAGCTCACACACTCCACAAGACCGTTGTACCGTCCTCGCCGTCGAGGACCTCGTCGCGTTTCCCTTCACCCTGACCTCTCTTAGCAGTTCCGGCCCGCGTGCCGAAAACTACTAGGTACGATACCACTAAATAGGATGAGGTTAAAAACCATCTTCCCCAAACGCTGATGTCTTATCCTCTCAGTGGCCGCCCTGAGCCGAGGTTCGTGACCTATTAGTGGGTCGCCCTCAGCGTGGTCGCTTAATTTTAAGGGTTGCGAGTGCCTTCTGCACTCACCCAAAAGACCGGTGTTCTTTCATAAGCCGACCCTCGTCAGGCTAGAAAGAGTAATGTCAGGGACAAAAAAAAAATACGCGCGAGTCGAGAGTCTGGCGTAGTGCACGCGATTTACGAGCGAATTTTCAATTCGCGCGATGCTTGTGGACACGATGTAGTGTGTGATGTAGTGTGTGATGTGTGATGTGTGATAGTCCAAGATCCCAGAGCGTTCTGACATAACTTATTTTCACATGGATGAAACCTTCATGAATAGCGTCTAGTGTAAATACCTGCCTACTTGTGGAGCTTGCCCTGTGACACCTGGGCAGGTACCAGGTGAGAAAGGTAACTAAAAATATAAGTTATCTAACTTAAATTTGTATGGCTCATTTTTATATATATTTTGTAGAATATTATTCTAAACTAGAATTATAAAGTGTCAGACACTTTTCATGGACCAGAGCTTTTGTCAGACGCTTTAAAGTTCGACAAAAAAATAATGAACTTAACTTATTTTTTCATGTCTGACTTTTAAATATGTTATTCAAGTAACTATTACAAAGTTATATTTCATCAGTCAGACAAATTCGAGTGACCAAACATCCCCTAAACACAAAATTATTCAGCCGGGAGTGCGAGCGCGAGAGCACTATGCGCATGCGTCTCAGAATAAAAAATTGAAATGTATTGAAAATACTTACTAATTTCAATCCAAGATTTTTGCATCCTTATTTCAATATAAGATCCCTTATTAAAAAAAAAAAGATTTAAAAAGATTCAACCCATGTAAAATGTATATCTATATATTTGTCAAGTTGAATCTTTTTTAATCTCTTTGAGCCATTTCGAATCTTTTCAAATCTCTTTTTCTAATCAGGGATGAGCTTCAATATTAAGTTGTGAATAATAAATATTAAAGTGAATTTATTTATTGCATGTATTTGGGATAGTGAATATATGAGGAGCCATGTTTTGTAAGGAATTATCTTTATTTTATTGTAATAAAGATACCAGTCAGAAAAAATAAAAAAAAAAATATTTTACCCAAAAATATATAACTATGATTAATTACAGCAAATATTTGTTTCGCGGAAGGAGAGTGCCGAGAGGGATCGCCAGCGCAGTGGTGATCCCTCCCGCCGCCAGACGAGACGTAGGAGGCGTCGGGTGGACGACTGACCGACGTCTCCCGCCCTGTGGATTGGGGGCGTTTGGAGAATTCCACCACGGTATCCCCTGCCTGTCGTAAAAGGCGACTAATAGGGGCCTCCGGGGGTCACGGGTGGGCGGGAGGGGCCGTCCACCTATTAGTCTAGCCAACTTCTGTGACCTCCGTGATGGACGGCAGCGTGTCTCACGCTGCCTCGGACGCCAAGGGCGTCATTCGGTGTACGGGGGCTTCTGAGCCCCCGCAACAACAGGAGAAGGACCGCAACAGCGGTACGCGCAGGGGCGGTTGCGGACGACAACTTAGACGTGAGTCGGAGGAAGCCCGCAGCCGTCCCTAATGCGCTGAAGATGGCCACCGCGGAGTTTTAGTTGGTATGCTGTGCGGTGTACATAGGTTAGGGACTCGGCCCGGCGGTCGCCCGACGTTTTCCATCTTTCCGGGCGGCTCAACGTCGAGTCACGGTGGACCCAACATAACCGCTCAGTCGTTCCCCTTGAACACTGGGCGGTTCCGCCGTCAAAAACTCGTTAAATCAACAATTGACACAGGTGTAGCTATGATTTTTGCATGGGGGGGGGGGGTGCAAGCGTGTGGACCTCCCTTCTCACACATAAAAATGTTATTTTCCCGTCCTATCCCGTCAGCCGTTACATGGATTTTTTCCCGTTTCACATGTATCCAAATCCGTTAGAAATGACGGGAAATCCGTTAGTTAGCAACACTGACTATAGGTTGCGCGCGCAATAAGCACGTATACACTGTAAAGTGGAGCAGATGGTGAGTTTAAGAAGTGGCCGTCGTTAACCCGTCAGCTGATGTACGTGTTGTAATGAAACACGTGCGTGTTTCATTACGATTTTTTTGAAATATTGACCTTTTTTACTATGTTTTTCAGAATAATAGTTTGATTTATCTATCCATACGTGAAGCTGTACAGAAATTTAAGTACTTTTTTATTCTCTCCCCCTTTTTCTCTTTACTGTACACCACCATCTATATTTTACATCAGTTTCTATCCATTCAAAGGTTGTCGGGAAGAAATCGCTTTTTGCGATAAGACCTCCCATTGTCGAACCATGTCTCCCATTTTCCTTTTCTTTATTTTTTTTTTATTTTTCTAAATGTTATTTCTGTATGTTTATTGATTATACAATAAAGAGTATTATTATTATTATTTTGTCACAATATATTGTCTTGTATAGTGTACACCTCAACGGCCCTTTCTTTTCCTTTCCCTGTCTTTCCCTGTCTTCGTGCTACGGTTGACTGTAAGAAATTGCCTTGAGGTATAAGACCGCCAATTGTACTTTATTTCTAGTGGATATACTATAGTTTTCTATTGTACGTGAATAACAAAGTATTATAATTCAATTAAAAAAAAAAATACCTGCCGACTCGAATGTTACCTGACCTTTCTGAGTTGGATTCGAACGAAACACTTCTCAGTCCACAGACCATAATATTATAGGCTGTAACGAGACCCAACGGACCGCAGAATTTAACTAAAATACGCTGAATAAATATGAAGTAGTAGTCCAAAAATTTTTGCATTTTTATTCAAAATCGTATCGAAATTTTTTTAATTCTACAGAAACAGTTTTTCATGCACAAAGTTGCGAGCGTAAGTTAGTAGTAAAGCAAGATAATATTTGAAAATAATTACTTATTTATTTATGTTTAAGGTGCACCTCTCAAAAAACCTAAACTGGATGATAATAACGTACAAGACAAAACCAAAAACAATATAGAAAATAGATCTGAAAAAATATCATCACCTGAAACGTGTAATACAAATATAAATATTGAAAATACTTCATCAATAGTATGTAATGAAAGAATAAATCCAATGTCTTTATACAAAGAATTTATATGCAATGAATGTGGTACAAAGTGTTATACCAAAGCTTTACTTATAAAGCACATGAATGTACACAAGCCTGTAATTATTGAACCAATTAAGATTGACATGAAAATACAGGAACCTGTAACCCATGGAGAAATTAAAAAAATCGATAATTTAAAGGAACATCCAACTACGGGTAAAAAAAAGTATCAATGTGAACAATGCAATTACAATACTGCACATAAGGGTCATTTAAATTGTCATATTAGAACTCACTCAGGAGAGAAACCTTTCAAATGTCAGTATTGCGACTACAAATGTTCCCTAAAAGGAACTTTAAAAGATCATATTAGAATCCACACAGGAGAGAAACTTTTCAAATGTGAGAACTGCGACTACAAATGTTCCCGAAAAGGAACTTTAAAAGATCATATTAGAATCCACACAGGAGAGAAACCTTTCAAATGTGAGAACTGCGACTACAAATGTTCACATAAGATTAGTTTAATTTCTCATATTAGAACCCACACAGGAGAGAAACCTTTCAAATGTCAGTACTGCAACTACAAATGTTCCCAAAAAGAAAATTTAAAAAATCATATTAGAACCCACACAGGAGAGAAACCTTTCAAATGTCAGTATTGCGACTACAAATGTGCACGCAAGGGTCGATTAAATCGTCATATTGGAACCCACACAGGAGAGAAACCTTTCAAATGTCAGTACTGCAACTACAAATGTCCCCGAAAAGAAACTTTAAAACATCATATTAGAACCCACACAGGAGAGAAACCTTTCAAATGTCAGTATTGCGACTACAAATGTCCCCGAAAAGAAAGTTTAAATTTTCATATTAGAACCCACACAGGAGAGAAACCTTTCAAATGTCAATATTGCGACTACAAATGTCCCCGAAAAGATACTTTAAATTTTCATATTAGTACCCACACAGGAGAGAAACCTTTCAAATGTCAGTACTGCAACTACAAATCTGCACAAAAGAGTCATTTAATTTATCATATTAGAACCCACACTGGAGAGAAACCTTTCAAATGTCAGTATTGCGACTACAAATTTGCACGCAAGGATCGATTAAATTATCATATTAGAACCCACACAGGAGAGAAACACTACATATAACCAACAAACTGGAGGAAAATTTTGCACTGTGGGAACAAAAGCACCAAAATCTGAAGGAAAAACTGGAAAATCAAGAAAGAAGAATTCAATACATGGAAAAACAAGCAAGACAACGGAACCTTGTTTTATTTGGTTTCGAGGGGAACGAATTATCATATAATAACTTTGAAAACAATGTACTTAAATTTATAAGCACTCATCTTTCGGTAAAGTTAGAATTCAGAGATCTACAGGAGGTAAAGAGAGTAGGAATAAAAGGCGAAAAACTTGGCCTGAAGTCAATATTCTCAAGCAAAAAAGAGCACTGAAAGACACTCAGTACCATATAAGCGAAGATTACCCCAAGTATGTCTTAGAAAAAAGGAAAAAACTTCAAGAAGAAGCAAATCAAGAAAGAGAAAAGGGAAATAAGGTCACGATAAAATATGATAAATTAATTATTTTAAAAACAAACAATAAAAGGACACTACCAACATCACCTTTTTTTTTTGTTTCGCGGAGAAAGTGCATTACCACTACCGCCCGGCCTTCAAGGGGGGCGACCGAGCGGTTATGTTGGGGTCACCGTGCCTTACGACCCGGCGTTGAGCCACCCGTAGAGATGGAAAACATCGGGCGACCGCCGGGCCGAGTCCCTAACCTATGTACACCGCACGGCATACCAACTAAAACTCCGCGGTGGCCTTCTTCGGCGCATTAGGGACGGCTGCGGGCTATCTCTGACGAACGTCTAAGTTTTCGTCCGCAACCGCCCCTGCGTGGTGCCTAATGGTGCGGCCCGTCTCCTTTGTGGGGGGGCTCAGAAGCCCCCGCGCACCGAAGGACGCTCTCAGCGTCTACGGCAGCGTGAAGCCAACCAGCCACGCTGCCGTCCATCACGGGGGTCACAACAATGTGCAAAAGATACACAAAACTAAAGACGGACAGCCTCCTGCCGCCCGCGACCCCCGGTGGCCCCTATTAGTCGCCTTTTACGACAGGCAGGGGATACCGTGGTGGAATTCTCCAAACGCCCCCAATCCACAGGGCGGGAGACGCCGGTCAGTCGTCCACCCGGCGCCTCCTTCGTCTCCTCTGGCGGCGGGAGGGATCTTCTCGCTCCCGATCCCTCTCGGCACTCTCCTTCTGCGAGAGGACCACCTCGCAGAAGTGGGCCATGGCACGCCAGGCCTCCCAACTGCCGACCATGGAAGCGACCACGGCCGGCAGAACTACCAACATCACCTTTTTTTTTTTTTTTTTTTTTTTTTTGTTTTCGCGGAGAAAGTGTGTTACCACTACCGCCCGGCCTTCGTGGGGGGCGACCGAGCGGTTATGTTGGGGTCACCGTGCCTTACGACCCGGCGTTGAGCCGCCCGGAGAGATGGAAAACATCGGGCGACCGCCGGGCCGAGTCCCTAACCTATGTACACCGCACGGCATACCAACTAAAACTCCGCGGTGGCCATCTTCGGCGCATTAGGGACGGCTGCGGGCTTCCTCTGACGAATGTCTAAGTTGTCGTCCGCAACCGCCCCTGCGCGGTGCCGCCTGGTGCGGCCCGTCTCCTGTTATGGGGGGGGCTCAGACGCCCCCGCGCACCGAAGGACGCTCTCAGCGTCTACGGCAGCGTGAGGCCAACCAGCCACGCTGCCGTCCATCACGGGAGTCACAACAATATTGTGTAATGACGGACAGCCCCCTGCTGCCCGCCCGTGACCCCCGGTGGCCCCTATTAGTCGCCTTTTACGACAGGCAGGGGATACCGTGGTGGAATTCTCCAAACGCCCCCAATCCACAGGGCGGGAGACGCCGGTCAGTCGTCCACCCGGCGCCTTCTTCGTCTCCTCTGGCGGCGGGAGGGATCTTCACGCTCCCGATCCCTCTCGGCACTCTCCTTCTGCGAGAGGACCACCTCGCAGAAGTGGGCCACCGCACGCCAGGCCTCCCGACTGCCGACCATGGAAGCGACCACGGCCGGCAACGAGAGGTCTCCTCCGACGACTGATCTGAGAGCGCTGCGCTCCTCGTCCCAGGCTGGGCAAAACTCCAGTGTGTGCTGGGCCGTATCCAGCGGGCAGTTGTCACAATGGTGACACACGGCCGACACCTCCGTGCCAACAATTCGACACAGATACTCACCGAAGCAACCATGTCCGGTGAGCATCTGTGTCAATCGAAATGTAGCCGGGCCGTGGCGCCTGTCTAGCCACTCGGCAAAGACCGGGCGCACTGCCGCTACGACCCTCAGCCCCGCTGACGGGGCCTCCAGCCTGAGACGCCACTCCTCCACGGCGGCTCGCCGTAAGGAGGCCCTCATGGCCTCCACCTCCTTCAGGGCCGGACGCTGCCCGCGACTGAACGCCTCCTCCCGCCAATGGAAAGCATCGGACAGGGATCGGGCGTCCAGATCCCAGGGCAGGAATCCGGCCAACATACAAGCCGCCTCGTACGAAACCGTGCGGTATGCCCTGATCGCCCGCTGCGCCACTACACGCTGAGGATTGCGCAAGAGCGTGACGCAGCGGTTGCTCAGGGAATCAGCCCAAACAGGGCTGCCATACAGGGCCATGGACCTCACGACTCCGTGGTATAACCTTCGGCAAGGGATGCCAGGACCTTCCAGGTTGGGCAGCAGGCTAGAAAGAGCGCCCGCTGCCCGGGACAGTTTCGTCCTCATCTTTTCGAAATGGGTGCGAAATTCCCATCGGCTATCCAAAATCAACCCCAGATATTTCATGTTCTTGCCGATGGGAATCCGCACCCCTTCCACAACGATGTGGGCACCGGCCGGTGGCCCTTTCCGAGGCCTATGGAAACAAATGGCCTCGGTCTTTTCAAGGGCCACCTTCAAACCAAGTCGCTGGATGCGACGCACGACGTCGCCGGTGCCCTCCGCCGCCAGGCTTGCGGCATCCTGGAAGGTCCCAGAAGTCGCTGTCACTAGCGTGTCGTCGGCGTAGCATGTGACGCCAACGCCCCGGAGATTGGCACCACGGAGCACCCAGTCGTACCCGATGTTCCACAGGAGAGGGCCCAAAACCGAGCCCTGTGGAACACCGCACGACATCGCTCTTCGGTGCCACCCGTCGGCGCCCGGATACACCACGTCCCTGTTAGAAAGGTACGCGTGCACCAGACGCCGGAGATAGGGTGGCACCACGTGGTACCGCAGTGCTTCGTGGATGCAGGGCCAGGGCAGCGAGTTGAAGGCGTTGGAGATATCCAACGATACCGCTATCACTACACTGCCTCTGGCCACTGCATCCTCCGCCTGTGCCTTCACCCGCAGAATCGCGTGGACGGTGGAACGTCCTCTACGGAAACCGAACTGTTCGTCGGCCAAATTCGGACCGACCCTATCGAGATGCTCGACGAGGCGAGCATGGACGATGCGCTCGAAGAGTTTGGCGACCTCGTCGAGCAACACGATGGGCCGACGGCGACTCTGCGGGTCGTCCTTCCTTCTTTAGCAGGACGAGCTTCCCGGTTTTCCAACGCGCCGGGAAGACGCCCTGCTCCAAACAGGCGGAGAACAAACTGCGGAGCCTCGGACCCAGGTGCTCGATGGCTAGCACCCAGGCCCTCCCGGGGATGCCATCGAGCCCTGGGGCCGTAGTTTTGCTCCGCAGCCGAAGCACTACCGCCCGCATCTCAGCGGGCGAAACCTCCGGGATTTCCCTTGCCGAAGTCTCGTACGACGATGACGCCACTTCCGGTGGCGCCATCGGTGGAGGAGTGGTCTCCTCGGTGGCCGGAAACAAGGTCGCGACGACGTTGGCCAGCAAGTCTGGCCGGAGACTCTGCGACAGTGGGGGCGCCGCTAGTCGAAGCTTGTTCATAACCAAGCGATAGGGGCGCCCCCACGGGTCACCGTCGAGAGTCTCCAGAAGCTCCTTCCTAGCCGCGACCTTGGCCCTGTGAACGGCCACCCGCAGCGCTCTCTTCGCCTCCTTGTAGAGGCCGTAGAGCTGCCGCTCCTGGTCTGCGTGATCGTCCGCCCTCAATCGGCGACGGCGATGCCTGGCGAATCGACGGCGCGCAGCTACGCAAGACGCGCGCAACTGCGCTAACTCCGCCGACCACCAGTACACCTGCCGCCGCGGCGAACGGCGGAGGGCTCGGGGCATGGCGGCGTCGCAAACGTCCGACATTGCCACCCCGAACCACTCCGCCTCCTGCTCGACCCGTACCGGCCCGTCCGGCACGGGGAGCCACGATACGACCAGAGCGGCCAGCACTAGGGCCTCTTTATCGAGGCGAGGTAAAACCCACCGCGGGCCGTCCTGATTAGGGGCACTCGGTCCACCACTGGGCTGGATACTCGGGGACGCGGAGACGTCGAACCTTATGTAGCGATGGTCCGACAACGTCTCCACGCCCACGAGGACTCTCCAGCCCCGGACACGACGTGCAACGGCGGGGCTCGCAAGCGAAAGATCGACAATCGACCCGCCGTTGTGCCGCACGCACGTGTCCACCGACCCCCTATTCAGGACGACCAGGCCGACAGAGATCGCCCAGTCCTCCAGGACCTCACCGCGAACGTCGGTCGCCGGCGAACCCCACACCATGGATTTGGCGTTGAAGTCGCCGGCGACGATCGCCGGGTGAGGTTGGCCTTGCTCCACCAGGGCCCCCAGTCGAACGAGAAAGGACTCGAACTCGTAGAGGGGTCTGTTGGGAGAGAAATAAACTCCTACAAACCATACGTCTCCCAACAGAGCCGCGACGCATCCCTGGCCCTTCGCTACTTTTTCGAAGGGCGGGGAGCCTGCGGCACCCTGGGTGATGATGGCCACCGAACCGTCGAGGTCCCCGGCCCAGTTATCCCTGGGCGGGACAAAGTACGGCTCGGCGACCACGGCCACTTGCACCGACCACTGCGCCAGGCTTTGGGACAACAGGTCCTGGGCCCGGGCGCAGTGGTTGATGTTCGCCTGGAGGATCTTCAGGTCCATTACTGGGCGATCTCTTCAACACCTTCCATCTCGGCCTGCAATGGGCTCGCCTGCTGCGTCTGGGTTGTACCCACAGGGGCAGCAGGACGTGTACGTGGGCGGCGCCGGGAGCGGCGGGAGGAGCTGGGGCACACCTTCCCTCCAACTCGGTGTCCAGCGGGCTTGCCGGCAGCTGCACAAATGGCACAGCTCGGCTCAGCTTCGCACTGCCGAGCTATGTGACCCGACTTCCCGCAGCGATAGCACAGGTCGCTGCGGTCTGTGGGACAGTCACACTTCTCCCGGACGTGACCGCGCTCGAGGCAGCGGTAACACTGCAACGGGCGTGATTCGAGCACGGTCACCCGAGCAACAACCCAGCCTATCTTCAGGCAGCCCGCCTTAACCTTTTGTGCCGCTTTTACCGGCATCTTCGCCCACACCGCCCCCACACGACAGCGGTCTCGACGGATCTGGCCCACTTTCACCGTCTCTTCACCGCACTCACCGACTCTGCAGAGGGCCGCCGCGACTGTCTCGGGAGTGGCTGTATAGTCCAGCTCCGAGACTCGCAGTTCTGCAAACTTGGTGGGCCGAGAGATACGAATATCTTTCGACCCAGCAAAACACTCCTTTAGCCTGGCGGCAAGGGAGTCTGCCTTCTGCTCCGAATTGACCCCGGGCACCTCATACATCGGGGCGCCCGTGGCCGTAAACTTCGGCTTCAGCCGGTCTATTTGCAGGCCGGTGAGGTCCACCTTCGTTTGGGCGTCCGTCAGGACCTGAACGTATGACAACCCCCTCTCAATAGCCGCCGGCGTCAACGAGATGACGACGGCAGCGGACCGCGGTGGACGGAGTCTTGGCTCGGACCGGCGCGGTGGTTGCTGCTGGGTTGCAGCCGTTACCGCGTCAGACCTGGCCCTCTTCTTCTTGCCCGTCACAACGGACCACGGAGTCTCTAAAGACGCCGGGGCCGGCGGTAACGGACGGGGCTCCGGGGGAGGCTGGGCCTTCTTTACGGCTGCACCTCCTGATTTATTATTTTTCCCCTTTTGGGGTTTCGTTGGAGGCGCGGCAGTCTGCGGCACAGGAGGCACCGTCACAGGTGCCTTGGATGGCCCAGCCACTGGAGGCGGCGGAACGCCAGAGGGACCTGCCACAGAAGGTGGAACAGGTGAGGAAGCACGCTGAGATGCTCCCTTCCGTTTTCCTTTTCCCTTTCCCTTGACGGTAGAGGGTTGGGAAACACCCCCCACGAATCCGCCCTGAACGGGCAGGGGAGTCACTACTGGGCTTTGCCGTGCCACCTCGTGAGCCAATGACGGCCTTGGCGTGGGTCCCTGAAGGGCCGCCTCAAACCTAGCCGTCAGACGTGCCTCGAGGTGCTCCATACCATCGAGGCGACGGCGAAGGGAGGCATTTTCCTCCTTAAGAGTGGCCATTTCTTCTTCAAGGCGAGCACTTCGCTCCCTCCATACTTTAGCCGCTTCCTCAAGGCGAGCCATTGCCTCCGACTGCGGCTGGTCCACGAACATCGTAAGAATATCGTGGACCATATTTAGGGACTTTTGGAATGTCCCCTTAAGGTTGCCCGATCTTAAAGCAACCCTCTTTATGACATTCCCGCATTCTCTCAGGTCATCCCTGAGAATAATGCGGGATTCGTCCCCCTCCAAGGTACTCCCCGGCAACGGTGACTTTAGGAAACGGAGCCTTTCCGTTGTCACCTCCTTAGTTCGCCGTTGGGAGGTCACCTCTTTACGAGCCCTCGCCCTGGACTTTGCCGGACCAGCACTCCGCTTCCCCGAGCACTGCTCAGAGCTCTCGTCCCCACTAGAGAGTGGAGATCGCGTGCGGGCCTCATCAGTGGCAGAATGCTGCCACAGTCGAGCCCTCTGGCTACTTCGTCGCCTTGAGCGCGGACGATGAGACTCCGACTCTGAGTCGGATTTCGCCGGCCGTTTTTGCGCCTCTTTGGGGTCTGTGCCCCCCGATGGTCTGTCTTCAAACTCCGCCTCTCCAGTCCCAGAACCAGAAACTGGTGTAGGCAATCGCGTCAAAATTATTTTTGGGATTAAATTTGCCATGTTGTTCCCACGAGTATGGGGGAAATAAAAGTCCGCCCAGGCAGAGCCCCCTGTACCTGGGTAAGCCTAGCGTAACCCGCCAAGAGGGTCGGCAGTTACTCTGGCGGGGGTCGCACTAGTGACCGAACTACCCATCGGCCATGCATCCCCTCGCGGTGCGCCGCCGCTTGGGATTCGGGGTAACTTTTTATAGAGGTTTTCTCCCTCGCGGTCCGGGCGGTTAAGCCAAGACCCTCGGTCCAGCAGGAGCGCGAGACATGACCACGGACCTCCACACCGGATTACGATCTACGACGGCGACAGCGGGAGAGAAAGGTTCCCCCCCACTGCCTGCTCGGGGCGGGGTTAGCGCACACCGAGCCCGTCGACACCCCCAGGACAGAACCGGGAGTCGCCCGATGAACGGGCCCACCAAACAGGACGACGACCGCCGCAAGAGACGACGACCGCCAACCAACTGTTGTCAGGATATTAGCCGTCGCGCCAATCAACGTGATCGACGCGCCGTTGCCCAGGGTGCACCGCGTGGAGGTTTCCTGACTTCGCACCCCACCAACATCACCTGAGTCAACCTCCCAACCACGAGATGTCGACACTTTACAAACCAACAAATGGAATAAGACACAACAACGAAGTTCACCCTTATGGAGATCAAATAGTGTCTCTGAAGGAGTTCTGAAACGGGGAATTTTAAATTACTTAGTACCTAAATAAAAACTCAAACAATACTCAGCACAACCAAAACAATAAAAATAATAATAAAGGAAATATATAGCAACCAACGCCCCGCTCCCACACCCACAAAAAAACATCTAAACAAATCCAGCACAACAAGAAAAAATATCTTCCAAAACGGCTGGCCACCGAAGAAGAAAATGACCAAAACGCTCCAAGGTACTTAACAAACAACAAGAAACCAATTATAGACTCCGAAACATGTAGCAAGCTATAAATACTAACATACAACGTAAGAACACTGTCATCTTACAGGCATCTGATAGAACTAAATGAAGCACTGAACAAAGTTAAATTCGATATTATTGGACTATTTGAAACACGGCGAATTGGAACCGAAATAGAAGAATACAATAATTTCATACTGTGCTACTCGGGCCTCACACAGGGATTGTACGGAGTGGGATTTTTAATAAAAAAACGTTACAAAGAATGCATTGAAAGATTTACAAGTATAAGTGATAAAGTTGCACTGCTAAACTTAAATCTGCAAGGCTTCAAATTATCCCTCATACAAGTGTGTGCGCCCACAGAAGCAGCTTTGGGAACTAGAAATTTGAAAATTTTTACACGGAACTATATAAAGCTTTAGACCGAGCTTACAAAGTTTATATAATTATGGGAGACTTTAACGCGAAAATTGGCCATCCGAAAGCGGAGGAACACCTGATAATGAAGCAAAACGGCTATGGCGTGAGAAACCAAAGAGGACAAAGATTAATCGATGTGGCTCTTGAAAACAAAATCGCAACTTTAAATACCTTTTTTAAAAAGAAGCACAGTCGCAGGTGGACCTGGCGGTCAGCAAATTGTGTTCACAAAAATGGAATTGATTTTATTCTGTCGAACTGCCCAGGTATGGTTCAAAATATCGAAGTTCTAAACCTCAATTACTACTCAGATCATAGGCCCATCAAAGTAGAGCTACCATCATCTAAATTGCTGACGCCGGATAAACACTGCAAAATTCCCGGACATTTGTGCAAAATATGGGTCTTTCCCCGGACACCTCTGAAAAAATATTTTGCCGTTCCATGCGGGGAAATGCATGAATTTTTTACTAAGATTTATTTCAATTTGTCGCTTATCTATAAAAAATGGATTTCCCCGGATAACAAAAGTGTCCTTCAAACTACGACAAATCTGGGGAAATCCGGACGGATGGCAGCCCTACATCAGAGCAACAATTACCTTGACAATTTTAAAAAAGACTAGAACTAGCTACATATCCCACCATAATCCAACGCTAAATAACGAAGAAGAAGTCAATAAATATAAAGAGTGCACCACCTATCACATACCGGGTCTTCTGGATTTTCAAGAAAACACTTCAATGCAAGCATATTATGACAAAATAATAAACATCATTACACGGAGCCTACAACATGCTAGAACACCAAACAATAATAGGAATAGAAAAAAAAACATATTAACAGAAAATACTAGATCCCTTATGACAAGAAGACAAGTCCTACAAAAAACCAAAAATAAAACAGCCATGAAAAATGAAATCTCAGCATTGTACAAATTTATAGGTAAACGCATTAAATACGACTACGCGGTAGGTATATAAAACAAAAACTATAGAAAAACATATAGAGCAAACCGGCAGCACAAAAAGAGCATTTAAAGAACTACGTACAAACAAAACTTGGATAGGAGGCCTGAAAAAGGGTGAAAAAATTCTAAACAGCGGTAGAAACATTATAAACACAGCCACTGACTTTTACAAAACCCTCTACAGCGAACAGAATCAAGAGTACGCCAAACCTAATATACCTACATATCAGAACAACACCATCAAGAACGTAACAGCAACTGAACACATTGTACCATTCGACTCAAAAGAGGTGTCTGATATAATAAATAAACTGAAAATGGAGAAAAGCCCGGGCTCAGATCTTATCACTAACGAGGCCATAAAAACAGCTTTACCATGCTGTCTACACCCCTAATGCATCTGTTCAACCGCATCTTGGAATCAGCAAACATACCTATACAATGGTGTGAGTCAAATATTATACTAATTTATAAAAAAGGGGACCCACACGATATCGCAAACTACAGGCCAATAAGTCTACTGCCATGTATATATAAGACTAGCTTTTGCCCACGGCTTCGCCCGCATTAATAAGTTTTTCCGGGCTAAAAGTACATAAAAACCTTCCCGTTGAATCACTCTATCCAACACATTTATTTGGATAAAGATTAATATTATGACGTTGCTACAACTCTTAACAAATAATGCATTAATTTCGACCAAATTTCATTACTATAAAAACGGTTCTAGTGAGTTAATCTTAAAAAATAGACATATACTGTCGCGGACATTTTTTTAGATCATTTCAAGAGGAATAATTATTTCATACATATATTTTTGGTATCTTGAACCGTTTTCGCAGCGCACGCAATGGAAGCCCTCAAGGATGAATAATTTTCCCCGTTTTTTTTCACATTTTCCATTATTTCTTCGCTCCTAATAGGTGCATCGTGATGTTATATAGCCTAAAGCCTTCCTTGATAAATGGTCTATTCAACACAAAAATAATTTTTCAATTCGAACAAGTAGTTCCTGAGATTAGCGCGTTCAAACAAACAAACTCTTCAGCTTTATAATATTAGTATAGATTTTCTCCTCTCTGATAAATAGAAGAATACGTGCTATATTAGAACTTGAACAACCTATAGAACAGGCAGGTTTTAGACCTAGTTTCTCTTCCATTGACCACATCCACACTCTGGACCTACTGATTGAAAAGTATCAAGAAAAACAAAAAACTTTACGCATTGCTTTCGTCGATTATAAAAAAGCATTTGACACTGTGTCACATACAAGCATCTGGAACACGCTAGAAGAGCTGGCGGTTAATAATGTATACATACAGGTGATTAAAAGTATTTATAGAAACAGCTCAGGTAGAGTAAAATTAAATAGAATCGGACCGAGCTTTCCCATAAAAAGAGGCGTGAGACAGGGCGACCCAATGTCTCCAACACTGTTCATTGCCATCCTAGAACATATAATAAGAAAGCTGGACTGGAAAAAATACGGCCTGTAAATTGACGGGAAGTACCTAAGCCATCTCCGCTTCGCAGATGACGTGGTTCTTCTGTCGGAATCTAGCTCCCAACTCCAGCTCATGCTACAGTCACTGAACGAACATAGTAAACAAATAGGCTTAGAGATAAACCTAACTAAAACAATGATCATGACGAACACCAAAGAGAAAACTAAAATACAGTTGGAAACGAAACACTCAAGCATACAGAAAAATATATATTTCCTAGGTAAGCAACTCAGCTTTGACAGGAAAACTAACGAACAAGAAGTAGAACGCCGAATACAACTCGCTTGGAATAAATACTGGGCCCTGAAGGAAGTATTTAAAAGCATTAAGGCAATACAAGTTAAAACAAATGTCATGACATCGTGTCTTTTTCCTTACCTTACTTACGCTTGCCAAACTAGGAAGTTCACTTCAAAAATAAAGAACAAATCTCTATATGCCAACGAGGCATGGAACGCAGTATGCTCAACATAAAAAAGAAAACACAAAAAATAAGACACACTAATATTAGACGCACAACGAGAGCTACTGACGTTTTAAACCATGCTTTGAAACTCAAATGGAAGTGGGCAGGGCATGTGGCACGGCTGCAGGACGGGAGATGGACAAAGAGAGTAACGTTAAGGAGCGGCCCTCTGGGAAAGCGCTGCAGAGGAAGACCGCTAACGAATTGGCAAGCCGAGATTATAAAGACGGTTGGTAATGCTTGGTTACAGAAAGCCTAAGATAGGGAACTATGGAAATCCTTGGAGGAGGCCTTTACCCGAGGAGGGGTTCTGGAAAAAACAAACCTAGATCCTACAACATCTTTATAGAAATTAAACTAGTATATAAAACTATAAAACATATTTAGTAAAAAAAACTACGTAGAATTAGTATTTTCTTTATTAATAAGTATAAGCAAAAAAAAAATTTTAAACTATGTAATTAATTTCCAAGAAATACCGGGTGGAAGGGAAACGCTCTCTATACCGGAACGGTAAGTGAGAAGAACCATAACATTAACGAAAAACTATATTCATTTGCAAAGCTAAGCGATAATACTTACGATTTTAGTATTTCCGTAATTCATGCGCGCGCAATGTAAAGCGTACAAAAAACTGGGTAGGGTACAAACTACAAAGCAAACGCCGACAAGGCGGCGCCGCCGCGCTGCGCGGGCACCGGCCGTGCGTCCGCGGTCGTTGACCCGTCAGCTGGTGTACGTGTTTCATTACGATTTTTTTGGAAAAAAAAGACCTTTTTTTTTTACTATGTGATTCAGAATAATAGTTTGATTATCCGTACGTGAAGCTGTACAGAAATTTGAGAAAAGCCTACTAAAATTGTAACAATGCGATCGCGATTTTTTTTGTGCCATCACGTCAGGAATCACCAATACTATCACCTGTGTCCGTTTCCGAGAGCGTTTCCCTTCCACCCGGTATAAGGCTTTTTTATTTTATTTTATTTTTATACTGTATTTTTCTGTAGTACGTGTACTATAAAGTATTATAATTCAATTTAAAAAAATACCTGCCGACTCGAATGTTACCTGACCTTTCTGAGTTGGATTCGAACGAAACACTTCTCAGTCCACAGACCATAATATTATAGGCTGTAACGAGACCCAACGGACCGCAGAATTTAACTAAAATACGCTGAATAAATATGAAGTAGTAGTCCACAAATTTTTGCATTTTTATTCAAAATCGTATCGAAATTTTTTTAATTCTACAGAAACAGTTTTTCATGCACAAAGTTGCGAGCGTAAGTTAGTAGTAAAGTAAGATAATATTTGAAAATAATGCAAACATAATAATTACTTATTTATTTATGTTTAAGGTGCACCTCTCAAAAAACCTAAACTGGATGATAATAACGTACAAGACAAAACCAAAAACAATATAGAAAATAGATCTGAAAAAATATCATCACCTGAAACGTGTAAAACAAATATAAATATTGAAAATACTTCATCAATAGTATGTAATGAAAGAATAAATCCAATGTCTTTATACAAAGAATTTATATGCAATGAATGTGGTACAAAGTGTTATACCAAAGCTTTCCTTATAAAGCACATGAATGTACACAAGCCTGTAATTATTGAACCAATTAAGATTGACATGAAAATACAGGAACCTGTAACCCATGGAAAAATTAAAGAAATCGATAATTTAAAGGAGCATCCAACTACGGGTAAAAAAAAGTATCAATGTGACCATTGCAATTACAATACTCCACGAAAGAGTAATTTAGTGATGCATATTAGAACCCACACAGGAGAGAAACCTTTCAAATGTCAGTACTGCAACTACAAATGTTCCCAAAAAGAAAATTTAAAACATCATATTAGAACCCACACAGGAGAGAAACCTTTCAAATGTCAATATTGCGACTACAAATGTCCCCGAAAAGATACTTTAAATTATCATATTAGTACCCACACAGGAGAGAAACCTTTCAAATGTCAGTATTGCGACTACAAAGGTGCACGCAAGGGTCGATTAAATCGTCATATTGGAACCCACACAGGAGAGAAATTTAAATTCAAATTCAAGTCATTTATTCAGTAATTAGGCCCCTAAGGGCACTTTTACACGTCATTTTTCATTTTTCACAATGTTGTTATACTAAAAGATTCTACCGGTGCTTCGGAAAAGCCCACTGACCTGAGAAGAAGCACCAAGAAACTCAGCGTAGGTCTTTTATTATTTTTTTTAAATATATATATTTTACAATTTGAAAATCACATTACTTCAATTTTAAAGATGGATATTAAATGCGAAAATTAACGGAGAGTACCTAAGTGAAACAACCACCTACATGTTTAATTTTAAGTAAAAAATAAAGTCAACCATCAAACAGAGCAGACCAGTCCACACAAGCAGCACCCGTTCACGAGTATGACGCATGTGCCAGCCATCGGCCTCCTCAACCATGTTACAGGGAAGTGACCGACCCGGCACACGACGCCGCCGCGAGCACAGACGTTAAAGCGAGCAAGACCTTTCAAATTTCAGTACTGCAACTACAAATGTTCCCGAAAAGAAAGTTTAAATTTTCATATTGGAACCCACACAGGAGAGAAACCTTACAAATGTCAGTATTGTGACTACAAATGTCCTCGATAAGAAGCTTTAAATTATCATATTAGAACCCACACAGGAGAGAAACACTATATATAACCAACAAACTGGAGGAAAATTTTGCACTGTGGGAACAAAAGCACCAAAATCTGAAGGAAAAACTGGAAAATCCAGAAAGAAGAATTCAATACATGGAAAAACAAGCAAGACAACGGAGGAACCTTGTTTTATTTGGTGTCGAGGAGAACGAATTATCATATAATAACTTTGAAAACAATGTACTTAAATTTATAAACACTCATCTTTCCGTAAAGTTAGAATTCAGAGATCTACAGGAGGTAAAGTGAGTAGGAATAAAAGGCGAAAAACCGCGGCCAATAATTGTAACATTTTCAACCCTTGGCCTGAAGATCAATATTCTCAAGCAAAAAAGAGCACTGAAAGACACTCAGTACCATATAAGCTAAGATTACCCCAAGTATGTCTTAGAAAAAACGAAAAAACTTCAAGAAGAAGCAAATCAAAAAAGAGAAAAGGGAAATAAGGTCACGATAAAATATGATGAATTAATTATTTTAAAAACAAACAATAAAAGGACACTACCAACATCACCTTTTTTTTTTTTTGTTTCACGTAGAAAGTGCATTACCACTACCGCCCGGCCTTCAAGGGGGGCGACCGAGCGGTTATGTTGGGGTCACCGTGCCTTACAACCCGGCGTTGAGCCACCCGGAGAGATGGAAAACATTGGGCGACCGCCGGGCCGAGTCCCTAACCTATGTACACCGCACGGCATACCAACTAAAACTCCGCGGTGGCCTTCTTCGGCGCATTAGGAACGGTTGCGGGCTTCCTCTGAAGAGAAGTGTCTAAGTTGTCGTCCGCAACCGCCCCTGCGCGGTGCCGCCTGGTGCGGCCCGTCTCCTTTTGTGGGGGGCTCAGAAGCCCCCGCGCACCGAAGGACGCTCTCAGCGTCTACGGCAGCGTGAGGCCAACCAGCTACGCTGCCGTCCATCACGGGGGTCACAACAATGTGCAAAAGATACACAAAACTAAAGACGGACAGCCCCCTGCCGCCCGCCCGTGACCCCCGGTGACCCCTATTAGTCGCCTTTTACGTGGTGGAATTCTCCAAACGCCCCCAATCCACAGGGCGGGAGACGCCGGTCAGTCGTCCACCCGGCGCCTCCTTCGTCTCCTCTGGCGGCGGGAGGGATCTTCTCGCTCCCGATCCCTCTCGGCACTCTCCTTCTGCGAGAGGATCACCTCGCAGAAGTGGGCCATGGCACGCCAGGCCTCCCAACTGCCGACCATGGAAGCGACCACGGCCGGCAGAACTACCAACATCACCTTTTTTTTTTTTTTTTGTTTTCGCGGAGAAAGTGTGTTACCACTACCGCCCGGCCTTCGTGGGGGGCGACCGAGCGGTTATGTTGGGGTCACCGTGCCTTACGACCCGGCGTTGAGCCGCCCGGAGAGATGGAATACATCGGGCGACCGCCGGGCCGAGTCCCTAACCTATGTACACCGCACGGCATACCAACTAAAACTCCGCGGTGGCCTTCTTCGGCGCATTAGGGACGGCTGCGGGTTGCCCAAGACTAGAGTGTCAAAGTTGTCGTCCGCAACCGCCCCTGCGCGGTGCCGCCTGGTGCGGCCCGTCTCCTGTTATGGGGGGGCTCAGACGCCCCCGCGCACCGAAGGACGCTCTCAGCGTCTACGGCAGCGTGAGGCCAACCAGCCACGCTGCCGTCCATCACGGGGGTCACAACAATATTGTGTGTAATGACGGACAGCCCCCTGCTGCCCGCCCGTGACCCCCGGTGGCCCCTATTAGTCGCCTTTTACGACAGGCAGGGGATACCGTGGTGGAATTCTCCAAACGCCCCCAATCCACAGGGCGGGAGACGCCGGTCAGTCGTCCACCCGGCGTCTCCTTCGTCTCCTCTGGCGGCGGGAGGGATCTTCGCGCTCCCGATCCCTCTCGGCACTCTCCTTCTGCGAGAGGACCACCTCGCAGAAGTGGGCCACCGCACGCCAGGCCTCCCGACTGCCGACCATGGAAGCGACCACGGCCGGCAGCGAGAGGTCTCCTCCGACGGCTGCTCTGAGAGCGCTGCGCTCCTCGTCCCAGGCTGGGCAAAACTCCAGTGTGTGCTGGGCCGTATCCAGCGGGCAGTTGTCACAATGGTGACACACGGCCGACACCTCCGTGCCAACAATTCGACACAGATACTCACCGAAGCAACCATGTCCGGTGAGCATCTGTGTCAATCGAAATGTAGCCGGGCCGTGGCGCCTGTCTAGCCACTCGGCAAAGACCGGGCGCACTGCCGCTACGACCCTCAGCCCCGCTGACGGGGCCTCCAGCCTGAGACGCCACTCCTCCACGGCGGCTCGCCGTAAGGAGGCCCTCATGGCCTCCACCTCCTTCAGGGCCGGACGCTGCCCACGACTGAACGCCTCCTCCCGCCAATGGAAAGCATCGGACAGGGATCGGGCGTCCAGATCCCAGGGCAGGAATCCGGCCAACATACAAGCCGCCTCGTACGAGACCGTGCGGTATGCCCTGATCGCCCGCTGCGCCACTACACGCTGAGGATTGCGCAAGAGCGCGACGCAGCGGTTGCTCAGGGAATCAGCCCAAACAGGGCTGCCATACAGGGCCATGGACCGCACGACTCCGTGGTATAACCTTCGGCAAGGGATGCCAGGACCTTCCAGGTTGGGCAGCAGGCTAGAAAGAGCGCCCGCTGCCCGGGACAGTTTTGTCCGTATTTTCTCAAAGTGGGTGCGAAATTCCCATCGGCTATCTAAAATCAATCCCAAATACTTCATATTCTTGCCGATGGGAATCCGCACCCCCTCAACAACGATGTGGGCACCGGCCGGTGGCCCTTTCCGAGGCCTATGAAAACAAATGGCCTCGGTCTTTTCAAGGGCCACCTTCAAACCAAGTCGCTGGATGCGACGCACGACGTCGCCGGTGCCCTCCGCCGCTAGGATTGCGGCATCCTGGAAGGTCCCAGAAGTCGCTGTAACAAGCGTGTCGTCGGCGTAGCATGTGACGCCGACGCCCCGGAGATTGGCACCACGGAGCACCCAGTCGTACCCGATGTTCCACAGGAGAGGGCCCAAAACCGAGCCCTGTGGAACACCGCACGACATCGCTCTTCGGTGCCACCCATCGGCGCCCGGATACACCACGTCCCTGTCAGAAAGGTACGCGTGCACCAGACGCCGGAGATAGGGTGGCACCACGTGGTACCGCAGTGCTTCGTGGATGCAGGGCCAGGGCAGCGAGTTGAAGGCGTTGGAGATATCCAACGATACCGCTATCACTACACTGCCTCTGGCCACTGCATCCTCCGCCTGTGCCTTCACCCGCAGAATCGCGTGGACGGTGGAACGTCCTCTACGGAAACCGAACTGTTCGTCGGCCAAATTCGGACCGACCCTATCGAGATGCTCGACGAGGCGAGCATGGACGATGCGCTCGAAGAGTTTGGCGACCTCGTCGAGCAACACGATGGGCCGGTAGGCCGACGGCGACTCTGCGGGTCGTCCTTCCTTCTTTAGCAGGACGAGCTTCCCGGTTTTCCAACGCGCCGGGAAGACGCCCTGCTCCAAACAGGCGGAGAACAAACTGCGGAGCCTCGGACCCAGGTGCTCGATGGCTAGCACCCAGGCCCTCCCAGGGATGCCATCGAGCCCTGGGGCCGTGTTTTTGCTCCGCAGCCGAAGCACTACCGCCCGCATCTCAGCGGGCGAAACCTCCGGGATTTCCCTTGCCGAAGTCTCGTACGACGATGACGCCACTTCCGGTGGCGCCATCGGTGGAGGAGTGGTCTCCTCGGTGGCCGGAAACAAGGTCGCGACGACATTGGCCAGCAAGTCTGGCCGGAGACTCTGCGACAGTGGGGGCGCCGCTGGTCGAAGCTTGTTCATAACCAAGCGATAGGGGCGCCCCCACGGGTCACCGTCGAGAGTCTCCAGAAACTCCTTCCTTGCCGCGACCTTGGCCCTGTGAACGGCCACCCGCAGCGCTCTCTTCGCCTCCTTATAGAGGCCGTAGAGCTGCCGCTCCTGGTCTACGTGATCGTCCGCCCTCAATCGGCGACGGCGATGCCTGGCGAATCGACGGCGCGCAGACACGCAAGACGCGCGCAACTGCGCTAGCTCCGCCGACCACCAGTACACCTGCCGCCGCGACGGACGGCAACTACCAACATCACCTGAGTCAACCTCCCAACCACGAGATGTCGACACTTTACAAACCAACAAAAAGAATAAGACACAACAACGAAGTTCACCCCTATAGAGATCAAATAGTGTCTCTGAAGGAGTTCTGAAACCGGGAATTTTAAATTACTTAGTAAATAAAAACTCAAACAATACTCAGCACAACCAAAACAATAAAAATAATAATAAAGGAAATATATAGCAATCAACGCCCCCCTCCCACACCCACGAAAAAACATCTAAACAAATCCAGCACAACAAGAAAAAATATCTTCCAAAACGGCTGGCCACCGAGGAAGAAAATGACCAAAACGCTCCAAGGATCTTAACAAACAACAAGAAACCAATTATAGACTCCGAAACATGTAGCAAGCTATAAATACTAACATACAACGTAAGAACACTGTCATCTTACAGGCATCTGATAGAACTAAATGAAGCACTGAACAATGTTAAATTCGATATTATTGGACTATTTGAAACACGGCGAATTGGAACCGAATTAGAAGAATACAATAATTTCATACTGTGCTACTCGGGCCTCACACAGGGATTGTACGGAGTGGGATTTTTAATAAAAAAACGTTACAAAGAATGCATTGAAAGATTTACAAGTATAAGTGATAGAGTCGAACTGCTAAACTTAAATCTGCAAGGCTTCAAATTATCCCTCATACGTATGCGCCCACAGAAGCAGCTTGGGAACTAGAAATTGAAAATTTTTACACGGAACTATATAAAGCTTTAGACCAAGCTTACAAAGTTTATATAATTATGGGAGACTTTAACGCGAAAATTGGCCATCCGAAAGCGGAGGAACACCTGATAATGAAGCAAAACGGCTATGGCGTGAGAAACCAAAGAGGACAAAGATTAATCGATGTGGCTCTTGAAAACAAAATCGCAATTTTAAATACCTTTTTTAAAAAGAAGCACAGTCGCAGGTGGATCTGGCGGTCAGCAAATAGTGTTCACAAAAATGGAATTGATTTTATAAAATAAAATACTTTATTTATCACGTAGGCGAACATAGTTGCACTTATGATATGTCAAGATACATTCAATTAATAATAATTATTACAAATAGTCACTTATATAACTAAAGACATATTTAAAGGGAGCAAAATTAATGTAAACTAAATATAAAGAAGCCAAGCTCGGGCTGGCAGGAAAGAGATAAACAAAGAATATTTTTTATTAAAATTAATGGGAGGCACGCGTCGCGATCCTCACCGGTGAGGACACTACAGGCCCTAGCCTAGCTAACCTACCAGCCTTCACTAGCTACCTAAGCGATGACTACCCGAAGAAGAAAGGCAGAAAGAAACTCCGGGCTTAATTTTTTGTCATCAATTGTCCATTAAATCTTTATATGTATATTTTTTTCTTTTTTTTTCCAAGTCTTTTGCATACAAAGTCAGATTAGTTATATAAGCTAATGCACACACATCACCGTTAGATAAGGATAAAATACAATTGAAGGAAATTTACAAACACAAAACACTATACCTTCATAATAAAATGAGAGACCACAAATAAATAAATATAATTAAACGGTGTACAACGTGCATACGCCTACATTTACAAACATATTTTTTGTTGATTTATTATCCGAATTAAACATCAATACGCACAATTAAAATAATTTATAAGTTCAATAACAGGCAAGCGCAACACAATGATCGGTCGGTCGTCATTAACAAAATGATAATATGTCAACGCGAGAATAATAATATGATTATAAAATGTCAAATAATAATTTAATATTAATTGTAATGTCAATATTGTAGATGGATACACCTAACATATTTAATGCAATCAACTTCTAATATGTGTTAACATGGTTCGGTATTGTGTGCAGGACTAATTTTCCAAACTGTCTGATCATCAAGATAATCCGATACATTATAATACCCGTTAGACATTAACTGGCGCTTAACGTAACATTTGAATTTGTGTCCGGGTAGACTGGTTATTTCGGAGGGAAGTTTATTATAAAATTTAATTCCATCTGCTAAATATGATTTACTCGCTTTACAGAGCCTAAAGTTTGGAACAACTAGTTTATTCTTATTTCTAGTGTTCAGACAGTGCAAGTCACTGTTTTTCATGAAAGTACAAAGGTTTTTGCGGACATACATCATATTCTGAAAAATGTATTCGGCCGGCAAAGTCAGTATATTGATCTCCTTAAACAGTTCTCTAAGAGAATCGCGAGAGCAAAGGTTATAAATGGCACGAATAGCTCGCTTCTGTAAGATAAAAATGGTCTGCAGATCTGCAGCAGAACCCCACAGAAGAATGCAATATGACATAATACTGTGGAAGTAAGCAAAATATACCAATCTTGCCGTAGCCACGTCAGTTAAATGTCTAATTTTCCTAATAGCAAAGACGGCAGAACTCAATTTGCTTGCAATTTTTTGAATGTGGGGTCCCCATTGCAATTTATTATCGACTGAGACCCCGAGGAAGACCGTTGAGGGTACTAAATCTAGTTTATTCCCGTCTAAATCAATATTTACTACATTTTTATTGTTGAGTAACGAGAATCGGACACATTTAGTTTTCGCCGCATTTAAAAGTAAATTATTCGCAGAAAACCAGTCGGAAATCAATTTGAGTACTTTACTTGGCTCTGTAAGATTCTCTTCCCTTCTATTTACCTTAAATATTAATGAAGTATCGTCAGCGAATAACACAACTTCAGCCATATTGTTAACCATATAGGGAAGATCATTTATATCGACCAGAAATAAAAAAGGACCCAAAATGGACCCTTGGGGAACCCTAATCCTAACTAAGGACCCTGCAGAGAAGACGTTGTCGATAAACACTTGTTGTTTCCGATCTGTTAAATATGAAGATATTAGATTTAGCGCGTTTCCCCTAATACCATAATAACAAAGTTTTAAAATAAGGGTACTGTGATCGACGCAATCGAATGCCTTGGAAAGATCACAAAACACCCCTAGAGCATCCCGTGATCCCTCCCAGGCATTCAATACAGCTCTAACTAAAGCACGTCCAGCATCTTGTGTAGACCTGCCTTTTGTAAATCCAAACTGCCTATCATGTAATATTCTATTTTTATTAAAGAACACCAGCATTTGATTAAGCAATATTTTTCAAATACTTTACTTAAAGCTGGTAAAATAGAGATAGGCCTATAATTAGAAGGAGTGTTTGAGCAACCTGCTTTAAAAATTGGCACTACTTTACTAATCTTCATAAGCTCAGGAAATATGCCGTCTCTAATGCAGGAATTAAAAATATTAGCAAGGATTGGGGCGATGCTAACTATTACTGACTGCAACGCTTTAACAGACAGACCCCCAAAGATCTTCAGTGCTTTTCATGTGTAGGCTCTTAAACACTTTTATTATATCATATTGTGTAACAAACTCAAATTTGAAATCAGGTATTGATAAATCTAAATTGAGTTTTAAAAATGATTCAGCTGCTCCTGGTGAGGATGGCAGACAATTTGTTGTCTCAAACGGTATATTAGTAAAATAATGTTCAAAGCAATTAGCCGTAATATTTGTATCTGAAACTAGTTCGTCATTAATGTTTAATACAATCTTGTCATTAGACTTAGTTTTGCCAGTTTCAGTATTAATAATTTTCCAAGTTGTTTTAATTTTATTGTCAGAGTTTTTAATATTACTACCAATATAAGCAGCCTTAGCATACTTACATACACTTTTAAAAATATTAGAGTATGATCTTACGTAATTAGTAAATTTGACGTCGGGTGTAAAGGACCTTCTATCATATAATTCGTAAAGAACATCTCTACTACGCCTTATACCTTTTGTTGCCCAAGCACTGAATGATATTTTATTTTTTAGTGGTACTGATTTTACACGGCATGTCTTATTAAATACATTTGTAATACCATTTAATAAAGTTTCAAACATATTGTTTAGGTGGTCTGAGTCGCAAGTCAGCATAGGTAACACAGAGTTAAGTCTAGTGCTAAATTTCTGCAAATGATGTTGAGAAAGGGGTCTAAATTTAATAATGTTTTTACTTTTATTTTCTTTACAATTAAGTTTGACCATTTGACAAGTGTGGTCTGAGCGAACCCCGGCTAATAATTCTTTATAATTAAGTTTAAAATTTGTAATTACATTATCAATACAAGTGGCCGAAGTTGAAGTTAGTCTAGTTGGCTCTAGAAAGTGACAGTTAAGATTAAAAGATTGAAGCAAAGTCAAGAAAAGACTTTTTTCTGTGGAATCTATCAGTAAGTCTATATTAAAGTCACCGCAGACTAAAATCTTACTATTCATTTTAAGTTTTTTAAGAATATCCTCCATTTTAGAAATAAAAGTTAATATGTTAGCTGTAGGAGGCCTATATACGCATAATATGATATAATCTCCGGTCTCTGCACACGCAACCTCACATACTCGTTCAACAGAAAGCTTTGTAATATCTTGTCTTTCCTTGTACAAGACACCATCTTTGATGAGAATTATAGTGCCCCCACCTTCTGCTGAAATCCTAATGAACGAGCTGGCAACTCTGTAACCATTAACACTAAATGCCATTCTATCTGGTTTCAACCATGTCTCCGTAAAACACAAAATATCAACATTATATTTTTCTACAAATAATTCAATGTCAAGGACTTTGCCAGAGAAACGATTTATGTTTTGATGAGTTAATATTAAAAACATGTCATCTTTCTCTGTTGTCATACTTAATTATTTAAATTATTGACTACAATAGTATTAGTACTATTACTAAAACATGTAGTTATCGAGGACTTTGTCATACTACTTATGACTGTCTTAATATTATAAGCTAACAAAGTAGCAATACAATGTCTACATTTCTTTGTCAGATACACTGTATCTCTGGTCAAATTATAACTACATTTCCAATAAAATTATTGACGTCCAGAAATATAAATTTATCACTATAATGAGTAACCAAGAAGTGCATCTGCTTATTAAGTGTATGGATATGATTGTTTACCCTATCAGACACATTTGACATATAAGAAAATGCGCAAAGTATTATTTTTTGACAATTAAGGCTTAACATAGAGGCTATACTAATTGAAATATCATTTTTGGTCAAATTACAACTATTCCCTACTAATATTGCAATACAAGACTCAGGAGTAGGTATATGTCTTGCTAACTACTTGTTTTATAATCTCTTTATAGAGCATTCCTGGGAAGCTATAACTCATAGCGGAGTGCTCTAGGTTATTGCTAAGAGATGCCCCAAAGCCTTTTCCTATACTGTCTGAGAAAAATTTTATTCTGCCGAACTGCCCAGGTATGGTTCAAAATATCGAAGTTCTAAACCTCAATTACTACTCAGATCATAGGCCCATCAAAGTAGAGCTACCATCATCTATATTGCTGACGCCGGATAAACACTGCAAAATTCCCGGACATTTGGGCGAAATATGGGTCTTTCCCCGGACACCTCTGAAAAAATATTTTGCCGTTCCATGCGGGGAAATGCATGAATTTTTTACTAAGATTTATTTCAATTTGTTGCTTATCTATAAAAAATGGATTTCCCCGGACAACAAAAGTGTCCTTCAAACTACGACAAATCTGGGGAAATCCGGACGGATGGCAGCCCTACATCAGAGCAACAATTACCTGGAGTTTTGGCGGGAATGTGGAAGTGTTATGAGGTGCTCTTGTTTTAATTCATTATTTTGGTGATACTTAGTGTTATATTGCATAATTATGGTGGTATATTATCCAATATAGTTCTATTAAAGGGCTCAAATGAAGTGAATTGAAATAACTGTGCTAATCAAGTGCTTTTTTGTTGCCGCCAAAACTCCTCGATAAAGTCTTGGTAAGGTAACCACTGCTTTACTTTGACATAGTAGTTAGTAAGTACTGAGGATAATTAAAAAAGAAACAAGTATGCGTCTGAAGGACTTTGTATCCATGGACATGAATAAATTAACAAAAAAAAAAGCAACAATTACCTTGACAAATTTAAAAAAGACTACAACTAGCTACATATCCCACCATAATCCAACGCTAAATAACGAAGAAGAAGTCAATAAATATAAAGAGTGCATCACCTATCACATACCGGGTCTTCTGGATTTTCAAGAAAACACTTCAATGCAAGCATATTATGACAAAATAATAAACATCATTACACGGAGCCTACAACATGCTAGAACACCAAACAATAATAGGAATAGAAAAAAAAACATATTAACAGAAAATACTAGATCCCTTATGACAAGAAGACAAGTCCTACAAAAAAACAAAAATAAAACAGCCACGAAAAATTAAATCTCAGCATTGTACAAATTTATAGGTAAACGCATAAAATACGACTACGCAGTAGGTATATAAAACAAAAACTATAGAAAAACATATAGAGCAAACCGGCAGCACAAAAAGAGCATTTAAAGAACTACGTACAAACAAAACTTGGATAGGAGGCCTGAAAAAGGGTGAAAAAATTCTAAACAACGGTAGAAACATTATAAACACAGCCACTGACTTTTACAAAACCCTCTACAGCGAACAGAATCAAGAGCACGCCAAACCTAATATACCTACATATCAGAACAACACCATCAAGAACGTAACAGCAACTGAACACATTGTACCATTCGACTCAAAAGAGGTGTCTGATAAAATAAATAAACTGAAAATGGAGAAAAGCCCGGGCTCAGATCTTATCACTAACGAGGCCATAAAAACAGCTTTACCATGCTGTCTACACCCCTAATGCATCTGTTCAACCGCATCTTGGAATCAGCAAACATACCTATACAATGGTGTGAGTCAAATATTATACTAATTTATAAAAAAGGGGACCCACACGATATCGCAAACTACAGGCCAATAAGTCTACTGCCATGTATATATAAGACTAGCTTTTGCCCACGGCTTCGCCCGCATTAATAAGTTTTTCCGGGCTAAAAGTACATAAAAACCTTCCCGTTGAATCACTCTATCCAACACATTTATTTGGATAAAGATTAATATTATGACGTTGCTACAACTCTTAACAAATAATGCATTAATTTCGACCAAATTTTATTACTATAAAAACGGTTCTAGTGAGTTAATCTTAAAAGATAGACACATACTGTCGCAGACATTTTTTTAGATCATTTCAAGAGGAATAATTCTTTCATACATATATTTTTGGTATCTTGAACCGTTTTCGCAGCGCACGCAATGGAAGCCCTCAAGGATGAATAATTTTCCCCGTTTTTTTCACATTTTCCATTATTTCTTCGCTCCTAATAGTTGCATCGTGATATTATATAGCCTAAAGCCTTCCTCGATAAATGGTCTATTCAACACAAAAAAAATTTTTCAATTCGAACCAGTATTTCCTGAGATTAGCGCGTTCAAACAAACAAACTCTTCAGCTTTATAATATTAGTATAGATTTTCTCCTCTCTGATAAATAGAAGAATACGTGCTATATTAGAACTTGAACAACCTATAGAACAGGCAGGTTTTAGACCTAGTTTCTCTACCATTGACCACATCCACACTCTGGACCTACTGATTGAAAAGTATCAAGAAAAACAAAAAACTTTACGCATTGCTTTCGTCGATTATAAAAAAGCATTTGACACTGTGTCACATACAAGCATCTGGAACACGCTAGAAGAGCTGGCGGTTAATAATGTATACATACAGGTGATTAAAAGTATTTATAGAAACAGCTCAGGTAGAGTAAAATTAGATAGAATCGGACCGAGCTTTCTCATAAAAAGAGGCGTGAGACAGGGCGACCCAATGTTTCCAACACTGTTCATTGCCATCCTAGAACATACACTCATTTGCAAAAAAAACGGGCGGTTTGGATTTTAATTCTTTTTTTTTAAAATACGGTACCAAAATGATTTCAATCATTTGTACATGTTACTGGCCGGTTTTAAAAATGCCGTGGTGTTCAAAACAGTAGTACGTTCTAAATTAAAATTTTCGTTTGATGCTCGTTTTTACAGAAAACCACTTTTTATCCTACATTTTTGGTGCGAAGTTCCAAAAGATAATTTTATATTATGATTTTTTATACATGTCATGGCCATGTAGTGCCTGGTTAATGATTTTATATTTTTATAGAATCCTTAAAAAGAAACAGTCGAAAGCGGGCTTTGAACCCACGACCTCCGGCGTACCGTGCCGGTGCTCTTCCAATGAGCTATTCCGACCCCGCTGTCGATTGCCAATTTCAGGATCCGTACTTAATTCTCTTAAAGGAGATAAATTTTATCAAAATTTTATGATAATACTGACGAAAACGATTATTTGCTTATTAATTTACAAAATTGTGAAAGTAAAACTACCTATAATTATCAAACAAACCAATATTAACATTTGAAATGGTTCATTGCTTAGGTGCCGGTTTTTTTTGCAAATGAGTTTATAATAAGAAAGCTGTACTGGAAAAAATACGGCCTGTAAATTGACGGGAAGTACCTAAGCCATCTCCGCTTCGCAGATGACGTGGTTCTTCTGTCGCAATCTAGCTCCCAACCACGGTATCCCCTGCCTGTCGTAAAAGGCGACTAATAGGGGCCTCCGGGGGTCACGGGTGGGCGGGACGTGCCGCCCACCCATTAGTCTAGCCAACTTCTGTGACCCCCGTGATGGACATGTCCGAGGCAGCGTGTCTCACGCTGCCTCGGACACCAAAAGGTGGACACGGCAAGGTGTTTCGGGGGCTTCTGAGCCACCGCAACAGGAAAAGGACCGCAACAGCGGTACGTGCAGGGGCGGTTGCGGACGACAACTTAGACGTGAGTCGGAGGAAGCCCGCAGCCGTCCCTAATGCGCCGAAGATGGCCTTTTTAAAAAAAAAAAAAAAAAAAAAAACTCCAGCTCATGCTACAGTCACTGAACGAACATAGTAAACAAATAGGCTTAGAGATAAACCTAACTAAAACAATGATCATGACGAACACCAAAGAGAAAACTAAAATACAGTTGGAAACGAAACACTCAAGCATACAGAAAAATATATATTCCTAGGTAAGCAACTCAGCTTTGACAGGAAAACTAACGAACAAGAAGTAGAACGCCGAATACAGCTCGCTTGGAATAAATACTGGGCCCTGAAGGAAGTATTTAAAAGCATTAAGGCAATACAAGTTAAAACAAATGTCATGACATCGTGTCTTTTTCCTTACCTTAATTACGCTTGCCAAACTAGGAAGTTCACTTCAAAAATAAAGAACAAATCTCTATATGCCAACGAGGCAAGGAACGCAGTATGCTCAACATAAAAAAGAAAACACAAAAAATAAGACACACTAATATTAGACGCACAACGAGAGCTACTGACGTTTTAAACCATGCTTTGAAACTCAAATGGAAGTGGGCAGGGCATGTGGCACGGCTGCAGGACGGGAGATGGACAAAGAGAGTGACGTCATGGAGCGGCCCTCTGGGAAAGCGCTGCAGAGGAAGACCGCTAACGAATTGGCAAGCCGAGATTATAAAGACGGCTGGTCATGCTTGGTTACAGAAAGCCCAAGATAGGGAACTATGGAAATCCTTGGAGGAGGCCTTTACCCGAGGAGGGGTTCTGGAAAAAACAAACCTAGATCCTACAACATCTTTATAGAAATTAAACTAGTATATAAAACTATAAAACATATTTAGTAAAAAAAAACTACATAGAATTAGTATCTTCTTTATTAATAAGTTTAAGCAAAAAAAAAAATTTTAAACTATGTAATTAATTTCCAAGAAATACCGGGTGGAAGGGAAACGCTCTCTATACCGGAACGGTAAGAGAGAAGAACCATAACATTAACGAAAAACTATATTCATTTGCAAAGCTAAGCGATAATACTTACGATTTTAGTATTTCCGTAATTCATGCGCACGCAATGTAAAGCATACAAAAATCTGGGTAGGGTACAAACTACAAAGCAAACGCCGACAAGGCGGCGGCCGCCGCGCTGCGCGGGCACCGGCCGTGCGTCCGCGGTCGTTGACCCGTCAGCTGGTGTACGTGTTTCATTATGATTTTTTTGAAATATTGATCTTTTTTACTATGTGTTTCAGAATAATAGTTTGATTATCCGTACGTGAAGCTGTACAGAAATTTGAGAAAAGCCTACTAAAATTGTAACAATGCGTTCGCGATTTTTTTTTGTGCCATCACGTCAGGAATCACCAATACTATCACCTATGTCCGTTTCCGAGTGCGTTTCCCTTCCACCCGGTATAAGGCTTTTTTATTTTATTTTATTTTATTTTTATACTGTATTTTTCTATAGTACGTGTACTAATAAGTATTATAATTCAATTTAAAAAAAATACCTGCCGACTCGAATGTTACCTGACCTTTCTGAGTTGGATTCGAACGAAACACTTCTCAGTCCACAGACCATAATATTATAGGCTGTAACGAGACCCAACGGACCGTAGAATTTAACTAAAATACGCTGAATAAATATGAAGTAGTATTCCAAAAATGATGGGACTTAACATCATATGTCTCAGGATGACGAGCGCAGTGGAATGTCACACTGTACGTTGTAACTCAAGGTCTGGATGGTATTTCTACTGCATGCTCGTCTCGTCATTCAATGCTATAAAAAATAATCGAATATTAGACTTAAGAAAAGAGGTCACTATTTTCAACTTCTTAACATTAAGATTTGAATCTCTTATAAGGTAAAGTTTAGTATAATACTAGGTAACACATTTATAATTAAGCGTTTTCTGTTTTGCAAAAATGTTTTATGAGCATTTAACACATTTTCAAGTCTAAAGCGGATAGGTATTAAAACAACTTAGTGTGATAGAAAGGGGCGACTTTTCGTGGGAGACAAAAATGAAACGTCCATTCTCATGCAGCAAATTTGTGAGTCCATTTCCACAGAACAATCATCGAGGTCTATCATCCGGTATCGTCATCATCATCATCATCAGCCGTATGGCGTCCATTGCTGAACATAGGCCTCCCCCAAAGATTTCCAGATGGCCCTATCAAAAGCGGCCTGCATCCAGCGCGTTTCTGCGGCCTTTACCAAGTCATCGGTCCATCTTGCAGATGGACAGCTGACGCTACGCTTGCCAGTACGTGGTCTCCACTCGAGAACTTTTTTGTCCCATCTGCCGTCAGTTCTTCGAACTATGTGCCCTGCCCATTGCCACTTCAGCTTGCTTATCCGTTGGGCTATGTCAGTGACTTTCGTTCTTCTACGGATCTCCTCATTTCTGATTCGATTGCGTAGAGAAACACCTAGCAAAAGCCTTTCCATAGCTCGCTGAGTGACCGTGAGCCGTCTTAGGCGGCCTATAGTTAGAGGCCACGTCTCAGTGCCGTATGTCATCACTGGTGACACACATTGATTGAAGACTTGTCTTCAGGCACTGAGGTATTTTGGACGAGAAGACCTTGCTTGGTTTCCCGAACGATGCCCATCCGAGCTGGATTCGCCGATTGATCTCTTTCTCAAAGTTGGATTTGCCGAGTTGGACTACTTGACCTAAACAGACGTACTCGTCTACAACTTCGAGAATTGAGCTCCCAACGATAATCGGGGTAGGCACAACATGAACATTAAACATGATCATGGTCTTGTCCATGTTCATCCTGAGACCCACCAGTTGAGAAACTCGGTTGAGGTCACTGAGCATTGTGCTCAGACCCTCCAGCGATTCTGCCAGTACACCGATATCATCAGCAAAACGAAGCTGAGTGATGTATTCGCCATTGATGTTGATGCCAAGTTCTTTCCAGACCAAGAGCTTGTAAGCATCTTCCAACGTGGCAGTGAACAGTTTCGGAGAGATAACATCTCCCTGTCTCACGCCTCTGTGTAGTGGAATAGCCTTCGAACTATGTTCTTGTACTCGGACATACATGGTGGCGTTGTTATACAAGCACCTCAACACTTCGATGTACCGATGATCAATGGGGCACCGCTGTAGAGGCTGCAGCACAGCCCAGGTCTCGATCGAATCGAAGGCTTTCTCATAGTCCATGAACGCTAAGCAAAGTAGCAAGTTATACTCCCCAATTATTTGTATAACTTGCCGCAGTGTATGGATGTGGTCTATAGTTGCACTCCGCGGTGTTAGTCGCGGCTGAAATTACCGCAGGAATACTTTTCGGAATAAAAGTTAATCTATGTACTAATTCAGGATCCCAATTACCGCTATATAAAATTTCATCAAAATTGGTCCAGCCGTTTGAGCGTGAAGACGTAACAAACATGCACACACACTTTCTCACAAAATTTCGCCATTATAATATTAGTGTGATTACCAATTGGGCTCAGTGACACCGTATTAGTAATATGTTGATACTATGAATAAAATAACATTGATTGGATGTGTATAAAACGTCGCGGCTGCTCTCAGCCAATCTGATCTGAATCTGACTGTTTGCTGTGCTCTGATTGGCTCATTTAAATCGGATCAACATTTTCCGTAACTATCGCAAGGTGGATTTGTATATCGGATCAACTTCGGCAAACTCTTATAAGCAGTCCCATGTGTGCAGATGTTGATCCCGTTGGAGCCACATTAGTTACCAGAAATGCATATTGGATCAACAAAAGGCGCCGGATCAACATAGATTTTTGGATCAACAATGTGCTCGCGTGAAGTCGTGTCTGATCAACATTTACCGTTAAGAGATCTCTATACCGGAACGGTAAGAGAGAACCATTTTTTTTTTTTTGTAGGGCCATCATCTGAAGAGAGAACCATAACATTAACGAAAAACTATATTCATTTGCAAAGCTAAGCGATAACACTTACGATTTTCGTATTTCTGTAATTCATGCGCGTGCAATGTAAAGCGTACAAAAAACTGGGCGGCCGTCGCGCTGCGCCGGCACCGGCCCGCGGTCGTTGTCGTCGTCGTCGTCATTACGATTTTTTTGAAATATTGACCTTTTTTACTATGTCTTTCAGAATAATAGTTTGATTTATCTATCCATACGTGAAGCTGTACAGAAATATAAGTACATTTTTATTCTCTCCCCCTTTTTCTCTTTACTGTACACCACCATCTATATTTTACATCAGTTTCTATCCATTCAAAGGTTGTCGGGAAGAAATCGCTTTTTGCGATAAGACCGCCCATTGTCGAACCATGTCTCCCATCTTTTTTTTTTCCTTTTTCTAAATGTTATTTCTGTATGTTTATTGATTATACAATAAAGAGTATTATTAATATTATTTTGTCACAATATATTGTCTTGTATAGTGTACACCTCAACGGCCCTTTCTTTTCCTTTCCCTGTCTTTCCCTGTCTTCGTGCTACGGTTGACTGTAAGAAATTGCCTTGAGGTATGAGACCGCCAATTGTACTTTATTTCTAGTGGATATACTATAGTTTTCTATTGTACGTGAACAATAAAGTATTATAATTCAATTTAAAAAAAATACCTGCCGACTCGAATGTTACCTGACCTTTCTGAGTTGGATTCGAACGAAACACCTCTCAGTCCATAGACCATAATATTATATGCTGTAACGAGACCCAACGGACCGCAGAATTTAACTAAAATACGCTGAATAAATATAGTAGTAGTCCAAAAATTTTTTCATTTTTATTCAAAATCATATTGAACTTTTTTTTATTTTCTTCTAGAGAAACAGTTTTTCATGCACGAAGTTGCGAGCGTAAGTTAGTAGTAAAGTAGGATAATATTTGAAAATAATTCAAACATAATAATACATTATTTATTTATGTTTAAGGTGCACCTCTCAAAAAACCTAAACTGGATGATAATAACGTACAAGACAAAACCAAAAGCAATATAGAAAATAGATCTGATAAAATATCATCACCTGAAACGTGTAATACAAATATAAATATTGAAAATACTTCATCAATAGTATGTAATGAAAGAATAAATCCAATGTCTTTATACAAAGAATTTATATGCAATGAATGTGGTACAAAGTGTTATACCAAAGCTTTACTTATAAAGCACATGAATGTACACAAGACTGTAATTATTGAACCAATTAAGATTGACATGAAAATACAGGAACCTGTAACCCATGGAAAAAATAAAGAAATCGATAATTAAAAGGAACATCCAACTACGGCTAAAAAAAAGTATCAATGTGAACAATGCAATTACAATACTGCACAAAAGTGTCATTTAAATTGTCATATTAGAACCCACTCAGGAGAGAAACCTTTCAAATGTCAGTATTGCGACTTCAAATGTTCCATAAAAGGAACCTTGGTACCCGAGAGGTTAAAAGATCATATTAGAACCCACACAGCAGAGAAACCTTTCAAATGTCAATATTGCGACTACAAATGTCCCCGAAAAGATACTTTAAATTTTCATATTAGTACCCACACAGGAGAGAAACCTTTCAAATGTCAGTATTGCGACTACAAATGTGCACACAAGGGTCGATTAAATCGTCATATTAGAACCCACACAGGAGAGAAACCTTTCAAATGTCAGTATTGCGACTACAAATGTGCACGCAAGGATCGATTAAATTATCATATTAGAACCCACACAGGAGAGAAACACTACATATAACCAACAAACTGGAGGAAAATTTTGCACTGTGGGAACAAAAGCACCAAAATCTGAAGGAAAACTGGAAAATCAAGAAAGAAGAATTCAATACATGGAAAAACAAGCAAGACAACGGAACCTTGTTTTATTTGGTGTCGAGGAGAACGAATTATCATATAATAACTTTGAAAACAATGTATTTATAAGCACTCATCTTTCCGTAAAGTTAGAATTCAGAGATCTACAGGAGGTAAAGAGAGTAGGAATAAAAGGCGAAAAACCGCGGCCATTTTCAACCCTTGGCCTGAAGATCAATATTCTCAAGCAAAAAAGAGCACTGAAAGACATTAGTACCATATAAGCGAAGATTACCCCAAGTACCTATGTCTTAGAAAAAAGGAAAAAACTTCAAGAAGAAGCAAATCAAGAAAGAGAAAAGGGAAATAAGGCCACGATAAAATATGATAAATTAATTATTTTAAAAACAAACAATAAAAGGACACTACCAACATCACCTTCTTTTTTTTTTGTTTCGCGGAGAAAGTGCATTACCACTACCGCCCGGCCTTCAAGGGGGGCGACCGTTCCTTCTTTCTTTCTTTCTTTTCTTTTCTTTCTATGTACACCGCACGGCATACCAACTAAAACTCCGCGGTGGCCTTCTTCGGCGCATTAGGGACGGCTGCGGGCTACCTCTGACGAACGTCTAAGTTTTCGTCCGCAACCGCCCCTGCGTGGTGCCGCATGGTGCGGCCCGTCTCCTTTGTGGGGGGGCTCAGAAGCCCCCGCGCACCGAAGGACGCTCTCAGCGTCTACGGCAGCGTGAAGCCAACCAGCCACGCTGCCGTCCATCACGGGGGTCACAACAATGTGCAAAAGATACACAAAACTAAAGACGGACAGCCTCCTGCCGCCCGCCCGTGACCCCCGGTGGCCCCTATTAGTCGCCTTTTACGACAGGCAGGGGATACCGAGGTAAAGTAGCGAAGGACAGGGGATGCGTGGCGGTTCTGTTGGGAGACATTTGGATAGTAGGAGTGTACTTTTCTCCCAGCAGACCCCTCGCCGAATTTGAGTCTTTCCTCGTTCGGCTGGGGGCCTTGGTGGAACAAGGCCAACCTCACCCGGCGGTCGTCGCCGGCGACTTCAACGCCAAGTCCGTGGCTTGGGGTTCGCCGGCGACGGACGATCGTGGTCGGGTCCTGGAGGAATGGGCGATCTCTGTCGGCCTGGCCTGGTCGTCCTGAACAGGGGGTCGGTGGACACGTGCGTGCGGCACAACGGCGGGTCTATTATAGACCTGTCGTTTGCGAGTTCCGCCGTCGCACGCCGTGTTCGAGACTGGAGAGTCCTCGTGGGCGTGGAGACGTTGTCGGACCATCGCTACATCAGGTTCGGCGTCTCCGCGTCCCCGAGTATCCAGTCCGGTGGTGTACCGAGTGCCCCAAATCATGACGGCCCGCGGTGGGCGCTTCGTCGTCTCGATGGGGAGGCCCTAGTGCTGGCCGCTCTGGTCATGTCGTGGCTCCCCGTGCCGGACGGGCCGGTACGGGTTGAGCAGGAGGCGGAGTGGTTCGGGGTGGCAATGTCGGATGTCTGCGACGCCTCCATGCCCCGGGCTCTCCGCCGTTCGCCGGTGCGACAGGTGTATTGGTGGTCGGCGGAGCTAGCGCAGTTGCGCGCGTCGTGCGTTGCTGCGCGCCGCCGATACGCCAGGCATCGTCGTCGCCGGCTTAGAGATGAGAACCACGCAGACCAGGAGCGGCAGCTCTATGGCCTCTACAAAGAGGCAAGAGAGCGCTGCGGGTGGCCATTCATGAGGCCAAGGTCGCGGCACGTAAGGCGTTCTTGGGGACTCTCGACAGGGACCCGTGGGGGCGCCCTTACCGTATGGTGATGAAGAAGCTTCGCCCAGCGGCGCCCCCGCTGTCGCAGAGTCTCCGGCCAGACTTACTGGCCAACGTTGTCGCGGCCTTGTTCCCGGCCACCGTGGAGTTCACTCCTCCACCGATGGCGCCACCGGATGTGGCGTCATCGTCGAGTGAGAATCCGGCAAGGGATATCCCGGAGGTTTCGCCCGCTGAAATGCGGGCGGCAGTGCTTCGGCTGCGGAGCAAAAACACGGCCCCAGGGCTCGATGGCGTCCCCGGGAAAGCCTGGGTGCTAGCCATTGAGTACCTGGGCTCGAGGCTCCGCGGCTTATTCACCGCCTGCCTGGAGCAGGGCGTCTTCCCGGTGCGCTGGAAAACCGGGAAGCTCGTCCTGCTGAAGAAGGGGGGACGACCCGCAGAGTCGCCGTCGGCCTACCGGCCCATCGTGCTGCTCGACGAGGTCGCCAAACTCTTCGAGCGTATAGTCCATGCTCGCCTCGTCGAGCACCTCGATAGGGTCAGTCCGAATTTGGCCGACGAACAGTTCGGATTTAGGAGGGGACGTTCCACCGTCCATGCGATTCTGCGGGTGAAGGCACAGGCGGAGGATGCAGTGGCTAGGGGCGAAGTTGTAATTGCGGTGTCGTTGGACATATCCAACGCATTCAACTCGCTGCCCTGGCCCTGCATCCACGAGGCACTGCGGTACCACGTGGTGCCGCCCTATCTCCGGCGTCTGGTGCACGCGTATCTGTCTGACAGGCACGTGGTGTGTCCGGGCGCCGATGGGTGGCACCGAAGAGCGATGTCGTGCGGTGTTCCACAGGGCTCGGTTTTGGGCCCTCTCCTGTGGAACATCGGGTACGACTGGGTGCGCCGTGGTTCCAATCTCCGGGGCGTCGGCGCGACATGTTACGCCGACGATACGTTAGTCACAGCGACTGCTGGGACCTTCCGGGACGCCGCAACTCTGGCGGCGGCGGTCACCGGCCAAGTAGTTGGAAGAATTCAACGTTTAGGTTTGAAGGTGGCCCTCGAGAAAACCGAGGCCGTGTGTTTTCACGGACCTCGGAGAGGGCCACCGGCCGGTGCCGGCATCGTCGTTGGGGGGGTGCGGATCCCCATCGGCTCTAGCATGAAGTATCTAGGTTTAGTTCTGGATAGCCGATGGCGATTCCGCACCCACTTTAAGGAGTTGAGGACGAAATTGTCCCGGGCAGCGGGCGCTCTTTCCGGCCTGCTGCCCAACCTGGAAGGTCCTGGCTTCCCTTGCCGGAAGCTGTATCACGGAGTCGTGCGGTCCATAGCCCTTTACGGCAGCCCCGTTTGGGCTGACTCCCTGGGCCGCCCCTGCGTCGCCCTTCTGCGCGCCCCGCAGAGAGCTTTAGCGCAGCGGGCGGTCAGGGCGTACCGCACGGTCTCTTTCGAGGCAGCTTGCCTATTGGCCGGATTTCTGCCCTGGGACCTGGACGCCAAATCCCTTGCCGATGTATTCCATTGGCGGGAGGAGGCGTTCAGTCGCGGGGAGCGTCCGGCCCTGAAGGAGGTGGAGGCCAAGAGGGCCGCCTTACGGCGAGCCGCCGTGGAGGAGTGACGTCTCAGGCTGGAGGCCCCGTCGTGGGGGCACAGGGTCGTAGAGGCAGTGCGTCCCGTCTTTGCCGAATGGCTGGACAGGCGCCACGGAGCGGCAACATACCGCCTGACGCAGGTGCTCACCGGGCATGGCTGCTTCGGTGAGTTCCTGTTTCGGGTGGTAGGTATAGAGGAGTCGGCCGTGTGTCACTATTGTGACAACTGCCCAATGGACACGGCCCAACATACGTTGGAGTGTTGTCCAGCCTGGGATGAAGAACGCAGCGCTCTCAGAACAGTCGTCGGAGAAGACCTCTCGCTGCCGGCCGTGGTCGCTTCCATGGTCGGCGGCCGGGAGGCCTGGCAGGCGGTGGCCCACTTCTGCGAGGCGGTCCTCTCGCGGAAGGAGAGTGCCGAGAGGGATCGCCAGCGCAGTGGTGATCCCTCCCGCCGCCAGACGAGACGTAGGAGGCGTCGGGTGGACGACTGACCGCCGTCTCCCGCCCTGTGGATTGGGGGCGTTTGGAGAATTCCACCACGGTATCCCCTGCCTGTCGTAAAAGGCGACTAATAGGGGCCTCCGGGGGTCACGGATGGGCGGGAGATGCCGCCCACCTATTAGTCTAGCCAACTTCTGTGGCCCCCGTGATGGACATGTCCGAGGCAGCGTGTCTCGGAGTTGGATGATGGATGTATGGGCGAAGGTGGTATTTCCATGTTTTAGATTTCGTCATGATTTAAGCTTTCAATAACAATTAAAAGCTGGTTTTTCTCATATAAACATAATATATTTCGTCTGAACAACAATACAGAGTAATAACAACGTTCTGTTGAGCTAGCCAACTAAACTTCGAATGCCCTGAAGCGCGTTTGCACTCTCATTATAAAGGTTCGCTCCCCTCTACATAATTTCATACTACTTGATTCATTGAAGTCAACAGTAATACAATATTCATAAATAAAAATAGTCAAATCAACAACTTATTTTACAAATTCTGCAACATTGTGTATTTTAAATCTCACTGTGCAATATTGAAATACTGGTAATTAGCTAGCATCCTATTTTATAGTATTTTAGTCACTCCGACACGGCCATTCTGCAATACGGTCGCCTCTGACCTGTAAAGAAAATTAAAAGTCGCATTTCGGAGGCCTCTGCCATCAAACGAATGCCAACGCAATTCGGAGGCCTCTGCCATCAAACGAATGCCAACGCAATTCGGAGGCCTCTGCCATCAAACGAATGCCAACACACATCTGTGGTGTGTACATGTCTACCCAGGGTGTCACATAGGTAGCTCAGAGGTACCACTCTGTGGTGTGTACATGTCCACCCAGGATACCACAGGTAGCTCAGAGGTACCACTCTGGTGGGTACATGTCTACCCAGGGTACCACATAGGTAGCTCAGAGGTACCACTCTGGTGCGTACATGTCTACCCAGGGTACCACATAGGTAGCTCAGAGGTACCACTCTGTGGTGTGTACATGTCTACCCAGGGTACCACATAGGTAGCTCAGAGGTACCACTCTCCAGACGTAAGTGTAACGCAATTCGGAGGCCTCTGCCATCAAACGAATGCCAACACACAACGCAATTCGGAGGCCTCTGCCATCAAACGAATGCCAACGCAATTCGGAGGCCTCTGCCATCAAACGAATGCCAACACACAACGCAATTCGGAGGCCTCTGCCATCAACGAATGCAATTCGATTGTTATCGACAAATGTCAACACAATTTGACAGGTTTCTTTTTTTTTTTTTTTTTTTTTGGGTCTGGATGACAGGAGCAATGAGCAAGCCGTTCGCCTGATAGTAAGCGATACGACCACCCATAAACAGTAGCAACACCACCCAGCACCTTGAGTTACCTCTGAGCTACCTATGTGGTATCCTGGGTGGACATGTACACACCACAGAGTGGTACCTCTGAGCTACCTATGTGATACCCTGGGTAGACATGTACACACCACAGATGTGTGTTGGCATTCGCTTGATGGCAGAGGCCTCCGAATTGCGTTGGCATTCGTTTGATGGCAGAGGCCTCCGAATTGCGTGTGTGTTGGCATTCGTTTGATGGCAGAGGCCTCCGAATTGCGTTGGCATTCGTTTGATGGCAGAGGCCTCCGAATTGCGACTTTTAATTTTCTTTACAGGTCAGAGGCGACCGTATTGCAGAATGGCCGTGTCGGAGTGACTATTTTACATCCTATTTTATAGTATTTTAGTCACTCCGACATTTCGGAGTTGGATGATGGAGGTATGGGCGAACGAGGTATTTCCGTGTTTTAGACTTCGTCATGAGTTAAGTTTTCAATAATAATTAAAAGATGGTTTTTCTCATATAAACGTAATATATTTCGTCTGAACAACAATACAGAGTAATAACAACGTTCTGTTGAGCTAGCCAACTAAACTTTGAATGCCCCGAAGCGCGTCTGTCACTCCGACATGTACTATAAAGTATTATAATTCAATTTAAAAAAATACCTGCCGACTCGGATGTTACCAGAGAGGCTACTGCGAAAAACGAAATCCGTAGTTTCGGGTGACGGATCGCACGTTTTCTTACTACGAAGTGTTACGGATCCTTCTTTATGAAGAGTTGTTGCGTGACGAAAGTGTTGAGCGAAGTCGGAAGCGTCGCAAACTGCGTGAAACCTTCGTTCAACGGTGACGGATCCGAAGTAATTTGGTAGTAAGGTTAAATCCGAAGTTCATCGTTTCTTCGTTTCGGACCGACGTTTCGGATTTCGTTTTTCGCAGTAGCCTCTCTGACCTTTCTGAGTTGGATTCGAACGAAACACTTCTCAGTCCACAGACCATAATATTATAGGCTGTAACGAGACCCATCGGACCGCAGAATTTAACTAAAATACGCTGAATAAATATGAAGTAGTAGTCCAAAAATTATTGCATTTTTATTCAAAATCGTATCTTTTTTTTTTTTTTTTTTTTTTTTTTTTTGATCCTGACATTACTCTTTCTAGCCTGACGAGGGTCGGCTTATGAAAGAACACCGGTCTTTTGGGTGAGTGCAGAAGGCGCTCGCAACCCTTTGCAGAAGGCGCTCGCAACCCTTTTTAAATCGTATCGATTTTTTTTTTTTTTTTTTTAATTCTAGATAAACAGTTTTTCATGCACAAAGTTGCGAGCGTAAGTTAGTAGTAAAGTAAGATAATATTTGAAAATAATGCAAACATAATAATACATTATTTATTTATGTTTAAGGTGCACCTCTCAAAAAACCTAAACTGGATGATAATAACGTGCAAGACAAAACCAAAAACAATATAGAAAATAGATCTGAAAAAATATCATCACCTGAAACGTGTAAAACAAATATAAATATTGAAAATACTTCATCAATAGTATGTAATGAAAGAATAAATCCAATGTCTTTATACAAAGAATTTAAATGCAATGAATGCGGTACAAAGTGTTATACCAAAGCTTTCCTTATAAAGCACATGAATGTACACAAGCCTGTAATTATTGAACCAATTAAGATTGACATGGAAATACAGGAATCTGTAACCCATGGAAAAATTAAAGAAATCGATAATTTAAAGGAACATCCAACTACGGGTAAAAAAAAGTATCAATGTGACCATTGCAATTACAATACTCCACGAAAGAGTAATTTAGTGATGCATATTAGAACCCACACAGGAGAGAAACCTTTCAAATGTCAGTACTGCAACTACAAATGTTCCCGAAAAGAAACTTTAAAACAGCATATTAGAACCCATACAGGAGAGAAACCTTTCAAATGTCAGTATTGCGAGTACAAATGTCCCCGAAAAGAAAGTTTAAATTTTCATATTAGAACCCACACAGGAGAGAAACCTTACAAATGTCAGTACTGCAACTACAAATGTTCCCGAAAAGAAACTTTAAAACATCATATTAGAACCCATACAGGAGAGAAACCTTTCAAATGTCAGTATTGCGACTACAAATGTTCCCGAAAAGAAAGTTTAAATTTTCATATTAGAACCCACACAGGAGAGAAACCTTACAAATGTCAGTATTGCGACTACAAAGGTGCACAAAAGAATCATTTAAATTTTCATATTAGAACCCACACAGGAGAGACACCATATCTTTGTGAAATATGCTATAAGAAATTTATTAGTCGCAGTTCTTTAAAACGACACTTACACGTACATATGGGTAAGAAATCTTAAAGTATACTATACTAGCTTTTGCCCGCGGCTCCACCCGCGTTAAAAAGTTTTTTCGTGATAAAAGTAGCCTATGTCCTTTTCTGGATCTCGAACTATCTACATACTTTTTTCTTATGGTTCCACTCGCAGAATTTTCCGGGATTAAAGTCCCGGTTTATATTTTCTCGGGATAAGAAGTACTCTAAGTCCTTCCCAGGGTCTTAAAATATCTTCCTACCAAATTTCATTGTAATCGGTTCAGTGGTTTGGCTGTGACGGCTCCACTCGCGAGAACATAAAATCCCGGGTAATGCTTTTCCGGGATAAAAGTAGCCTATGTCCTTCTCTGGATCTCAAACTATCTCCATACTTATTTTCTTGTGGTTCCACTCGCAGAAAACTCTTTTCCGGGATTAAAGTCCCGGCTTATATTTTCCCGGGATAAGAAGTACCCTAGGTCCCTCCCAGGGCCTTAAACTATCTCCCTACCAAATTGCATCGAAATCGGTTCAGTGGTATGGCTGTCGTGGCTCCACTCGCGAGAACATAAATTCCGGAATAAAATTCCCGGGTAATGTTTTTCAGGGATAAAAGTAGCCTATGTCCTTTTCTGGATGATCTCGAACTATCTACATACTTTTTTTCTTGTGGTTCCACTCGCAGAATTTTCCGGGATTAAAGTCCCGGCTTATATTTTCCCGGGATAAGAAGTACCCTAGGTCCCTCCCAGGGTCTTAAACTATCTCCCTATCGGATTGCATCGAAATCGGTTCAGTGGTTTGGCTGTGGCGGCTCCACTCGCAAGATCATAAAATCCGGGTTAAAAGTCCCGCATTATATTTTCCAGAGATAAAAAGTAGCCTATATCCTTTCTCAGGCTCTAGACTATCTGTGTACCAAATTTAATTTAAATCGGTTAAGTAGTTTTGGCGTGAAAGCTTAACAGACAGACTGACAGACAGAGTTACTTTCGCATTTATAATATTAGTATGGATATAGACAGCACACACAATACTTCTAGAATTAGCGACCAACAATTTAATAAGTATCCCGTAAATTAATTTGGTTTTAAAGGTTACACGATATAAATCTATTCGGTTTAAATTTTTTTTATTGTGTTATTTATTATACCTGTTTTATACCTGTGTTATTTATTAGTGGAAACTTCACTGGATTATGTAACACATTCTTTTGTTATTTTCATTTAATATTTTCTGTTTGTTTCCCAAATATTAAATAAATAAATAAATAAAATAAATTAAATTATACTTTGTGGAATATTCCAAATTCTTCTCTACATGCGAACCGTTTTACTCCTCGTTGAAAAACGCGTTCGGGTAATATTAAGAAGAATTCTTGCATCGTTTTTTGAGTAATTTTGTATAACAGGAATGAAGAAATCATGGATCTTTTCCACATGTTATGGTTCAGATGAATGGAGTGAATGTACAATTTCCGTCATCCACAAAAAGTGGAGGCCGATGATAAGGCCGATCGATAATACGGCCCGCGCCCGAGCAAACGGCCGAGTATTTCTTTAAAAAATTACGAATAATATACTTGTATGTTTAGTGGGGACGAATGTATGCAGTAGCACAGACGGGTGATCAGTTCGCCTCGTTGGAACTATTTCACCCTTAGTCCCAGTTTGGGTGGCGCTACCGTTTTCATTTTGGATCGGCCCACCTCGCCGGTGTCACACCCAGAGGCCGCATTGACCATGGGAAGTTTCGGCTGTGGCTCAGATATAGGTACTTTAGAGGCATCGTGGCTTCCTTCCAGGTGTGCACCTCCCACATCAACTGCTCTAAACAAAAATAACAAATATATCTACATCATTTAATTTTTTTATTATTAATTGTATTTTATACCTTGAACTGATTTTGAAAAGAGCAACTAGAGTTTCTTGCCCGTTCTTCTCTAGTGAGAACTGCTTTCCGAACTGGTGGTAGAGTTAATATTGACTGAATCTAAATAATGTATAACATTTTATGGGTTCGAATAAATTTATTTCATTTCATTTCACAAATAATTTACTTAACAAATAAATTTTAGGTCTGTTTGAAAGTTTATATATCTCTTATTAAATCTAATAGTGTTGGTTACAAATTAAAATGATGTTTACTAAATTTTGAACAACCAAATTAAGTATAACAAAATGCAAAAAAAAATTGTTTCTTTTTTCTGTTTTTATTATACCAAAATTTTTAATTTTATCTTTTAATAAAACGGTTAGCGCGGCGTTTTGCTAGGGGAGCACTATACGATCAATTAGGGGATGCAACGGTATCTTCCGCTTGTAGTAGTTGTGTGGTAGATATAATGTAGCGAAGAGAGTGTTCGAAGAGAAGAATGAAATAGGCACAGATAGTCACTATAGTTTATTAGCAGTCAACAGAAAACACGATCACACAACAGTATATAGTATTAGAATAAAAGTTTTGTAACGGTATTTGTAGCGTACTGACCAGTTGTGAAAACCAGTCAAGACGTCAACGTAATGGTGGGAGTGACAGTTGGGTGTATAAAAAGGGTGCCGTACATTCGTGCTCAGACTCTCGTGCGCGCTCAGTCTCGATGTCGAACTCGGTTGTAGTCCTAGGCCGGTATTAATAAATGAATCTCAAGTTTGAGTTACATCTCAAGTAGCCATAATGTATTGAACTCTTCATACATTATGTCTACTTGAGATGTAACTCAAACTTGAGATTCGTTTATTAATACCGGCCCTAGTTGCAGTTGAGCAAGTTGAGCATTGAATTTCATACTGGTCGGTTAGTTGCCGATATCTCTGTAAAAGTATTTCTGTTAAAAGTACTTATGTAAAATCAGTGATTAATGTGTTTATGTAAAGCAGTAATAAATCGTTTTTATTTAAATCAAACCCGCTTCCGATTCCTAACATCAGAAGTGGGATTAGTAATCTGTGCCCATACAAGTGGATTGTGTGCATTACATATCTACGCTATGTGCTATCAATACGACTATGGAGATATTTCATCACCCGCATATAACGCGGAGAACAATTGATTGCACCAAAGAATACCCCAATGGATAAGCAATCAATGCCCACAGAAATAGATTGTCCTCACTACATTATGTTCGCTATGTGGAAGACATGTATTGTACGATGGAGATATTTGACTACCCGCAATTTACGTGAAGAAAGACATTGCGCTGAGTAATATCGCGATAAGAACTAGACTACAATGTGAATAAACGTGGACAAGTGTGAAACATAGCCATCACATGTTCATTTGTGACGTCATGTGCATACGGCTTCAAATGAACAAGGATCTGCGTGTGTACAGCGATGAAACTGTTGGTGTGCAAACGTTCCTGTTGGTGCTCAAGCGTTCCTGTAGTCGTGTCGCGTATCGTGTGCAGACTACTCCGGAGGTGACCCGGGCAAAGCAACTGCATGTGTCGACTGGCGGATGTTAGTGGTTGCATCGCTTATCATGTGCGTCTGTGACTGCGTATCTGACGCTTATTACATCGCTAATGGAAGTCTGCTGTCGTATGACCCATAACCCTTCTTTAAGTGTTCTGGTTTCTTTTATTTTTAACCGACTTTAAAAAAACGAGGAGGTTCTCAATTCGTGTGTTTGTGTTTTTTTTATGTATGTACACTGATTACTCTGAAAATTGTGAGCGTATTTCCTTGGTTCCTTCTTTGTTTGGTAAGTAAGGGTCGCCAAGTGGTCCCATTTCAATATATCTTGGTTTAGAGTTCATCATTTTATGCAACAGACTGAATAGCACTGAATAATAGGAGTAATTTCATTCGACGACTTTGAAGTGCCCTCAAGAAAGTCGATTAGCAATGCTTAAATTGGAGCTATTTTTTATTGAATAAAAGATAATAACTATGCATGATGACCCTTTATACGAATAACAAGGACTTCCACTAGAAGATGGTAAGGAATAAATAGATATATGAAAACATTTGTTTATAAAAAAGTCATAAATCGCGGAAACGTATATTCGTCATATTGCTTTCATTTTTTTTATTTTATTTATTTTTATTTACATCAGACTGTTCATGTCCATATCATATTGTTACGTATTATATTTGTTAGTAAGTTCATAAAACTATGCTAATAACATTGACTGAAAGAGAAAGTTTTTATAAAAGACAATCCTACATAAAGCCATGATGGTTTTTGCATGCAAAGCTAACCAGTGACTCATCAGCAGGGAGTCTCACTTATCTGCCCACACGTTAACGATGGTGTTAGGGCTGCAGCGCACACGCGACATTAGCGAGGCACAGCGTTATCTTATAATAGCGTGGAACCCGTCAACGCGCGCCTCCGCAAACATATTGGACGCGCTACAATGGCGCGGCAGCCCCATCAAGACGCGGAACGCGTTATTGTACTGGATGCGGAGTGCAATGTATACCATCTGCGTGTAACTAACCCACAGACTGCACGTGTAAAAGGACTGGCAGTATGCTTTATACCTTAACTTGTTTAGTACAACGTGCAAATCTGCGTGCCAGCATATTGCATCGGATACACAGCGCCCTCCGCTCCCTCTCGATATCAAAACAATCATTAAGATCTTCGGAGATCCAGTGGCCCAGATATTTGAATTTTGCCACCTTATTCAATGGCATACCACAAAGTGTAATAACAGGTGGCTCGGTAGTCGAGTAACTTCTATTACGTGATTTCATTACACACATACACATATTCGTGCCTGCTTCGGTGGCGTAGTGGTATTGCGTACGCATTACGAGTACGATTTGCGCACTGAGGTCCTGGGTTCGAATCCCGGGTCGAGCCAAAAAAAATTGTGACTGGGTTTTTCCATCTTAAAATTTACTCAGTCGCAGCTCGGAGTCAGGAAGTTGGCGGTGTGATACCCCCGTGCCTCGGAAAGCACGTAAAGCCGTTGGTCCTGCGCCTGATCTCTCTCCGGTCATGTCGGATTGCCGTCTCACCGGACTATGAGAGTGAAGGAATAGCGAGTGCACCTGTGTATTGCGCACACACTTGTGCACTATAATATCTCCTGCGTACCTGGCTGATCTCCGTTGAGATTGGCCGCTGTGGCCGAAACTGGCTAGGAGGATTTCATTACGTGATTTCAAAACCATCAACTAGCTTTTCTGTACATTATTATTATTTTGGAATACAATCTAGTTTTAGTATAAGCCTTTATGTTATGTAAAATGATCATGATTGTACTCTGTTTTGCGTCTTAATTAAATAAATAAATAAATAAATTATATCTGAGCCCATGGGCACCCACGTATGATTCACAAACATGTAGCAGTTTCTGAAGTGCAGTAACCGACGGGCTCAGCAACATCATATCATCCGCGTAGCTGGTATTGTTATCGCATACCCTGTCAATATGACAACCAATATTAGTGCTGCTGAGCTCGCCAATCAACTGGTTCATATATAGATTCAACAGCTTGGGTGAGGTGACACCCCCTTGCCTCACCCCGCAGTCCAACCGATACACTTCCGATTGCACGCCTGACCATTTCACACAATTTTGTTGGTGATTATACCAATATTTAATAATTTCTCGAATCTCCCTCGGTAACGTAGTTTCAACCTGCAGTTTTTCCCACAACATTTCGTACGACACAAGGTCAAATGCCTTAGACAAATCTAAATAACAAGCATAGACAGGCGTTTTACGAGCTGTGTAGTACTGAACAGTCTGCTTGAGGCACATAATCGCACTTTCCATCGATAGGCCCGGCCGGAAACCAAACTGTGCATCGTGCAACTGTAGATATTCCTCACGGTTCCTATCACGCAGTCTACCCAGTACCTTCGCTATAACATTTGCCAAAGATATAGGTCTATAATTATTCAAGTCGGAGGTATCACCACTCTTGTTCTTTACTATAGGGACAACAACAGTGGGTATTGAAACAGAAGGGGCTTATACTCTATTTTAAAGTTAAACTACGGCATTTTATAGAAATATATCATTTATTGCCGGCTAGCCGTCAACGACAAACAAAGAATCCTCCTTTTACTCTTATGTTCCAAAACAAAACATTTAACATTCTAAATTCAAAAGCTCCATCCCACTCGCATTCGCCTAGCTGCAAGAAGGCTTAGCTCGGCTGCAAGAAGGCTGAATGTGGTGCAGTGGAGGAAAATGGCTGGTCATGGCTGACTAGCTGGCTTAGCGTTGGTAGCGCCTTGGCTGGCTCGCTTAGCATTCGCATCGCTTTGGCTGGCTGGCTGGCATAGCCTTGGCTGGCTGGCGCCTTGGCTGGCTGGCTGGCTGGCATAGCCTTGGCCGGCTGGCTGGCTGGCTGGCATATCTTTTACAGAATGTAACAGTACACATAAGTTCATTTGGCAGGTAGGAATGATTGATACATAGATTGAACAGCATAACCAGAACTCTCGGAAAGTGAACACCAGCATGCCGCAGATGCTCAATACTAAGGCCATCATTCCCTGGTGATTTACCTCGACGCATGTTTTTAATCATTGTTGCCACGATATTGGCAGTGAACCGGGTCTGTATGTTATTTTCATCCCTGAGCATTGGCAGCACTGAAGGCGTCCGCGAATCCAAGGGAGACTCTACTCTAAAATGCTGGCGAAAGGCCTGGGCTATGTCACGCAGCTCAGTTAAACCAGCGACGCTCACGGGAATGCTGGGCTTGAAGTTAATTTTATTTGTATTTTTCTAGAATTTTGAAATTTTTTTATTTGTGTGATGTACTATTATATCCATTTTAATTTGTAACTCATTATTTTGACACCATTTTAATTTAGATTTAAATATTTTTCTAGTCTCGCACATAGCATTATATAATTATATGACCAGAATTCGGTTTACCATAGAGTACCCAATTGTTAAAAGAAAGCCGAGCCATCCCGTTAGCCTCCCTGACGTAAGTATTCCAACCGGTTACATACTTATCCTTTTTGCGCTTAGGTACATGGTAACTAAATTCCGCTGCCTTAGATAATATTGTTACTATAGTTTTATATAAATCATCAATAAAGTTTCTGTGATTTACATAAGTACAAAATTTTTCTGTACATTTAAAAATTTCCGAAGAAGACTCGGCTTTTAGTTTAGAATTACAATAGCTATAATATTTTTCTATTTGACAGACAGATCTTTCTCCCCAGATTATTTTATTACAATTAGCGGCACAATATGGCACTACCTTTGATTTTATTATGCTAAGATTACACTTTATCAACAAAGGAAAATGATCCGACCAGCAATGCTATTCTCTAACAACGCAGCGTTGCGATGATAGATTGGAATTCACAAAGTTATCAATAGCGACACTAGCGCTCAAGGCTGTAACGGCCGTGAGATAGAACTACTTAACGGCGAGCAGTTTGAGTTATTCATACTTTTTTTTTTTTTTTTTGTTAATTTATTCATGTCCATGGATACAAAGTCCTTCAGACGCATACTTGTTTCTTTTTTAATTATCCTCAGTACTTACTAACTACTATGTCAAAGTAAAGCAGTGGTTACCTTACCAAGACTTTATCGAGGAGTTTTGGCGGCAACAAAAAAGCACTTGATTAGCACAGTTATTTCAATTCACTTCATTTGAGCCCTTTAATAGAACTATATTGGATAATATACCACCATAATTATGCAACATAACACTAAGTATCACCAAAATAATGAATTAAAACAAGAGCACCTCATGACACTACCAAGTTCCCGCCAAAACTCCAGTTATTCATACAATGTGGCAGTGCTGCCAGATTAGGCGACTTTTCGCCATTTAGGCTATCTTGAAGAGTGTCGGGGCGACCAAAATTGCGAATGGCGACTGTTCGCTCTTTAGGCTACGCGAATGGTGATTGGTCGCCAATTTAGGCTACTTCGGAAAGTCAGTGTGTTCACAGCTTCGCCCGCAGCCAGAGACAAACGAGAGACGGTTAACTTCATACATATCGTCGTCCGGCATTCAGTACCGCGAATGTAAAATTGGGGCACTTTACAGGAGAGACAAAAAACTGATTTTATTATAATGTACACTTTACCTTCTGCTAAACTATTGTTAAGCTAAATAACTATTGTTATTACTTAGTGCCCCAATTTTACATTCGCGGTACTGACTGCCGGACGACGATATGTTTTAACACGATAAGGAAACGCCTACATGCATAAATTTTATATCTATAGTCTGTTATACATTTCATTCATATCCGTAGTTGGACCTTTCTTTCTTTCCTGTGTGAATTGAACTTTCAAGTGCAACGTTCTCTTTCGCACGGAGATTATGTATAAAAGAAAATATGGCCGCAGCCCAAGGGATGTGCCGTTGCGGTAATCGGTAAATATCTGACACTACCGATCATTAAAAAAAATAGGGATGACTTTAAGGTCGGTTTCATACTAAAACCGATAATGTATCGGTTTCCTACAGTGAGTATACAGCGAAAGCGCAGTTAAAATATTATTTTAATTCTGGATTTCTTTAAATAAATTAAAACTAAATAGCAGGGTTAAAACATTTATTTTTATCGTATTTCTTGTAATTTTATTTTCACGTCCTATTTACAATAATTTTCGAATCAACCGTAAGCCCGCGAAATTCAAATTTAATTTTCGCAGTTCCATAATTACTTCAAATATTTCATTTTCGTAACAACAAAATAAATTTCTTTACTATTACAATGAAACCATAAAATAAATTCTAAATTGCGAATTACATTACATGTAAAGCACAAAAATATGAAAGGAGACAGCTATGGCTGGCATATCTATACTAATATTATAAAGCTGAAGAGTTTGTTTGTTTGTTTGTTTGTTTGTTTGAACGCGCTAATCTCAGGAACTACTGGTGCGAATTGAAAAATTCTTTTTGTGTTGAATAGACCATTTATCGAGGAAGGCTATAGGCTATATAACATCACGATGCAACTATTAGGAGCGAAGAAATAATGGAAAATGTGAAAAATGCGGGGAAAATTATTCATCCTTGAGGGCTTCCATTGCGTGCGCTGCGAAAACGGTTCAAGATACCAAAAATATATGTATGAAAGAATTATTCCTCTTAAAATGATCTAAAAAAAAGTCCGCGACAGTATATGTCTATCTTTTAAAATAAACTCTCTAGAACCGTTTTTATGGTAATCAAATTTGGTCGAAATTAATGCATTATTTGTTAAGAGTTGTATCAACGTCATAATATTAATCTTTATACAAATAAATGTGTTGGATAGAGTGATTCAACGGGAAGGTTTTTATGTATGTACTTTTAGCCCGGAAAAACTTATTAACGCGGGCGAAGCCGTGGGCAAAATAAAATATATATGAATAGGTATTGTTATTCAAAATGAGAGTTATTTAAATAACCACGTAAAGAAAAGCAAAACACAATGTTAGTAACTGTAAAAAAGCAAAGCACAATTAGTCCGTGGGCCAGTGACAGATTTCGATGACCCTAAGGATGACGACCCGTAGAAGAAAGGCAGAAAGAATCTCCGGGCTCACTTTTTTCGTCATCAATTTTTTTCCAGTTTTTCGTAAACGTCACTATAGTTATATAAGCTAGTGCACGCACATCTTCGTAACAATAGGATAACGTTCAAGTGAAGCGGATTAATTATGTACAATAAAGAACAAAATTCTGATAATAATGAATGATAAATTCACAGTGACATTCGCCTACATTTAAATTTAGTGTAAATTTCGGTCGATACAAATTAATAGCAAACGCAACAAAATAATCGTTCAGTCTTCTATAAAACTAAATAAATAGTTAATAAGTAAATAAACTGTGTATAGCGTGCATTCGCCTATATTAACAAGATAATTTTAATCAGAACAATTTAGTATTATAATAATGCTACAAAAGACAAAAATTCTGTACTATAAAGAACAAAATTCTAGAGAGAATTTAAATTAATGGAAATGAATGATAAATTCACAGTGTAGTGTACATTCGCCTACATTTAAATTTCAAATTTCGGTGGATACAAATTAATAGCAAACGCAACAAAACAATCGTTCAGTCTTGTATAAAACTAAATAAATAGTTAATAAGTAAATAAACTGTGTATAGCGTGCATTCGCCTATATTAACAAGATAATATTTTATAAACAATTAAGTATTATAATAATGCTACAAATGACAAAAAAAATTAGATACTCTATATAATATTTTACTCTATATGTTTACAAATATTATATGAAATAAAAAAACAATATTGCAATTTTTGCTCTTATAAATTAATAGAAATATAAAAAATATGAATGTGAATAAGAGAAATATGAATTTTGAATACACTCAAAAATACAATTTACCATAACATGCTTAACTAAACACAAGAATAATCAAATACACATTGATCAATTGTCGTCCGGCAAAAAGCATTCCATGCATAAAATGTTATATTTTGCAGTATTATGTAATGGCATATTTGCAAGTTAAAATGTTACCAATAATCAGAAAATGGTGGGTAGGTACACATGAATGACAACACAATAAGTATTAAAAACTAGTAAAAATACGTCAAATTCTGGAAACAAAAAAAAAAACTATTTTTTTGTGCAAAGGTTAAGGGCGCTTTCACAGAATGATGTCTGTTTGTAAGGTTTTTATCGTTCAAACGTGATGCATTGGCTTCATGCATATGATAACTATTATATCAAAAATATTCTTCATTTCATCTTCTTAAATAATAATAGAACAATTTTTTGATAATCTACTTTTTTGTTTAAAAATCCTCATTCTCTCGGTGTGTGTTTTAGCGAAATACACAAGACACCTTACTTGGAAGCTCCAATTTGCAAATTCTGTTTAATATAAGCCATCAAAAACAATATTCTGTCACTATTGACACCATGTTCTTATATAGTATCAGAGAAAAAAAATATATAATTGATATACAGTCGTGGTCAACTAATTAGGGACATGCAAGATAGTGAAGAACAATAACCAGTTATGTACATACAAATATAAAACCCTATTGATTTCTCAGTAACTATTATTTGCATAATTTGGTCCGATTAATAATAATCGCATAGAGCATAAGCTTTAAATGGCTGTAAATAAAAGAATAAATAAATAGAAAAAAGTATTTAATATCAAAAGTTGAACATGAATTCAATTTTGAGGTATAATTCTGTAGCTGGACATCTAATTAAGGACAGTAAACTATAATGAAAAATAGAGTTAAACAAAACTAATAATCTGCAGTATTATAATATCTTTAACAGCTCCATTTTATTACGTGTAAAATCAGTACCCAGTAGCAAAACCTTTGTTAGTAATTACCGCTTGACACCGATGTGGCATAGACATTATCAGTTTCTGGCATGTTTCGACAGGAATATTTGCCCATGCCTCACAAAAAGCTTCATTAAAGAAACACTATTCAAATTTGTATTCATTATCACATTAAGAAGGTAGAGAAATAAAAAATACAACATTGGTTTATTAAGGCACAATAATAACGTATAATTCTATATATTGAGGTGTACAGTGTTGTTGTCAATTATGTATTGTACTAGGTCTTTCCACAACCACAGGCCTACAGCAATTCTTTTCAAGACAGCCATGTGGTTCTCAATATCGGAGCCGCCTCAAATCCGTTCCTCCACTTCTTCAACTCTAAACATTATAGAAATGCATTAATTTTTCGTACATTACACAATGCCGTTATGTTTATTGTATTAAGAAACAAGTCTAGCGTTGTTTATAATTAGGAGACTTGGCACATTCCTACACAACAGATACAGCATACTCAAAATGAAAACAGCTAACAAAAGCAATACTATCCATGAATGTTGAATAGAACCTTTAGTTTAGGTTAGTTCAGAATACTGCAACCACATAGAATAAATAGGTAAGTGGGTTGATCTTCAGTTTGGTACTCAAGTGGAATAGTTTATTTAGTGTAAAGACAAAAAATGGTTAAGGGCCCACGCCCTTAGCAGGCGGATACGGCATACGATATTATTACCTACAAGAATTAATTTTATTACATACTGAATATAATATTGATACTTACGTTGATTGATTTACACTGTCTGCTACTGCATTAAGTTTAAAAACGTCTGATTCCCAAGTTTGTATAATTACTAGTATATTGACTCGATTGGGGGCCAAATGGGCTTTGGGATTTGTTTCTTCGTAAAAACATGTCACAGTATAATTATATCTGAAGTATTATGAAATAATACTAAGATGATTATTTTTACATTTTAATAATTAGAGAATATGACAACGTATCTAATTAATGACAACTGGATATGACATCTTCGTAATAATTAAACTGCTGAAGTCTATGGTATTTAACTAAAGAGATCGTTACATTCGTCCCCTTCTATCCCATTTCTTCAATAAGCCGACGAGGTCGTCTTATTGTTCGTCGGCTCCGAGGTAGAGCTGTAATGGGAAGCGATGGCGGCTGTGGTCGATCCGTCTCTGGTGAAGTATCATTGTGTATGGTAAGAGGTGTTGAAAAAGGTGTAGAGGTCGATGGAACTATTGGTGGACTTGAAGGTGCCTCCCAAAATGTGGAGGGTGATGGTACTGTTGATAAACTTAAAGATGCCTCCCGAGATGTGGAGACTTGGCTTGACTTTTCATTAGAGGGTGATAACGGTACTGGAGAATCTGAATGCGCTTGCTGGAGAACGCCTGGTGATGGTGGCAGTGATGGTAATCGATGCCGAATGTGGTCCGCATGCCGACGGATGTCCTCTCCATTCGGTGTCGTGATGACATAAGAATAGCGATGCCTACGCTGACTTATGACTCCAGGCTGCCAAGCTTTCTCCAGTTTTGTTCTGTGATAGACTGTATCACCAGCTACATACTCGGCTTTATCCGGGGCGTTTATGTTGGCCTGTACCTGTTGATGTTGTAAGCTTCTTCTTTTATTAGGCCGAATATTGGATAACAAGCAATTTAACTGCCGGCCAAACATTATTTCAGCAGGTGATTTACCCGTGGTATTGTGTGGTGTATTCCTATATGTGATTAGGAACTCATTTAGCCGCTGTTTCTGTGAAGATCCCTCTGAAGCTGAAAATCTTGATTTAAAAGTTCTTACTAATCTTTCCGCTAAACCATTAGTACGAGGGTGGTAAGGTGAGGACCTAACATGCAATATGCCTTGACTCTTACAATACTCTTGAAATTCCGAAGAAGTGAATTGGGAACCATTATCAGAAATTATCATTTCAGGAAGACCAAATGTACAAAATATGTCATCTAATATAGTGCAAAGGTTTCTAGTGATAATACTTTTCATTGGTCTAATTTCAATCCATTTGGATAAAGCGTCACATAGAATTAACCAGTACGTGCCCTCGAAAGGACCTGCAAAGTCAATATGTATCCGTTCCCATACCTTTTCTGGAATACACCAAGAGTAAACTGGGAGTTCTGGATTTGTTGGCCTGTTTCTTTGACATCCGTGGCATCTCTTTACATAATTGTCAATATCTTCATCAATGGATGGCCACCATACGTAAAAACGAGCAAGAGCCTTCATTGCCGAAATCCCTGGATGGCCTCTATGAAGGTATGCTAAAATTTTTTGTTGAAGATTGTCTGGAATAACCATCCTTCCTTGCCACATGATAATTTTATTTTCTACGGAAAGTTCGTCACGCTTCCTAAAATAAGGTTTAATGTTGTTTGCGTATTCCAAATTTCCCCAACCTGTTTTCATGAACTTTAATACCTCTGATAATGTCGAATCTTGATTGGTTTTCTTCCTTAAAAGATCTTCAGAGAAATCAGCGATCAGTGTAAATCAGCCATCCTGGTTCCTAAGAGGTGTGAATCTATTCTATGGACTCGATGTTCTATTTTCGATGGGGCGAACTTCCCGATTGGGCAGTCTAGATAGACAATCTGCTAATATGTTATTTTCTCCCTTTTGGTAATGTATCTCATAGTCATAACTTCCAATTATAAGTGCCCACCTCACTAGCCTACTATTAGCTAGTTTAGGAAGGTTACGCTTAGAGCCCAATATGTGTATCAGAGGTTTGTGATCAGTAACTAAAGTAAATTTGGTGCCGCGCAAGTATTGATCGAATTTTTTTATGCCAAATAAAATAGCGAGAGCTTCTCGATCTATTACCGAGTATTTCATTTCAGCCGTACGTAACTTTCTAGATGCAAAAGCTATAGGATGTTCAGTGTTTCCATTTTTGTGATATAATACCGCTCCCACGCCTTTTTCCGAAGCATCACAAGCGAGGAAGATCGGTCGGTTCTCGTCGAAAGCAGCTAAGGGTTTTGATAAAGATATACATTCTTTTGTGGCCTCAAACACTTGTTTTTCGTGATTTGTCCAACGCCACGGTCGTTTACCGCTGGTTAACTCATGAAGATCAGCACATAACCCATGTAAATTAGGAATAAAACGTTCATAAAAGTTGACAAGACCTAGGAATGATCTCAATTCTTTCGGAGTGGTCGGTTCAGAGGCTTTAGAAATAGCTTCAATTTTTTTACTCGTGGGGCGTATACCGTTCTCGTCTATAGTATGTCCAAGGAATTCTATTTCTTTTTTAAGAAAGGAACATTTCTTTAAATTAACTTTCAGTCCAGCTTTCTGTAAGCGTTCGAAAATATGAGTTAGCGTGTATAAATGTTCCTCCATGTTCTTTCCTGCCACTGCAATATCATCGAAATACACCGCTACGTTAGGTATCCCTTTTAGAAGTTGGTCGAGGTAATGTTGAAAAATTGATGGTGCCGTAGAAATTCCGAAAGGCATTCTGTTATATTGAAAGTAGCCCTTATGCGTCGATATTGTTAGATATTGCTTAGATTCTGGTGCAATTTCGAATTGTAAATAGGCATCTTTGAGGTCAATTTTTGAAAATAATTTTCCATGTGCCAGATTTTGTCGTAGTTGATCAAAGAGCGGTACAGGGTGTAAATGTTTTATTAAAAAAGAGTTCACAGTGGTTCTATAGTCTCCACAAATTCTAATGTCACCGTTTGGTTTTATGATATTGACAGTGGGTGTAGCCCACTCCACAGGTGTTAAGTTAGGGTCTATTTTATGTATGATGCCTTCGGAAAGAAGGCGGTCTATCTCTTTTTCAATATTTTTTTTCATTCCAAATTTAATAGGTCGCGCTGGTAAGTGTACAGGTTGTGTTCCTGGTTTGATGTGGATGTTAACTTGATAGTTATTCACTTTTCCAAGTTTGCTATCGAAAAGTTGTTGGTATTTGTTAAGTACTTGCTTGAGTGTTGTAGGTGATACTTTTTTAATAGAGTAGACGCTTTTAGGAAATTCCATTCCAAAGGTTTCGCTCCACTGTAAACCAAATAGCATTGGGTCAGCGTTGTTCATAACAATTACAGGAACTATTTTCTGCTCTCCGTCTACTTCTACTGTTACATCTGCGAGGCCTTTTGTTTTAAGTTTGTGACTGCCGTATGCTTTTAACTTGGGTGCTTTAATTAATACTGGAGCCCCGATGCTTCGCCAGAATTGTGTGCTTATGATTGAATAAGATGAGCCCGGATCCCAATCCATTTTGCAAGGTTTACCGTTGATAATTGTGTTGATCTTTTTGCAATCTCTATTCATTGTTTTTGTAATGCTGCAAACAACTTCACTGTCCGTTTCACTGTAATCTGAATGGTCGTCAATGGATGTGTCTGTCGTGTTTGAAATTCGTTGTAGTTTAGGTTTATGTGGTTTCGCAATGTATGCTCGACCAGTTTTAATACAGCAGCTTTCATAGTGTCCATCTATGTTGCATTCTTTGCATTTATGTGCCTTAGCCGGGCAATAAGTTAATTCATGTTTGTTTAGTCCGCCGCAGCGAAAACACTGATTCGAGTATATTTGACGTGGCTTTCTGTAACGGGATAACTGTTGATTGTCTGATTTATGAGTTGTTGACTGTTTAATACGTTTAATGCTAGTCGATGGCGTGTCATGCTCAGCTTGTTCACGTGATTGTGCTATGGAAAAAAGTTGCGCAAATGATACTTCTGTAGCCTGGCCTTCATGTATTTCCGTCAAATTAGGCCATTTTTATTTTAAATCTGTTTCTAGCTCTATGTGATTTAATCCGGTTGCAAATCGGTCGCGAAGTTGGCGTTCCAACAATTTACTATCGTATCCAGTCTTTGCTTAGGTCTTTTAAACGATTAGCGTAATGTTCCATCGATTCGTTGGTATCTCTGAGACAGCTCCAAAATTCTGTAAGAGCTCGGTATCTTGTTTTTTTAACGCGGTATAAGTCTAAAAGTTTAGTACTTATGTCGTCGTACGTGCTTTTGTCGAAGTCGGGGGTCAATGCCGTTTTGACTTCCATAAATATGTCTGGTGTAAGACAGTTCAAAAGAAGGTCTTTCTTTAAAAGGTTGTCCGTAGCTATTTCGTAAATCACGCATTTCATTTCGAAGTAATCGATGAAATCTGTTACCCGGTGATTGTCGGGATTGTATTTTTCCAAATTAAACGATTTCAATACGCTGATTTTGTTTGAATGTCGAGGAGTTGCCCCAGTGCTCGTCACACTGATAGCATCCGGTGAAGTCACTGTGTTTGCTTTTGTGACTAATTCAAACATCATAGTAAACATTTTACTCATTTGTTGTTGTTGCGCCTGTTGGGCGCTAAGAAATTGTGCAAATTGTTCGGCGTCCATCCTCGTCGCCAATGAAGTATTATGAAATAATACTAAGATGATTATTTTTACATTTTAATAATTAGAGAATATGACAACGTATCTAATTAATGACAACTGGATATGACATCTTCGTAATAATTAAACTGCTGAAGTCTATGGTATTTAACTAAAGAGATCGTTACAATATCTAACCCAAAAGTACTTCCACATACGAGCACTAAAAATTCTCATATTGTTATGATTTCCGCACCATCCTATTAATATTATAAAGGCGAAAGTTTGTAAGAATGTATGGATGTTTGGATGTATGGATGTAAGGATGTTTGTTCCTCTTTCACGCAAAAACTACTGAACGGATTTCGATGAAATTTGGCACACGGGTAGATCATGTCCTGGATTAACACATAGGCTACTTTTTATCCCGGGAAAATATAAACCGGGACTTTTATCCCGGAAAAACTTTTAAATGCGGGCGGAGCCGCGGGCAAAAGCTAGTATTCCATAATATTATTCTGAAGATTCAAACTTTCCGTAGTATTATAATGCTCTTTGATTCAAACGCACCGTTCAACTCAATTCACAATAATTCACATATTTTTAAGTTATGGCTCCATCGCTGTCAGGCAATGATTTTGACAATGTCAAGCCGCTAAATAAAAAAGACCAATTCATCCATTACGGCTGTACGTCTAATTGGTGTGTATAACTTACGCCCGAATACTCAAACGCTACTTAAATATTTGAGATGGCCTTACGGATTTAAGCATTCGTTATTGGTGAAATTGGTATACTGAAACGTCACTTGTCTCTTAACCTTAAATTTAAGGCGACTCAGTTTAAGGTCCGCTTATTGATTCAAACGGTATACAAAAACACTGCTTAAAGTTTGACAGCTATGTAAGGCCTCCAAATATGGCTGTTAATCGAGATCAATTTGAGAGTGCTTCAGACTAGTCTCAAATATTTACGTTCAAATCTTTAATAATTTTATTGCGTAATAACTACTTATTATATTCTCTTTGGATTTAATAAATCGTTTTTTTTTCTTCCTTGTCATCATTGTCTTAAGAGGAGTGTGGTGTCAAAGGAAGAAATCGAGAGAAATTAAACGCTTTCGAAGAATACAATAATGATAATTTAATGATAATGTTTGACAAATAAATATATCATATCTTATCTTATCGTAAAAGAAGATTCCAACTCAGCAAGGAAACAGTTCTTCATTTATGTTCTTTAAAATCGGGATTATATCCAGCCGAACACAAAAAGAAACCAAACAATCCAACCGATAGCCCAAGGTCATCGGGGTTATTTTTCACGGGAAATAACCAACGGTAGTACATCGTATTATGCGTAGTATGGCAGTTGAATTAGCATATTTTGTAAATGTTTGTAAAAATGCCTACTTCTGATGATAAAACTGAAATAAGAATTATAAATATTATTGTTGTTGACTTGTTTATTTTTTATTCTAAAGCAGCTAATGTCAACCCTGACATACTGCCAAGTGGTAATATAGTGCTCATCACACCAATGTTAAGAATATAATAATTAATAAACTATTTCTAATAATGAATATGCCATTCCTACATATTAAAAACCTAGGATGGTTTTTAAACGTACTTACTATTTTTACTATGTAGCATCTGCACATAGTACATAAAATACACACGAAAATTAAATATAATAGACATATTATAACATTGAAATCATTTTAAAACTGCGCATTGTGTTATTCGATTTATTTATATTTAACATCTTAAAAATTATACTGCGTGAAACGACACATAAATATCAAATTTATTAAAATTGAAATCGAAAACAAACTTTTTATAATCTGTAGCAAAATGACTGCTCCTCGAGTGAGTTTTCAATCAAATCTTTTAAAGTGCGTTTGAGAATGCCATTTAAAATAAGAATCCGGCTCAAATTATGTAGGCCTCAGATAACTTGGTTGGTTGAGTAGCGTTTGAGTATTCGGGGGTTAGTGTTATGTTGCATAATTATGGTGGCATGTTATCCAATATAGTTCTATTAAAGGGCTCAAATGAAGTGAATTGAAATAACTGTGCTAATCAAGTGCTTTTTTGTTGCCGCCAAAACTCCTCGATAAAGTCTTGGTAAGGTAGCCACTGCTTTACTTTGACATAGTAGTTAGTACTGAGGATAAAGAGAAACAAGTATGCGTCTGAAGGACTTTGTATCCATGGACATGAATAAATTAACAAAAAAAAACGTTAAGTTCGATGTCAATATAGTTGTCAAATAAACGTTCACTTCGAAATTTTCTCTGTAATTATCTATAATAATAAGTGTGTTTTAGTGATATTTTAATGTGAATTGTGTAGTTCATGGTTGCAGAAATATTTGGCATCCATCATTTAATGTGAAATTCTACAGGTAAGTTCATTGTAATCAATATTGTGTAAATATTATAAATTTATTAATATTTATACGAAATGTAATAAAATACGTGAATATTTTATAAATGAACTGTAGAAAAACCGCACTTAATGTGATTTGCTTTATATATGACTACTTTTTTCATATTAACGTAATGTTAAATGTGATGTTTTGTATTGAAGCTTATTAATCTTTAAATAATCATCGTAAATAAAAACTGAGGATCAACAGTTACAATCGAGTTCTCAGTGTATCCAGCATTGATTTATTGAAACTTTTATTTAAAATAAAATCGAGTTTGTATTTCTCTTTACAGATTTCTTAAAGATCTAGATAAGCAAAAACGTGGTTAAATATAAATACCATTAAAAGGTCAATTTGATGTCAGCAAGAATTACTAGTCAACATTTAAAGACAGAAGATTATGATTCTGAATGTGATAATGTGTCTTCTACTTCTCGGAATATGGCAGTAGATGTCAAAAATAATTATTTATTACCAGAAACTCATGCTGTAAGTATATTATTATTTATCATTTCACTGGTATAATTATGATCCACTTAGACTTTATTATTTACTTTACTAGCTTTTGCCCGCGGCTCCGCCCGCGTGAATGTGTTTTTCCGGGATAAAAGTCACTGTTTATATTTTACTTGGATGAAAAGTAGCCTATGTGCTAAATCCAGGACATGATCTACCCGTGTGCCATATTTCATCGAAATCCGTTCAGTAGTTTTTGCATGAAAGAAACATCCATACATCCAGACATTCTTACAAACTTTCGCCTTTATAATATTAGTAAGATTAGTAGGATAGGGCATTAAGCTTGCGAACCACCAAATTTTATAACGGCGGTACATTGCGTGATATCTGAGTGTACTAAATGGCACCTCTGCCTCTGTCTAAATTATATAGATACTTAAATATATTATTGATTGATATTTACTTTTAACATTATATGTCAGCGAAATGAATATGAACCACCATTGAAACGTCAAGACTTGAAAGATTTCAATATATCAGTAAATGTGAAGACATCCCGTGAAATAAATTTGAAGAAATAAAAGAAAGTATTGCAGCAGAAGATGAAGAGATAAAAGAAGAAAATTAATGACAAGTCATTTCTTACTAAAGTTGTTCATGATTATACTTTACAGTCTGAAATTGAAAATATTTTGCAGTGAAATTTTGCTAACATATGAGGTTTTTTTTTAAAGTATATTCCAAATAGCAAGCAAAGAAAAATTACATATAGTGATGACATAAAGACTTTTGTTTTAACATTACACCTTTAGTCGCCGAACATTTGTTTTTATAAATTCAAAGATTTATTTGCCGAAAGAGAGCACATTATGGTGATCTTTAGCAAACTTTAATTGTTTTGTTGGCTTCTTCACAGAAGTTTTAGAATATTAAAAATAAATTTAAGGACGAAACCTCACCCGCAGAATGTAATGTTAATTTTTGATTCCATGGCTCTCAAACAAGAATTTATTTAGTATTGTAATTTGTAAAACATCCACGTGTTTATTACTTTTGCTATAAATATCTACACAACTTTGTTTACAATCAACTTACCTATGGAATTTCACACTAGATGTTGGATTGCAAATAATTCTGTAACCATGAATTACACAACTCATAGTAGAATATCTCTAAAACACAATATGTATTATTATGGATAATTACAGAAAAAAAGTTCGCAGAATACTCGCAAAAATTGTAAAATCACACAAAATAGATATTCGTAATATTTCAAAATTACTCACTGAAAATTATGTTATTAACTTCTTAAATGTGTATTATTTTTTCGTGTATGATTGTTTACTTTTATGAGTATGTTTTTTATTTTTTTTTATTATATTTAAATTTAACAATAACTGTAGTTTTCATTTTTAAATATCCCAATGTTTTTCTGTCTAACCTTACAGTCTCCATATTTGGTTATAAAGGCCGGCAAACAACGTGAACATATCCAATCGCGGGGGAAAGTAAAACATATATAATGTGAGGCTGTGTGCCGAGCAAAAAAAAAGCACGCGGGGCCCCGTGCGAAGCAAATAATTTTTTTTAACAGCTTTGTAAGTAAGGTGCCAAAAAACGGTCCCCCAAGGAGCTGCAAGATGCCCCTGTAACTGCGAGGCCCCAGGCGGTTGCCTGGTTCGCCCCCCTCCTCCAAGGCCACCAGTGAATACACCACCGCGTGGTGAGGTATTTTTTTTATGTAAGTGGAACTAGTAGTTCCGAACTACACTTACCAAAAAAGTATGTAAATATGCCAATTTTGTTTGGAATAAACTTTTTAACTCAAATTATATTTTTTAAATATCAACTATTACTAGCCGCTGTAGTTGGTTTTCATAATTAATTTAAACCGCATTACTTTATAGAGATAAAAATAAATATTATGGTGCGATATCATATTATTACACACTCACACACTCACGCCTCTTATCCCCCGGGTAGACAGAGGTGCAATTAGTGCACCCACTTTTTGCCGTTATTCCGTTCCATGATGTGATAGGGGGCGAGCCTATCGCCTTATCGTGTACAAATTCCAGACTCCGAGCTGATACTGAATGGAAAATAATCACTTTGCCCGACCCGACCAACCCGGGGATCGAACCCGAGATCTCAGCATTGCAGTCGTACAATAATACAACTACGCCACCGAGGCAGCCATATTATATCATATCGTATTATTATGGACAGTTAATTATGTTAAGTCCTGGTTTTGAAAATAAACCTTTGTCACTCTAAAGAGAGAGACAGCAGATAACTGTGACGTCCAATTTTATTCTTCAGTTTGATAAACGGAATGAAGAATCCATATGGGTATAAAATTCTTGGTGCCAGTGGTCTCGACCCTACCGATTTTTCGGTATTTCTACCGATTTTGGGCCAGTCCTACCGAAATGACATGATTTTTTAACGATTTTTTGAAAGCTAGAAGATTCTCCCGATTTTTCTACCGATTTTCAGCGATTCGAAGATTAAAATCCCCTTTTTCTTTCATATTTTGCGATTACTTGGTTAAATATGTTGCTGTTTGGGGCGGCGGGGTACAGTATTTTTAAATGGGCGGCAAAATTTGTTTAAAATTTTTACATTCCTGAGGGGGGGGGGGTGTATGCGTGACTCTCGTTTGTTAAAATTACCTTCTTTTGGTACAATAATAGTCCCTAGACTTTAAAATTAAGAGGGTTTTCATTGAATATTGCTTGTTTTTTTTTGCGTATACCCATTATTGCTCCAATATACCGATTTTTCTTGGCAACTCTACCGATTTCACATATTGTCGTCCGAAACCACTATAAATACAGCCTATATGAAAGAAAGAAAACATATATCTGCTATTATATCTCATTGACAGATAAGTGATAACCTTTAACTATGACTATTGTTTTAATTTTCCCTTTTTATTGGGAAGGCAAAGAGTTCAAGCAACTGGATGCATAAAGCAGCAGACCGGGCTCTGTGGCGTATCTTGGGAGAGGCCTATGTCCAGCGGTGGACTGCAACAGGCTGATGATGGTGAAAAGGTTCAAACCCATACTGCCTCGTCTTATGTGATATTTTTGTTTCTTTTTTTACTATGTAGTAGTAAAGCAGTGACTACCTTACCAAGACTTTATCGAGCAGTTTTGGCGGCAACGAAAAAACATTTGATTCGCACAGTTAATTCAATTCATGTCATTTGAGCCATTCAATAGAATTATATTGGATAATATACCTCCATAATTATGCAATATAACACAAAGTCTCACCAAAATAATGAATTAAAACAAGAAGACCTCATGACACTTTAAAGTTCCCGCCAAAACTCTCGATGAAAATTTTAAATAAGTCATATTTTTTTTTTGTGACTTCCAAAAAAAAAAAAATATTTTTGATTAGGTTCAGAATAAGTATATTTTATCGTTCTAACATTTTTTCATTCTAAGACGCGCCAAATTGATATCAGCAGGTCTACCATGAAACGACTTCGCGAAATTTCGGATCGAAATTTCGTTCAATTCCTACCATGAAACACGTATTATCCGAAATCGGTCCCGCAAACGGGCAAGTGACATTTAGAGGCTACCATGAAGTGTTTCGTACGAACGAAATATCGTTACTTTTTTTATGCTTAAAAGGTCATTAAAATTACTTTATCGCAATTATGTTGATATATTACAACCACAAATGTTAATAAACCAAATAAGAAATAATAATACACATTACTATGCTACTTAATTATAAAGTTTCGGATTGAATGAATGAATTCACTCGCATTATGATATACGTTCATTCCGAAAACGCGTGATTGACGTTTTCTTCGTGCTAAACGGTACCATGAAGTGGTCCGTCCGAACGAAATATCGGCATTTTGACAACACTTCTTTCGGATTTTCACCGCAAATGACGCGAAACTCAAAAGGTAACTTTTTACTTTCGGAAATGTAAATTATCATAGTTAAAAGTGTTTTTATGGTCGCATCGGATGACTTTTCGCTAATTATAACATACGTTGCGTACCTACATAACTAACACAGACAACAATATTATACTTATTCAATATTCATCTTGATTCTAGGAGCATCTTCTAGCGCATCATTTGAATAAAAAAAAGTTATTTATTATCTAGGTCGTTATTATCGCACACACACAGACACTCACGCCGTTTATCCCCGAAGGGGTAGGCAGAGGCGCAACCAGTGCACCCACTTTTCGCCGTTATTCCGTCCCATGATGTGATAGGAGGCGAGCCTAACGCCATATCGGGCACAAATTCCAGACTCCGGGCTGACACTGAATAGAAAAACGCAGTATCACTTTGCCCGACCCCGGGATCGAACCCAAGACCTCAGCATTTTAATCGTAGCGTAAATCAACTACGCCACCGAGGCAGTCAATCATCGCAGCACAGTATTATCGCATTTCTTTATAATTATATCACGTAAGGGTAAAACACTACAAACGCTAACACAATTTCTCAAGATATCAGTAGAAAATTCTGTGGTGGTCTCTACGTAAAGCTGGACTGGATACATAAACGCCCGCGTATTTTATTACATACGGTTTGAATAGGCTGTAACGACAGGGTATTACTGTCTGACCAAAAATAAACGAGACGTGACCCGTTGTTGTTGCATTTCGTACTCATGATGAGTGAGATTTTATGAGAAGCCAACATTGAACTCATAACTAGCAGAATACCCAATATCACTTTGCCCGACCCGGAATTCCTGCCGCGACCTCAGAATGGTATTCGCACCGCGCATGCAATACTACTACACCACCGAGGAAGTCACTAAAGACTGAAGTAAAACTTAAATTAAATAAAGGAGATATTGAAATACATTTTTTATTATAATATATAATTAACACACGATGAGTTACAAGAGGAGCAGCAATTTATAGCCGATATCTTCCTACAAGTACAAATAGCTATTCTTGCAATGCTCTTAATTTTATTTTTTGCTTTGCTAAATCATGGTACACCTTCTCTTATACGTGTTAATTTGTAATCACGTTGAGCTTCAGCGGCCACTCTTTTCCTCTAAGGAACTATGGATATACGCTATCGGACGTCTTGTTCACGCCAAACATGCAAGTCCTTTTGTTATAGTAGACCACGTCGACCACGCGCTGCCCTTGAAAAGCTGTATTTTAAATTACCGTATTCAATATTCGTATAATTTCTACTCGGTGAACAATAAAATATGTTGATATTACTAACAATGACAATTCACAAGATAAATTGCTAGTACTTATTATTAATGTATTCAATAAGAAATGCCTATAAGTATTAAATTAATAAATATACAATATTATATACGATATTATAATAAGGATAAATAAATATATAGAATAAAGATTGATGAATCATAAAACTTGCTAACAAAATTGTATTCAACTTAGCAATAAAACGATTTTGTAGAAAATTAATATGTAATTAAGCTGCGGCCACACCGACGTGCTGGCCTCGCGGGACGCGGGTTACGGAGCGGGTTAGTCTACAATGCGAATTTAGTCGTACAGAGCAGCACGACTACAGTGCGTCGCAAGCCCCTCATTTATAGACGTGATTTCAATGACAACTGTCATTTGGTTTAATCTATATTTTACAAAGTATAGATGCATGCATGCTGCTTCAGTGGACGCGGTTACCGTGCATTGGTCCCGTAAGAGTGCAAGGCGACATAATCTCTGGCTTCGCGTCCCGGGTCCCGCATTGCCGATGCGACTCTACCGACGTCTAACCGCAGCCTTAATATTTGTCTAAAATTGACGTTACATTGCGACATTGTCTTATGACAATGTCAAGTATTTATATACTTGACATTTTTATTCGACTTATTGTCATAGTATACGATTCACGGAGTGACGTCACGGACGTAAAACTGTCGTAACCTGTGTCCATACTTTCCATAATTTAAAATAAAACAAGTAGTGTTATTGTAAAAATATATTTACCGAGGCATTACGGTTGGTGCGATAAGTGAGGAGTATTGTTATACAGTGAATCAGTGGCGTACAAATACAAGAAAAAGATTAAACAAGAACTTATGAACTAAACACAAAAAAAAAAGTGTCAAACTACCTTAAACTATATACACATACAAAATTATTTACATATATACAAAACATCGACAAAGTGCAGTGCGTCCAGTGTGTGTGCGGCGTTACCTTAACTACAACGAAGTTTGCACGGTGTTGTCACTATAGAATCCCCTGGTAATTTCCCATAATTACATATTGTGTTTAGCGCCCTCTACTGGAATTCTAAAAAACTAATTAGAAACATCTATAGCTGACAATGGTTGCCAAATGTACTTCGTGCGGCAAGTATGTATCGACAGCAGATGTTGCTACTTGCTTTACATGCAAGCAAGTGAATCATCGCGGCTGTGTCAACATACCACGCGGTACTCCTATTGCTAGTTCCTGGAAATGCCCTAGCTGTAAGACCTCCCCACCTTGCAAAAGTAAAGACAGTACGCCTATGCAGGTTGCACAAGGGCAACTACAGGATTATCCAGTCGAAAATATAGCGGATTCGGAGCTCTTAAAAGAAATACGAAATTTCCGCGCTGAGATGCGCGAGACCCGGGAAGAATTTCGTGCAGCCCGAACCGAAATGCAAGAGCTGCGTGAAAAATTTAGTGCTTGTGAGGAACGATTGACTCGGCTTGAGGACAGGATCACAGTACTGGAGAAGCAAGTCGGCGATCAGAGGGCGGGAGATGTGGGAGGTGACGTCATTCATGCACTGGAGGCCACGGTTTTACAATTGCAATTAGATCTCAATAACCGGGATCAGGAGTTGTTGCGCAACGACGTGGAGATATCGGGCATCCCTGAGGACGGAGGTGAAAACACGACGCACTTGGTGTTAGGTGTGGCCAACAAGCTCGGTATCACTATCGACGAGCGGGAACTAGTGAGCTGTGTACGCGTTGGAGTAACGCGCGCCGGCTCAGCCTCGAGTGGGGATACGCATGCGGTGCGACCACGCCCCATAGTGGTTCGCTTTGCGCGCCGAGCTTCGCGGGACTAGGACTTCGCACTGACCCTAAGCCGTTCTACCTGAACGAGCGCCTCACACGCACCAACCGCGCTATTTTTTATCGCGCTCGTAAGGCACAACAGGAGTTTGGCTGGCGCTTTGTGTGGACTCGCGAGGGTCAGGTACTTGCGCGCAGGGATCAGGACGCTCCTGTCCATAGAATTCGTGTCGAGGCCGATATAGCTCGGGTTTTTGGATGCACTCACGTTGGTCAGAAAGACAAACCCTAGATTACTGATCCACGTATTATTTTTCTTTTTATTATATTGTGATTTATTGTTAGTTATAGTCAAATTGTTTGTCGTAATCCGAGTGCATTGTTCCGAACTGTATAAGAATCAAACAACCATAATATTATCATGTATGTATATTATAGTGATTAATATACAGTGTCATTTCAACATTGCGTTACTAAATGAAACCACATATTCAGCGTGACCTCTGCTAACATCGTGCAAAATATTATCCATGGGTAACGCATACTTTCGCCAATAATCCAGATTATAGTTTTATAGTTTTTTGATCACGCTGTGTTTTAGCGCGCTTGACTTTATTCAGTGAATCACGTCACAGCTGACGATGTTATTACAAAACCTATAGGATTAAGAAGGGCAACTCACAAATTCACTTGCAATACATTCACTCACATAGCTGCAGCAGTACCGCTTGAGACGTGGAATTTGAAATGAAATAATTAAATTGCTACTAGAGCAGTCCCTACTCCCTAACTAATACGTTATAAATATCAACATGAAATAAAAAGTTGTCATGTTATTGTGTGAAAAGGAACTAATTATTTTTTAAGTGTTATGCTGTAAAGAAAAGTATTAATTCTTTAATAATAAACTTTGTTTTCGTTAATAAATAAGTTTACCTACCGAAATAGGTAGGTACTTAACAACTCGCAGTCACTATTAAAAAAGTTACAGGATTTTAATCTATTGATATCATATTTTTTGATTCCGTATGATATTTCAACGTTTATTTTAATTTTAACATCAATATTTCTGGACGTCATGCCTAAAATAGGTTTACGTAAATACTTTATACTACCAAACGCCTTATTATGCCTTCTGTACCTTCTAATCTCTAGCTACATTTTGTATCGCGTCAGAGTCGTTGATCTTGTTACTAACACATTGAAACTAACGTGCAGATACCAACATGTTATGTCTCTTTCGCACGCCATTCAATACAAACACGCACTCAAACACGCTGTGTTGCCAGTATAAACATTTTTACCGACAAGTTTGCTAAAATGACACAGCTTTTCAAAGAATCGGATATTAGTTTATTTATCACATGGATTTCTAACACACTTAAATAAGTGTATTAAATAATAAAATAACTAGGGCAATTATGCTAATGAAAAGTCTACTTAAACGAATACGCAGCAATATCTTTGTATTGTAAAAATAACATTACTTTAAGCAATAAAGCATACCAGAGCTCTAACATCATTTAATTTCAATATGCATTGTGGTACGGTTAAAATAGCATAGAACAATGTAAAACTAAAATTGCAAGATATTGCAGAATAAGGTAATAGTACCAAAGCTTGGTATCCCTGTGGGAGCACGTGTAACACGAACATCAGCTGGCGAGGCCAACGATCGCGCGCGCCAGCGGGCGCACGGCGCACTTGTCGGCATGTTCTTTGTATAGGGCTGCCATTACCTAAATTGCCGACGCCGGACAAACACGGCAAGAATCCCGGACATTTGGGCGAAATATGGGTTTATTCCCGGACATCTCTGACAGAGTACCCCAGTATCTCCGCACCGCAATAACAATCGTAATTTTTAATAGTTCCTGCCTGAGTAATAATACCTAAAACTAGCGTTATTTACTAACCACTTATAAAGTGACTCGACCAAGTGCACAAAAATCCTTCTAAATACCTATGTTTTACCTACTTACAATAATTTTGGTTATTAGTCAATTGAATATCCTGGTTATTTTAAATTAAGTTCAGCCATTACTATACGTACGTAAATGTTACTTATTCTTGACAAAAGTGTGCGTGTATTCTATGAAGTGGTAAAAATTAACGTTTTTTACCCTACTAGTAAATTACGACAATTCCAGGTAATAGCAATAAGTACAAGTGATATTTATCAAAATGTGTAACGTTTCGAAATACATCGAGATTCGCGGTCCGGGATTCGTGGACTTTATGCCTATCCCGCGCGGCCTAAAATATGGCCCCGCACTGGCTCCTCCAGGCGCATGCGCCGTGGGGCGCGGGGGCCTGCGCGCGCGTTGCCCGCCAGTCGCCCGGCAGCAACACGACGTGGCGTATGTCGATTTACGTACTGAATGTTAGGCCGATGCTCCCTATGTACTTACCGGTACCTATTGTAATTTTATTATTATATCGTTTTGTATCGATCCGAGTGACTTGTCTCTGACAATGCTTCGGGAGACGCGAGCCATGTGTAGGTAAAAACCTATTAGTTTAGTAGTCCTTTGTCGGCTTTTATGCGTACACGATCAAATGTTCTCTAATTGTAATCTCTTATTGTATAATTCTATTGTGTTAATTTTTAAGTTTCTGTTGTGGTAAACTATGATTTACATTTACAAAGCTCGTGAATAAAGTGTTAATGTTTCCTTGAAGGTCGTTGAAATGTCTTTTGTACTTTTAGGGATTACTGAGTAAATGTTCAAAATTCCAATCTTCAAGAACCTCGTTGACACTCGTATCATAACGGTAGCATCATAGTCGGTTTCACGAAATCGATCGACGAATTTGACGGCTTGAGCGTGCGATTCTTGCTGATGTATCGTGTGATAGTTGATGGAATCTTAGGGTTGTGAGGCTTTTTGATAAGCTACGTGCGGTGTACGGACTGTGACCATTATCGAAGATGCTTCAATGATGTCAGTCTTCTAAAGGAGACATAACTGGCTCTGACAGAATCTAGTAAGTGACTGTTGTTTTGATTGACCTATGTGACCTGACACAGAAGCATAGGTAATAATAGCGACCTCATCTTTTCGGTTTGGAATAAAGCTTCTTGGTTACGATGGCGCGATGTCTTATCGTTGCGCTCCGTGTGTGCATCTCTTGTTCGCGTGTGCGTGAGCATATTATCAATGAAACACACAGACCTCAGTGACGTTGACGCTCCGACGATCTCTCGTATACTAGTAGTGGCAATAGGATGTCTAAAATTAAAAGACCTTTTTTGTTCTTTATTTTGTTTGAAAAATGTACTTCTTTATTTTACACTTATGGTTAAATTAATTAACTGCATGGTGTTTCTTTCAAATTGATTTTATCGCAGTTAAATTTATGTATTCGATTACAAAATGACCCTGTATATACGATTTCATTATATTGTAGTGTCCAAAATATTAATTTATACTATATTACTGTAATATTTCCATTGTACATATTATATAAGTATCTTTATGCATATTTTTATTATTATTTGCCATTAATTATAATTAGTATACATTCAATATCAAAAAGAAACTTTTAATTGGTTTATTGAATGTGGGCTCCTTAGGCACACATCATGACGAGTTTATAGCTGCTATGGCTACACATGATGTCGATATAATGGCCATTAACGAGACGTGGCTTCGCGAGGGGGAAGAGGGTCGAGCGCCCGATGTTCCCGGCTACCGCTTGCGTCACGTACCGCGGCCGGCTAGCGTGCGCGCGCGCGGCGGTGGGGTCGGCTTCTACATCCGACGCGGCATCGCGGCGCGCGTGCTGCAACACCCACCCGCCGCACAAGTCGAACAAATGTGGTTGCGCTTGACTATCGGCGGCAGAAGCCTGGCCATTGGCACAGCCTACAAGCCACCGTGGTTAGATATCGACATCTTTATAGACGCTCTTTCAGCGACTATGGACGCGATTAGTTGGTGCCACAACATTGTTTTATTAGGGGACTTCAATGTTAACTTACTTAGGCAACATGACTCTGGAACAACAAAGCTACTCAACTTTTTTGAATGCTATAGGCTGAGTCAATGCGTTGTACAACCGACACATTACACTTCTCATAGTGAAACCCTTATTGATCTTGTATGCACGGACTTAGTAGGATCAACAACAGATGTTCATTACATTCATGATTTAAGTAGCCATGCTTTTATCACGTGTCTATTAAATGTACGTAGAGAAAAGCCCAAACCTAAAATAATTAAATATAGGGATATAAACAACATTGAGAGAAATAATTTTGACAAAGACTTAGAATGTATTGACTGGCATCAGGTTATGCTATGTCAAAATGTAGACGAAAAGGTGCGACTGTTAAATACTGCAATTCTAAACACTTTTAATAAGCATGCTCCTCTCAAAAAACGAACCTTGAAGTACAGGTCCTATCCTTGGGTTACCTATAATATAAGGGAGTTAATGAAGCGTAGGGATGAGGCATTCACGCGGGCTAAGCACAGTGGTCAGGAAGGACACAAAGCGTTTTACAAAGATTTAAAAAAAGTGGTTGAAGACGCTTTGGTCAGAGAAAAAAGGGCCTATTTCGACCACTATGTAAACAAAAATTTTACAAACTCTCGGATTCTTTGGCGACATATTAAACAAAATGTGCGCATTAAAGAAAAGCCCGAGCTGCCCGTACATATTTTTAACGACCCTGATGCAATAAACAATCACTTTCTTTCTGTTCCAGGCGGGGTTCAAACTTCTATAAGTCAACTGACATATTTTGAGTTTCACTCATATACAGACTCTGTTTTCTCTCTTCAACCGGTAGGTGAGATGGATGTGCTTAAGGCAATAAAGTCACTGTCGTCTAACGCCGTTGGGGTGGATGGCATATCCCTGGATATGGTGAAGCTAACTCTGCATAGAACATTATCTGTAATAACGTCTGTTGTTAACCACTCAATTGAAGCAGATACTTATCCCAATTATGGCAATCGGCTATTGTAAGACCCATCCCAAAAACTTCTTCAGCAACGAATTTACACGAATTGCGCCCCATTAGTATTTTGCCTTGCATTTCGAAAGTTTTAGAAAAAATCGTCGCCAGCCAACTGCGTAAATATTTACAGGACCACGAGATATTACCAAGGCTGCAATCGGGATTCAGAAAAGGGCATAGCACAACGACTGCACTTGCACACGTAGTTGATGACATATTGACAAACATCAATGACGGGAAGGGAACCTTGTTAGCCCTTTTAGACTTTTCTAGGGCTTTCGATTGCATAAATATTCCTTTACTGTTATCTAAACTTCATTTCTATGGGTTCGATATTTCTGCTATTAGATGGTTTGACAGCTATTTTAAGTACCGGAAGCAACATGTGGAACTTTTAGGCGAATACGGCGAGGAATCATGCTCGCAGCCAAAAAAAGTATCTCGGGGCGTCCCGCAAGGGTCCATTCTTGGGCCCTTGCTATTTGTGATATATAGTGCGGATGTTACTTCACATATCCAAAAATGTAAATTCCATATATACGCGGACGACATCCAAATATATACTGAATGCCACCCAAATGATATGCCAACCGCAGTAGGTAATATCAATAGTGACTTAAATAGGATATCTAATTGGGCGGAAGCTAATTCATTAATGTTAAATGGCAATAAATCTAAGTACATGATACTTGGTACAAAAAAGATTGTCACTAAAATTAACGGTCAAGGAGTGCACTTGAACATAAAGGGTATTCCGCTAGAGAGAGTTCATGAGGTTAGAAATTTAGGTTTGATTATGGACGAGCAACTTCATTTTGATTCTCACGTAATAAATGTTGCGAGTAATTGCTTTTACAGGCTAAAAGTATTGTATCAAATTAGAGAATCGTTAAGCACTCAGATGCGTATAAAACTAACTGAATCACTTGTTTTGTCCAAATTTAATTATATGGATATAGTATATGCTCCTAGGCTATTACTTCGCACACAAAAACTCATCCAACGAGTTCAAAACGCATGCGCCCGATTTTGTTTTGAAATACCGCCGCGCACACACGTAACGCCTTTCTTGAATAACGCTAACATGCTTAAAATGAAATTTCGTCAAGATCTCCACATGGCTTGCTTAATGTTCAATCTGGTAAAATATCATACTCCTCCGTATCTCGCCGACAAGCTGTGCTGGCAGCAAGACGTGCGCACCGAGCATCGCACGCGTGCATCCAGCTGGGCGCTGGTTGTGCCGCGTGCCCGCTGCGTCGCATTCCGGGGCAGTTTCAAGTTCGCAGCATCCCGATGTTGGAACGTTTTGCTGCCGCCTCTGCGTAGTCTGCAAACAATTACACTTTTCAAATCAAAATATAAAAACAATTTACTCAGTACGCAAAAGAATACCCCATAGTAAAGACTTACCTCATTGTCTGCAGACTTATAACATAGCGGCATATTGCGTTGTGGCCGGAATGCGGCGCAGTGAATTATGCTCACCAATACATAGTTCCTTTTTCTTCCCTTTGACAATCTTTATGCGTTAATATTGTATTCATATAACATTAATTTACATTGTTTTAGATTGGTCGGATATTTATTATAATATTTATTTATCATTTATTTAATAAATTAAATTATTATTTAATCTATACGTCCGTGCGCTCTCACCGTCTGACGGGTCTATGGAAGATCAGTGCGTCGCGGCTAGCCCGCGGCTATTCACTGAATAGATCCATTTGCACATATACAAACCACTACATTCGGAACAATGCACTCAACGTTGCTACTATTGTTTTTTATTTTTTATTGTTGTCATGTTCCTTTTTTTTATGTAAGTTTATTGTGAATTGTGTGCAATAAATGTTTTTATTATTATTATTATTATTATTCACTATAGTCTTAAACTACAAAAAAAGTAATTTATAACATGTTGGTTTATACCACTTCATTTATTAATCCAGCGGTATTGTAAGAAAACACACTTGTCATCTTTGGTTCATTCACGAAACAAACTCTATGGTACCCGAACGAAAGAAATAAATCCGAAGTAACTTCATGGTAGCTATTCATTTCGTATTTCGGACGCGTATCGGTCGGCCCGTAATTTCGGATGGAAGTTTTCATACATTCAACACTTAAAATTGTTGGGACTACGTATATGAGATAACCGAAATCTTTTTAGTGCGTATTGACTGGGTGCCTGCGAATTTTTGATTAAAATAAAATATCTTCGGACAAGAGAAAACCGCTTGCCAGATGGTATGCAGTACGTTTACCCAGAAACCCATCCATTATCATTTTACAAACACACACATACTAACGTTGAGTTGGTCTATGTATCTTTATTTTACTTATAAAATAAGGAAAAGAAAAGGAAAACAAGAAAAACATGAAATCTACATTTATTTTAAGTGTTTTGAGGTAAATAATAGTACGTCGCTTCCTCGCTGGCGCAGCGCGGCTGTGGGGCAAGTCCCTTATATCGATAGTCATGCCGCACACGCCATACAACAACGCTACGGAGACAGGCATCATTTTATTGCATAAATAAACTCGATACTTTTGGTGCTTCTATAGATTTATTTTTGTTGGAAATCTAGTGGTAAGTCTCTCATATGTTCTTACATGTCCATCTGGGTTATTTCTACCGCCAAGCAGCAGTGTGCATGCACTGTTGTGTTTCGGTTTGAAGGATATTGTAGCCAGTGTAACTAATAGACATAATAAGACTTAACATCTTATGCCTCAGGATGACGAGCGCAGTGGAATGCCACACAGTACTCTGTAACTCAAGGTGCTGGATGGTGATGCTACTGTTTATGGGTGGTAGTAGCACTTAGGTACGATCAGGCTAACGGCAGGCTGTCTCGTCATTTAATGTCATAAAAAAATCTAGACTAGAAGAAAATTGTGGAGTAAAAGATGTTGAAATATATTTTTTATTATAATATTAAGTTATAAGAGCTACGTCAATAAGTGTGTAAAACATATTATGTATAAAAATTGAAACTATTCTCTTGGTCTTTGTCGTATTATATTTCTGCAACCACCTTTTCTCTCTTTATGAGGAACAAACGTTGATCTACGTCTTGCTTACGCCAAACATGCAAGTCCCTCCTCATAGTTATTTCTGTGGATATGCTGCCACTAATTAGCTGTAAATATAATAATCGAACTTTAGGAAAAAATCTACATAGTTAACAATATAATAAGTTGATATTAGTAACAATGAGGATTGAGAGTGATTCTATAAATATAATTAATCGCTAATACTATATGCTCAAAAATACCTAACATTATAGTAATAGGCTCGCCCCCTATCACACCATCGGACGGAATACGCACGGCGAAAAGTGGGTGCACTAGTTGCGCCTCTACCTACCCCTTCGGGGATAAAAGGCGTTAGTATGAATACGTACGTATTAAATTACCAAATAATACACTTCATAAACGATAAGTTCTTCATTGAGTCTACAAAATAATACTTATACTATACTTAAAAGTAATTAAAGAATATTCAATAAAAATTACTTACCATGAGAAGCAACCATGTTCTTTTTCCTACAAAAATGTCTCTGCGTGGATATAGAATGATCCAAAGTAATTATAATTAAACAATTTGTAGATAAACGTATAATAACATTAATTGTATTTTGCAAAAAAATGACATAACGTTGTGACAATGACATAAATATTTGACATTATAATTTGACTTATTTTAATAGTACACGTTTTACTATAGGCTTAAAGAACAAATAATGAACTTAATAATGAGTTGGTTTATATATCTGCATTTATCACAGCGCAGTATGCGAAAACGCACTTATCATCTTTGGTTCGTTCACGAAACAAACGCTATGAACCCGAACGAAAGAAAAGCATTTGACGTAACCAACTTGTAACGTATGCATTTCGTTCGGGTCCGCAATTTCGGATGGACGTTTCATGGTAGACTAGCAGGTCAAACGTTGTATGGAACTTGCCATCATTCTTTGGAAGGAACATAGCATAACCTGGGTAGATCCGAGACTAATTCTTATCTCGGAAAAACTTCACCAACGGATGGAGTGATTCAAGAGGAATGCTTATGTGTATATTACATAAATATTTTGTATGACAAAAAACTAATTTCAGCACGTAATATGCTTTGCTACTTGAGCGAAGCCAGGGCGGGCCGCTAGTATAGCATAATTTAAGATTTCTTATCCTTATGTTGTGCGTGTAAGTGTCGATTTAAAGAACTGCGTTGACTAAATTTCTTATCGCATATTTCACAAATATATGGTTTCTCTCCTGTGTGGCTACTAATATGAGGGTTTAAATTATGTTTTCGGGAACATTTGTAGTCGCAGTACTGACACTTATAAGGTTTCTCTCCTGTGTGGGTTCTAATATGATAATATAAATTTTCTTTTCGGGAAAATTTGTAGTCGCAGTACTCACATATAAAAGGTTTCTCTCCTGTGTGGGTTCTAGTATGAGTATTTAATCGACTCTTGAGTGCACATTTGTAGTCGCAGTACTGACATTTGAAAGGTTTTTCTCCTATGTGGGTGCTAATATGACAATTTAATTTACGCTTTTGCGCACATTTGTATTTGCAGTACTGACATTTATAAGGTTTCTCTCCTGTGTGGGTTCTAATATGAAGGTTTAAATTATTTCTTCGGGAACATTTGTAGTCGCAGTACTGACATTTATAAGGTTTCTCTCCTGTGTGGCTACTAATATGAAGGTTTAAATTATCTTTTCGGGAACATTTGTAGTCGCAGTACTGACATTTATAAGGTTTCTCTCCTGTGTGGGTTCTAATATGATAATTTAAAGATACTTTTCGGGAACATTTGTAGTCGCAATACTGACATTTGAAAGGTTTCTCTCCTGTATGGGTTCTAATATGATAATTTAATCGACCCTTGCGTGCACATTTGTAGTCGCAATACTGACATGTGAAAGGTTTCTCTCCTGTGTGGGTTCTAATATGATAATTTAAATGACACTTTTGTGCAGTATTGTAATTGCATTGTTCACATTGATACTTTTTTTTACCCGTAGTTGGGTGTTCCTTTAAATTATCGATCACTTTAATTTTTCCATGAGTTACAGATTCCTGTATTTTCATGTCAATCTTAATTGGTTCAATAATTACAGGTTTGTGTACATTCATGTGCTTTATAAGTAAAGCTTTGGTATAACACTTTGTACCACATTCATTGCATATAAATTCTTTGTATAAAGACATTTTTTCATTACATACTATTGATGAAGTATTTTCAATATTTATATTTGTTTTACACGTTTCAGGTGACGATATTTTTTCAGATCTATTTTCTATATTGTTTTTGGTTTTGTCTTGTACGTTATTATCATCCAGTTTAGGTTTTTTGTTTAGAGGTGCACCTTAAACATAAATAAATAATGTATTATTATGTTTATATTATTTTTAAACATTATCTTACTTTACGACTAACTTATGTTCGCAACTTCGTTCATGGAAAAATGTTTTTCTAAAAATTCAAATAAAAATTGTAATACGATTTTGAATAAAATGCACTTTAGTTAAATTCTGCGGTCCGTTGAGTCTCGTTACAGCATATAATATTATGGTCTGTGGACTGAGAAGTGTTTCGTTCGAATCCAACTCAGAAAGGTCAGGTAACAGTCGGCGGGTATTGTTTTTAAATTGAATTCTAATACTTTATTGTTCACGTACAATGGACAAAAACAGTATATCCACTAGAAATAAAGTAAAATTGGCGGTCTTATCCCTCAAGGCAATTTCTTACAGTCAACCGTAGCACGAAGACAGGGAAAGGAAAAGAAAGGGCAGTTGAGGTGTACACTATACAAGACAGAATATATTGTGACAATTTACATACATATAATTGTAAATAGACAACAAATACACAAACACACACACGCACACACACACATAGAGGTACATATACTTATATATATACACATATAGATCAATGTAAAAAAAAGTACCTAGTTACATAAACATGAATATAAGGGAAAAGACAATCAATTCAGCAGGAAAGAAAGTGGTTCTTAACCATTTTTTTTTTTAATTGGTAGTGGTTTCGCACGTCTTACATCAACCGGTAACACACTCCACAATCGAATGGCTTGAATGGCAAAAGATTTGTCCATAAATGATGTAGAATGCGCCGCGACTTTCAATATCAGGTTCTTTGATGATCGCAAGCGCTTGTCATGTGTGTAATGAAGAAATTCAAATCGAGATTTAAGATGAGAAGGGCTGAGAGGATTAAAAATAATATTACAAAGGAAAGAAAGTGTGTGGGCATTCCGGCAAAGCCGAATGGGTAACCACTTGAGCTTATTACGAAACTTGGAGACATGTTCATATTTGCGATGTCCAAATATAAAACGGATACAGAAAATTTTATGGCGCTCAAGTTTATTAAGAATTGGTCTTGAGTGAGGTCTAGATAGCTGACATCTGCATAATCAAGGATGGGGAGAAGGGATTGTGCAAGTGAAATCTTAGTGGTAGTAGGCAGAAAAAAAATTGCCGTCGCAATGATCCTGCCGATGCAAACAGTTTACGACTTATTTCCCGAACCTGCGGACCCCAAGAAAGAAATTTGTCCAAACATATGCCAAGGTTTTCGACAGTGTCATTGAACGGGATAATGGTACCATCACAGGCCACAGGTGGTAGTAGCGCCCAGTTTAATTTGGATAGCATTCTACTACTGCCAATTACAATGGCCTGTGTTTTAGATGGATTGACAGACAATCTATAGGCCTTGCTCCACTCACAAATGCACTCCTTATCAAAGTTAATGACCGTCATAGCCTCCGTCATCCCATCCAATGGTGCCTGAATATAAATTTGGAGATCATCTGCATAAAGATGGTAGGTAGAACGAAGTTGATAGGAAATTGAGTTAATAAATACTGCAAAGAGGAGAGGAGACAGAACGCCGCCCTGTGGGACGCCAACCGTTGTAGTGCAATAAGGGGAAAAGAACAATGCCCAAATCTGGTCCCACTCTTTAATGGGAAAGTATGGCCTTGTGAAATGAATCATAATTCACGAAATATTTTTAGAAATTACTTCTAATTATTTGAAGGAAATCCTTTTCGGGGTTTATTTTTCAATAAAACATGACGATTTTGATTCCGTATCCGCCATTTTATTGACATCGTCATTCGCGTTGAAAATATTGTTCACTTAGAGAATTGGATTAATTCTGTAAGGTATTCATAATAATTCATTAAATGTTTTTAAAAATTACTTATATGTCTTCGATAGAAATCCTTCTCTGGATATTATTTTACACTTTAATTAAACGATATTTGATTATATTTCCGCCATTTTTAATGTCCTAGACTCATGACTGTTGTTGACACTTGACAGCGGCATTCTCATCAGTCAAAGTGCACTGTGCAATTCAATAGCCTAGCATTACTAGGGTAAGTAATCAATATAGTTAAAACATCGATATTAATTGATTATCGCAAAATATCGACATTGGTGAAAATATTTTTATATTACGGTCGTCGGTAATCATGCTTTTACATAAATAAAAGAGTAGTATACAGAATTGTCTATATTGGTCCGTGGGTCAGTGACAGATTTCGATGATCAAGTTCCTCTCAAACAATAATTGGTGAGACGCATCATAGACGTGTATCACAAAGCCTCGTGAACGTCAGCTTCGGCTCCGTGGGGGCCATGAGCGGTGGTAGCCTTCCAAACATGTAGAAAAAAAAAAATAATATGCAGTAATTTCCTCCCAACTAAGAATCATTTTAAACTGTGGCTAACCCAAGGCATCAGCTGACGGTTTTTGCACCGGCATACAGCCAGCTGACATTTCATTATCCCGTGGTCATGTGCGCCTAATCATTTGATCCGCAAATCTCTATGGAATCTCCAGGACGGGTAATATTCAGTTCTCCACCTCGTGCCTCAAATTCCTCTGCTACTGGTGAGAGGAGTCCGACCTTTCGTGTTCCTGCACCATCTCTTTACATAAGAGGTCTACATTCGTACTCGTAGGCCATCAAACATTAAGATCTCCTGCTGTGATCTTGGTTAGCAACACAGCGATAGCGAGAGGCCTCCTCCTTTAAACGGCATGAAATCGCTATGTTCTCAATTACGGCTAGCCACAACTTCAATAAGTGATAGGTTATATATTGGACCGCATATTACAACCTCAAAGCCCGAGTGGACGGTTATGGTGGGTTCGGGAGAACCCACGATCGCCCGATATCCCCTATTGGTCGGCTTTTACGACAGACCGCAGATGCTGTAGTGGACTTCCCTAAACGCCCCCAATTCACAGGTCAGGAGACACCGGTCAATTGTCCACCAGGAGTCTCTAACGTCGCTGATGGCAGAGGGATTGGCCCGTTATCGATATCTCCTAGCAATCTTTTCTGATGGAGGACTACTCCGAAAACGTTAACCACTGCAATCTAGAACCTCCGCCTGTCGACGATGGACCAGTAAAACACGATCACATGCACCTGACCGTAAGACACCGCCGTTGGGCAGTTATCACAAGGAACGGCATGACCTACGATCTGCCACAGATACTCTCCGAAACAATATTCTCCGATGAGCACATTTGTCAGTTGATAATTGGACCATCGTTGCTTCGCACCTTGGTGAAATCAGGGTGCACTACTAAGGGGTGCGAAGTCAGGAAACCTCCACGTGGTGCACCCTGGGCAACGGAGCGTCGGTCGAGTTGATCGGCGCAACGGCCAATATCCTGACAACAGTGGTCTCGGCGGTCGTCGCCGCTTTTTGCGGTGGCTGCCGCATTTTTAGATGGTGGGCCCGTTTATTCGGGCGGCTCCCGGTTCATCCGGGAGTGTCGACGGGCTCGGTGTGCGCTAACACCGCCCCGAGCAGGCAGCGGGGGGGAACCTTCCTCTCCGCTGTCACCGTTGCAGATCGTAATCTAGTATGGAGGTCCGTGGACATGTCTCGCGCTCCTGCTGGACCGAGGGTCTTGGCTTAATCGCCCGGACCACGAGGGAGAAAACCTCTATAAAAAGTTCCCCGAATCCCAAGCGGCGGCGCACCGCGAGGGGATGCATGGCCGATGGGTAGTTCGGTCACTAGTGCGACCCCCGCCAGAGTACCGGCTGACCCTCTTGGCGGGTTACGCTAGGCTTACCCAGGTACAGGGGGCACTGCCTGGGTGGACTCTTATTTCCCCCATACTCGTGGGACTAATCATGGAAAACTTAAATCCCAAAATCCAACTGACGAGGTTGCCTACTCCAGTTCCGGCTGGAGAGGCGGAGATTGGTGGGCGAAAGCCCGCCGATGGTGTTAGAAGAGTCGGCGCGGGCAGGAAGCCCACAGGCTCCGACTCAGAATCGAGTGGGAGCGTTTCCTCCGTTCGGAGCCGTAGGCTTTGGAGGAAACGCTCAGAGCTGCATAACAGCAGCAGGTCGTCCCTAGGGAGCGACACTGAGGAGCCGGTCCCGAAGTCGCAAGCGACAACCGGACGCGGCAGGGGAGGACCATCCTTGGTCGACGATTCCGTCGACCAAAGGAAAAAAGCCAAGGCGCGCGATCTCCTGCAGCGCAGGGAGGCCCGCCAAAGGGCGAGGAGGGAAGAGAGCGGTGAGGGCATGGTCCTTCGCTCCGCCGCTAAGCCGAAGGTGCCCGCCGAGGCGGTAGTAGCCGCGGAACCGGCTCCCAGCGTTCGCCCTAAAGGCGACGCTAAGAAGTGGCGGGACAGATGCGCCAAGCTGGAGGAGGCGGTGAAGGAGCTGAAGCGTGAAAACGCTTCCCTCCTTCGCCGTCTGGAGGAGCTGGCATCAGTGGAGGCCAAGTGGCAGGCCAGGCTGGAGTCGGTGCTCGCAGGGCCGGCCCAGAGGCCTCCGCTAGCCCACGAGAGGAGGCCCACCCCCGGGGACACACCACTCCCCGTCCAGGGTGGTTTCGTTGGAGGAGCTCCCCAGCCTTCTTCTAAGGGGAAGGGGAGGGGGAAGGGGAAAGGAGCAGTGCAGCCTGCTCCTCTCAAGGCTCCTGCCATTGTGGCCGGGCCCTCCACCTCTGCTGCCGTGGCGGTCGCTGGGCCGTCTGGGGTCCCCAAGAAGGGGAGGGGGAAAGGTGGTCCCCGTGCTCCCCCCGTCGCGAAGTCCGCTCCGAGGGAGCCCCGCCCACTGCCACCGGCCCCAGCGTCCATGGACGCTGAATGGACCGTGGTGGTGGGTAAGAAGAAGCGGGGGAAGCACACCCCCGCCGCGGCGCCTGCAGTGAAGCCCCAGCAGAGGAGGCAGAGGCGTAAGGAGCCCAAGCTGCGTCAGCCACGCTCGGCAGCCATAGTGCTGTCGCTGACGCCAGCGGCGGTGGCCAAGGGGCTCACTTACGCCAAAGTGCTCACGGATGCCCAGCACCGCGTAGACCTCGCCGGCCTCGACATCGACAGGTTGAGGCCCAAGGTGGCAGCCACGGGTGCCATGTTGTACGAGGTGCCCGGGGCTGAGTCGGAGCGAAAGGCGGACTCCCTCGCCGCAAGGCTGAGGGAATGCTTTGGCGGGTCGGACGATGTCCAAATCTCTCGGCCCACCAAATGCACGGAGCTGCGGCTGTCGGAGCTAGATCCTGCAGCTACGTCCGAGACGGTCGCAGCGGCCCTTTGCCTTGCTGGCGAGTGTGCTGCGGACGCGGTAAAGGTGGGCCAAATCCGGCCCGATCGCTCCGGCCTGGGCTCCGTCTGGGCCAAGGTGCCGACCAGGGCGGCACAAAAAATAAAGGCGGGCCGCCTGAAGGTGGGGTGGACTGTGGCCCGGGTGACCGTGCTCGGGGCGCGCCCGATGCGCTGTTACCGTTGTTTGGAGCACGGTCACACGCAGAGCACCTGCGTCGGAGGACCGGACCGCAGCGATTTGTGCTATCGCTGCGGTAAACCGGGCCACAAAGCCCGTGAATGTGAGGCCGCGCCGAACTGCGCAGTCTGCGCGGCCGCAGGGAGGCCCGCCAAACATCCGGTGGGCGGGAAGGCGTGTCCCGCCCCCTCCCGTCGCGATAGGCGCCGCGACGGGATACGAAGTGCTGCTGCCGCTGGGGCTTCGACCCAGCCGCAGTCAGCGAGCCCACCGCAAGGGGCCGCGATGGATGTGGTAGAGATCGCCCAATAATGGAATTAAATTTCCTCCAGGCGAACATCAACCACTGTGCCAGTGCCCAGGACCTGTTGTCCCAAAGCCTGGCGCAGTGGTCGGTGCAAGTGGCCGTGGTCGCTGAGCCGTACTTTGTCCCCCCACGGGATAACTGGGCTGGGGACCTTGACGGCTTGGTGGCCATCATCAGCCGGGGCGCCGCTGGCTCCCCACCCTTCGAAAAAGTAGCGAAGGACAGGGGATGCGTGGCGGTTCTGTTGGGAGACATTTGGATAGTAGGAGTGTACTTTTCTCCCAACAGACCCCTCGCCGAATTCGAGTCTTTCCTCGTTCGGCTGGGGGCCTTGGTGGAACAAGGCCAACCTCACCCGGCGGTCGTCGCCGGCGACTTCAACGCCAAGTCCGTGGCTTGGGGTTCGCCGGCGACGAAAGGTCGTGGTCGGGTCCTGGAGGAATGGGCGATCTCTGTCGGCCTGGTCGTCCTGAACAGGGGGTCGGTGGACACGTGCGTGCGGCACAACGGCGGGTCTATTATAGACCTGTCGTTGGCGAGTGCCGCCGTCGCACGCCGTGTCCGGGACTGGAGAGTCCTCGTGGGCGTGGAGACGTTGTCGGACCATCGTTACATCAGGTTCGGCGTCTCCGCGTCCCCGAGTGTCCAGTCCGGTGGTGTACCGAGTGCCCCAAATCAGGACGGCCCGCGGTGGGCGCTTCGTCGCCTCGATGGGGAGGCCCTAGTGCTGGCCGCTCTGGTCATGTCGTGGCTCCCCGTGCCGGACGGGCCGGTACGGGTTGAGCAGGAGGCGGAGTGGTTCGGGGTGGCAATGTCGGATGTCTGCGACGCCGGCATGCCCCGAGCTCTCCGCCGTTCGCCGGTGCGACAGGTGTACTGGTGGTCAGCGGAGCTAGCGCAGTTGCGCGCGTCGTGCGTGGCTGCGCGCCGCCGATACGCCAGGCATCGTCGTCGCCGGCTAAGAGACGAGAATCACGCAGACCAGGAGCGGCAGCTCTATGGCCTCTACAAAGAGGCAAAGAGAGCGCTGCGGGTGGCCATTCATGGGGCCAAGGTCGCGGCACGTAAGGCGTTCGTGGGGACTCTCGACAGGGACCCGTGGGGGCGCCCTTACCGGATGGTGATGAAGAAGCTTCGCCCAGCGGCGCCCCCGCTGTCGCAGAGTCTCCGGCCAGAATTACTAGCCAACGTCGTCGCGGCCTTGTTCCCGGCCACCGTGGAGTTCACTCCTCCACCGATGGCGCCACCGGATGTGGCGTCATCGTCGAATGAGAATCCGGCAAGGGATATCCCGGAGGTTTCGCCCGCTGAAATGCGGGCGGCAGTGCTTCGGCTGCGGAGCAAAAACACGGCCCCAGGGCTCGATGGCATCCCCGGGAAAGCCTGGGTGCTAGCCCTCGAGTACCTGGGCCCGAGGCTCCGCAGCTTATTCACCGCCTGCCTGGAGCAGGGCGTCTTCCCGGTGCGTTGGAAAACCGGGAAGCTCGTCCTGCTGAAGAAGGGGGGACGACCCGCAGAGTCGCCGTCGGCCTACCGGCCCATCGTGTTGCTCGACGAGGTGGCAAAGCTCATCGAGCGCATCATCCATACCCGCCTCGTCGAGCACCTCGATAGGGTCGGTCCGAATTTGGCCGACGAACAGTATGGATTCAGGAGGGGACGTTCCACTGTCCATGCGATTCTGCGGGTGAAGGCACAGGCGGAGGATGCAGTGGCCAGAGGCAGTGTAGTGATAGCGGTGTCGTTGGACATATCCAACGCATTCAACTCGCTGCCCTGGCCCTGCATCCACGAGGCACTGCGGTACCACGTGGTGCCGCCCTATCTCCGGCGTCTGGTGCACGCGTACCTGTCTGACAGGCACGTGGTGTATCCGGGCGCCGATGGGTGGCACCGAAGAGCGATGTCGTGCGGTGTTCCACAGGGCTCGGTTTTGGGCCCTCTCCTGTGGAACATCGGGTACGACTGGGTGCTCCGTGGTTCCAATCTCCGGGGCGTCGGCGTGACTTGTTACGCCGACGATACGTTAGTCACAGCGACTGCTGGGACCTTCCGGGACGCCGCAACTCTGGCGGCGGCGGGCACCGGCCAAGTAGTTCGGAGAATCCAACGTTTAGGGTTGAAGGTGGCCTTCGAGAAAACCGAGGCCGTGTGTTTTCACGGACCTCGGAGAGGGCCACCGGCCGGTGCCGGCATCGTCGTTGGGGGGGTGCGGATCCCCATCGGCTCTAGCATGAGGTATCTAGGTTTAGTCCTAGATAGCCGATGGCGATTCCGCACCCACTTTAAGGAGTTGAGGACGAAATTGTCCCGAGCAGCGGGCGCTCTTTCCCGCCTGCTGCCCAACCTGGAAGGTCCTGGCTTCCCTTGCCGGAGGCTGTATCACGGAGTCGTGCGGTCCATAGCCCTTTATGGCAGCCCCGTTTGGGCTGACTCCCTGGGCCGCCCCTGCGTCGCCCTTCTGCGCGCCCCGCAGAGAGCTTTAGCGCAGCGGGCGGTCAGGGCGTACCGCACGGTCTCTTTCGAGGCGGCTTGCCTATTGGCCGGATTTCTGCCCTGGGACCTGGACGCCAAATCCCTTGCCGATGTATTCCATTGGCGGGAGGAGGCGTTCAGTCGCGGGGAGCGTCCGGCCCTGAAGGAGGTGGAGGCCAAGAGGGCCGCCTTACGGCGAGCCGCCGTGGAGGAGTGGCGTCTCAGGCTGGAGGCCCCGTCGTGGGGGCACCGGGTCGTAGAGGCAGTGCGTCCTGTCTTTGCCGAATGGCTGGACAGGCGCCACGGAGCGGCAACATACCGCCTGACGCAGGTGCTCACCGGGCATGGCTGCTTCGGTGAGTTCCTGTTTCGGGTGGTAGGTGTAGAGGAGTCGGCCGTGTGTCACTATTGTGACAACTGCCCAATGGACACGGCCCAACATGTACGAGGCAGCGTGTCTCACGCTGCCTCGTACACCAAAAGGAGGACACGGTACGGTGTTTCGGGGGCTTCTGAGCCCTCGCAACAGGAAAAGGACCGCAACAGCGGTACGTGCAGGGGCGGTTGCGGACGACAACTTAGACGTGAGTCGGAGGAAGCCCGCAGCCGTCCCTAATGCGCCGAGGATGGCATTTAAAAAAAAAAAAAAAAAGGGTGCACTACTAAACGTCTGGGCACCAAGGACGGATTCCGCTGGAGAGCATTGCACAGGAATTCGGAGGTTCAAGGTTTCGGCCGAAAAAGTACTGCTATAAAGGATCATGGACCACATAACTCCGTGGCATAAAGTATGGTTAGCGATACCAGGACCCAGGTTAAACAGCAAGCTTGAAAGAGCGCAGCTGCGTATGGGCGCGTGGGTACAGAAGGCATAGCCAAGATGCCTTTTACAATAGTTTACGCTAATAGCCATTTTTCTGTTATTAACTTTAAAAACCCAAGTCGACCAATAACTGTGATTAAAATTTTACAAGAAAAATGTTCTTTTTTTCAAATCCACGTCGGCGCGGCGCCTATATCTACATCGAACTATATATGACATCGGTCATGTGGCTCGCCGGAAGCCTGATAACTTAGAAAAGCTCATACTAGTTGGCCGCATGAACGGGAAACGGAACAGAGGAAGAGCACCTACCCGATGGACGGACACTATTAGGGAACGCACCCGGGCGGCCTGGAGAGCACTAGTGATGGGAGTTTTTAATAACGGTCACGACCCTCAGTCTTGAGGAATCGACTAAGAAGAAGATATATGATATTTGAAACCCAATCATTGATAAAATTTGACAATAAAAATTAAAAGTATGCACAAAATCCACGCCGTTTAAATTAGGCGGCGGCGGCGGCGAAGCGCGGGTCCTGCGCGGCGGCGTGACGCCGGCGCGGCGCCCATGTCTAACTTGGATACACATTCATTTAATTGACCACCACCACCATCATACCAGCCCTGCATTTAATTGAAAAACACTCACGCCGTTTATCTCTGAGGGGGTAGGCAGAGGCGTAACTAGTGCACCCACTTTTCTCCGTGCATATTCCGTCCAGTGATGTGATAAGGGGTGAGCCTATCGGCATATCAGGCATAAATTCCAAACTCTGGGCTGATACTGAATTTAAAACCCAATATCACTTTGCCCGACCCGGAAATCAAACCCAAGTCCCAGTCCCACCGTAATACGACTACACCACTAAGGCAGTCTTGCGCCCCGCAGAGAGCTTTAGCGCAGCGGGCGGTCAGGGCGTACCGCACGGTCTCTTTCGAGGCGGCTCGCTTATTGGCCGGATTTCTGCCCTGGGACCTGGACGCCAAATCCCTTGCCGATGCATTCCATTGGCGGGAGGAGGCGTTCAGTCGCGGGGAGCGTCCGGCCCTGAAGGAGGTGGAGGCCAAGAGGGCCTTACGGCGAGCCGCCGTGGAGGAGTGGCGTCTCAGGCTGGAGGCCCCGTCGTGGGGGCACAGGGTCGTAGAGGCAGTGCGTCCTGTCTTTGCCGAATGGCTGGACAGGCGCCACGGAGCGGCAACATACCGCCTGACGCAGGTCCTCACCGGGCATGGCTGCTTCGGTGAGTTCCTGTTTCGGGTGGTGGGGATAGAGGAGTCGGCCGTGTGTCACTATTGTGACAACTGCCCAATGGACACGGCCCAACATACGTTGGAGTGTTGTCCAGCCTGGGATGAAGAATGCAGCGCTCTTAGAGCAGTCGTCGGAGAAGACCTCTCGCTGCCGGCCGTGGTCGCTTCCATGGTCGGCGGTCGGGAGGCCTGGCAGGCGGTGGCCCACTTCTGCGAGGCGGTCCTCTCGCGGAAGGAGAGTGCCGAGAGGGATCGCCAGCGCAGTGGTGATCCCTCCCGCCGCCAGACGAGACGTAGGAGGCGTCGGGTGGACGACTGACCGACGTCTCCCGCCCTGTGGATTGGGGGCGTTTGGAGAATTCCACCACGGTATCCCCTGCATGTCGTAAAAGGCGACTAATAGGGGCCTCCGGGGGTCACGGGTGGGCGGGACGTGCCGCCCACCTATTAGTCTAGCCAAATTCTATGACCCCGTGATTGACGGCAGCGTGTCTCACGCTGCCTCGGACGCCAAAAGGTGGGCACGGTACGGTGTTACGGGGGCTTCTGAGCCCCCGCAACAACATGAAAAGGACCGCAACAGCGGTACGCGCAGGGGCGGCTGCGGACGACAACTTAGAGAGTCGGAGGAAGCCCGCAGCCGTCCCTAATGCGCCGAAGATGGCCATGAAAAAAAAAAACAAAACTAAGGCAGTCTAACTTAACTGACACCTTTGGTTAAAAAGTACTACTTAAGTGGGTAGTAGTAAAACTGTATTCTTGTTGTCAGCTACGAAGCAGAATCAACGTGTTTACGGACACCATAAATAAGATAAAAAAAAGAAATGTGTTTACGATAATATTGTGTTTCATTAAACATAACAATATATTACCTTTGTCCTTTCTAATCTTTTTCTTTTTGACGTTCAGTTTGATGCTTAACTTCTTTAAAGGCAAATCGGCTTCAGAATCTGAACATCTTGGTTGAGAACCATTATTGTCATCAGCGTCATTATCACAAGAACTTTTAGACTCATCCTGATTGCTATTATTTATACCACAAGAAGGCTTACACCCTTCTTTATTACTAAAATCACAATTCTCTGTGATTTCTGGTTTAACCACAACAGTTGCACACAACGAATTTGTGATATCGTCATCATTCAAAATGCTCTGAGAACCCGCATTGAAATCTGGTGGTGCCTCTGGTGTATCTGAAAATATTTAAGCAATCTTACTTCTTAGTTCTGCAAATCGACCACCGATAATACTCAGAAAGATGCTAGAAGATCTGGCTAAAGAAAGCGAGCTGGTAGGATTAACAATGAACACCAACAAGACTAAGCTAATAACTAACCATGACAAAGTGGAGATAGATGTGAATGATAGAATAATATGCTACCAAGACGAATACATTTATCTAGGGCAAGTCATCTCTGCAAAGAATATGGGAGAGAAGGAAATTGATCGACGTGTAGCTAACTCATGGAAGAGATACTGGTCGCTGAAGCAGGTGTTGAAAGATAGGGATTTTGATATGAGACTGAAAAAGAAACTGTTTGAATCATGAATCTTACCAGTTTTAACATATGGATGCCAAACATGGGGTATCGAACAAGACCTACATACTAAACTAGCAGTTTTTCAGCGCGCAATGGAGAGGAGTAGGTATGTTGGGGGTGAGAAGGAAGGACAGAAAGAAAAATGCGGAGATAAGGAAAGAAACCAAAGTAACTGATGTAACTTCTAAAATCAAACTATTAAAATGGAGATGGACCGGGCATCCAATAAGAGGTATAGATAAGTGGAGCAGAAGGATGATGGTTTGGCATCCAAGAACGGGAAAAAGGAAAAGAGGAAGGCAGAATACTCGGTGTGAAAATAAATAAATGCGAAGGGTGTGAAAATGTTTGAATGTCTGTTCGAAGTAAACTTCAAAACAAATTAACAGATTTGTATGAAAGGACATGTCCAAAAACGGTCTTTAAATTCTAACAAAGATACTTTATATATATCTGGATAATACTCCCAAAAACCAGGCCTTTGCCATATATCGTATAATAAAATTATAAATTCCTCCGATTTCGAGATTTGTATAATTTAATTTTACTTGAAACTACACTTGATATAAAAAAAAAAAATTAAATGGAAGGGGGTTTAAAATATTTCTTTAATGGATCCAGGATCCATATTTTTGCCTCTGTAATATCCATAAAGTTTGATCCTGGTTGCATTTTGAGGTCCAGCACCCATACAAAACATATACATACACAAGTTTTTAATCTTGAATTATGTGATGTTATTAATGTGATGGATATTATTTGTCTATTTGTCATGTATGAAATGGGGGTAGATAAAAAACAGTTAGTCTGAATGTGCTCTTGTGAAAAGTGAATGTGGATCTACAATAATTACGTGATTAATGTGAGTACATAACGCACTGGTTTTGCCAGGTCGAAAGTTTTGTGCATTGTCTAAAGGGTGAAATAATTATCTTGGGTGACCTAAACATGAATAGTGCGTCCGAAAATATCAAAAATTATTATTGTTATTTTTTATCGTTTTGTAATTTGAGAGAGAGGAATGATGTGCTAAATTCGTATGGAGGAGTGCTAGATGTGGTTCTTGTCCAGGAAAGTGAAAACACAATGATTTCTGCCGTTACAAATACTGAGGGCATTGTACATCCCGACGGATACCATCCAGCGTTAGACATCTCAGTTAAGTTAACCACTCTCAAACATAGGAATTTTTCTGAACCAAGCAATATAGATTTAAATTTCGATTGGAACTTTCAGAGCTGCGATTTTGAACAACTTTTCTCTCTTTGCTCCCAAGTATCATGGGCGGATATTTATAATTCAAATGATGTGAGCACAGCTACAAATTATTTCTATCAAATTATGTATAATATTTTTAATGCTTGTATTACCAAAAAGCGACGTAAAGCGAACAACAATAGACGCTATCCGGTTTGGTTTACCGCTGAATTGATACGTGAATTAAAACTAAAACTTAGATTGCATGCGAACTGGAAACGAAGCAAATCAAACAGAGCTTATGAACTATTTTCCAAACAAAGAGCTGCCTTAAAGCTTAAAATTGCATCAGAATACCGGTCGTACATAAAACTGATCGAAAGCAACATCACAGCTAAGCCACAAGATTTTTGGGTATATATATCTAACCTGCGTTCCAAGGGAGGCTTCGAACCCAATATAGCCTTTCAAGGACAAACATACACTGGCGTTGCAGCAGCTGAGGCATTCGCCAAGTTTTTCTCAAGTGTTTTCTTGGACGAGGTTCCGCTTTTGAAAACTGATAACTTTAATCACTCAATTTCATGTAATAATAGCTGTTATGTCGACATACCTAAATTTGCAGTCAAAGATATAGAATACGGTATTAATAAATTAAAATCATGTAACTCAGTTGGTACCGATCATATTCCATCTTATTTCCTAAAGCTTTTAAAAGAATTCCTATTGCATCCACTGTGCCACTTATTTAATCTCTCATTACAAAATGGAGTATACCCACATCAATGGAAGCTCTCAAGAGTTACTCCCATACCAAAAACTTTTAATAAATGCAATGTCGAGGAATATCGCCCCATTGCAATATTGCCCACAGTTGCAAAAGTTTTCGAGAATATTCTGCACAGACACATTTACAAGCAAGTTGAAGTTTATTTGACTAACCAGCAACACGGTTTTAGGCCTCGAAGATCAGTGGACACTAACCTTCTTACCCTTGTGGAGTATATTTCATCCAAACTAGATTATTGTGACCAAGTTGATGTCCTATATTTCGATTTTAAAAAGGCGTTTGACAGGGTCGACAATGACATATTACTCGCCAAACTTAATGACCTAGGATTTACCCCAAGGCTTTTAATTCTCCTTGCCGACTACCTCCGCGACCGTCAACAATTTGTTAGACTAGGTATCTACGAATCCAAGCCCTATCATACACGTTCTGGGGTTAGCCAGGGATCAATACTCGGCCCCTTACTTTTCCTGTTAATGGTAAACGACCTACCTTCGGTTCTCAAATACTCTAAATGTCTCCTATATGCAGACGACCTCAAAGTATATATGAAAATCAAGTGTGATGCTGACTATTTGGCATTACAAAAAGATATAGACGCTGTTTATAACTGGAGCAGAGGCAACAAAATGGAGTTTAACCTGGACAAATGTCGAGTAATGACTTTTGGTCGGGCGCGACATTTAATTCATTACAACTACAGGCTAGGGGATACCATTATACGCCGAACTCTTACAATGCGAGATTTGGGCGTTACTTTCGACCAAAAGCTCACTTTCCACGATCACGTCATAACTTTAGCCAGGGAATCCTTTCGTAAGCTAGGATTTGTAATGCGAAATACTTACGACTTTCAAAATCATAACGTATTGAAACTTTTATACAACGCCCTAGTGAGAAGTAAGTTGGAATCTAGCGCGGTCGTGTGGAATCCATACGAAAGCAAATACATTTTACTTTTAGAAAAAGTACAGAAGACTTTTCTGAGATGCCTATACAAGCGTGCGAATGGATATTATCCTTATTTATATCCGACGTTGTTTTTGCTAGGTTGTCTTGGGTATAATTCTCTTGAAGTCCGGCGTAACATGCAACAAATTTTAATTATTTATAAAATACTTCATAATATTGTAGATGTACCTGACTTACACAACGAGCTCTTTCGCATTTTTGTTCCTAACAATTATGGCCGAACTCGGAATCACTCACTATTTGCGATACCACTTAGTAGAACAATTGCGAGATCAAAATCTCCCTTGCCTCGCAGTCTCAAAACATTAAATCGGTTCCTGGACTCGAAACCAGAGTGTGATATGTTTGCGAGTGACAGGCGAGAATTTTTATTAGAATGCTTGAGGTTCTGCGAGTACGATTGAAAGGCTATCTATATTAGTGTAATTTAAAATTTGTTGTATTGAATAGTGTAAGTGGTTTGTTCCGTACTATTCACAGTAAATAAATAAATAAATAAATAAATAACAGTGGCGAGGAAGAAATCAGTATAAAAGTGAAAACTAAGTGAAATAAGTGTTATGAACATATAAATAACTATGGGTATAAAATTTAACGAGTTTGACTTGGCACATGGTCGTTGGCAAAATTATATCGAAAGATTTTCGTATTGTCTGGAGGCTAGTTCAATTGAAGAAGATGCAAAGAAAAAAGCTAATTTGCTCGCAGTTTGTGGCCCTGAATTATATGAGTTAATTGTTCTTTGAGTTCACCAAAGAAATTAAGTGAGGTTACTTTCAATAGCATTGTCGAAACTTTGAACAATCATTGCCATCCAACGCCTAATGAAATAGTTGAATCGTATAGGTTTCACACTAGGAATCAAAAGGAAGGTGAAAAAATGAGGAATTATATAGCTCAGTTACGGAAATTAAGTTTATATTGCAATTTTGTGGATCTAAATAGCACTTTAAGAGATAGATTGGTGTGCGGAATAATGGAAAGGATATTAAAAAAAAAATGTTACAACAAAGTCAGTTATCATTCGAACAAGCTTATGAAATTGCACTGTCATTTGAAACGGCAAATATAGATTCAAATATTATTGTACAAACTGCCCAAAGCTCATGCAATCCAGAACAAGACATGGGGGAGCCTATGGAAGTGAATAAGGTGACAACTAAACAAAATTCTCATATGCAACAGAAATCAAACCGTTTTCTTTGTGGTAAGTCACATAATAGGCAATGTAAATTTCGCTGGAGTAAATGTTTTCATTGTGGGAAAATAGGACACATAGAACCGGCTTGTTTAGTGAAAGCAAAGGCAACAAATAAACATATCGCTGAATGTAATGGATTGTATGAGGTAAGCATTAACATTATCAGGCAAGATAAAGTAGATCCGTTTGTTATTAAAGTATTGTTAAATGGTACAGAATTGCCAATGGAAGTGGATTCAGGCTGCCCATACACCATTGTTAATGAGGACCCAGCTAGAATCATATGGAATAGGAAATTACCTAAATTAGAAATAGCCGATATTAAAGTCATATACTGATGGAAAGTTAATGTTACTAGGAGAAACCACAGTTAATGTTACATTTAAGAATAATAGGCAAAATATGAAGATACTTATAGCAAAAGGTAGTGGCTCAAGTCTTATAGGTAGAAATTGGTTTTCTAATTTGGCAATAATTATTCATGGGATAAACAATGTTAAGTTGAGTGCAGATAACAAAGCGAAAACTTCTATAATATTAAATAAATATAAACAGGTGTTTGAGAAGTGTTTAGGAAAATATACAGGACCGGTGGTGTATATAACACCAGTTGAAGAAACAGTACCAAGATTTATAAAATGTAGATCCATACCATTTGCTATAAGAGAAAGAGTCTTCAAGGAAATAGATAGATTAGTAAAAGAAGATGTACTTGAACCAATAGCACACTCTGAATGGGCCACACCTATAGTCCCAGTTTTAAAGTCAAATGGTGGGATGAGATTATGTGGAGACTATCGATCAACAGTTAATGCGGTTACAAACACTGACACATATCCATTGCCTACATTTAGTGAAGCGTTTGCGGAACTACAAGGGGGGGTAGTATTCTCTAAGATTGATTTGGAGCAAGCGTATACACAGTTGGCTGTGGATGATCAAACAGCAACTTTATTAACTTTAAATACCCCTAAAGGTCTTTACAAGATGAAACGTTTGGCTTTCGGTGTTAAGGCATGTCCAGAAATATTTCAAAGGCTGATGACCTCATTATTAGCTCACATCAAGGGGATTGCAATTTTATTAGACGATATACTTGTATGTAGCAGCAACATAAATCAACATAATGAAAGGCTAGAACAGGTATTGCAAAGATTAATAAAAGCCGGCCTAAAAGTGAACCGAGAAAAGTGTATGTTTACAGTGCTAAAAGTTACATTCCTGGGATATATTGTAGATGATGAATCTGGTATACATCCTAGTAAAGAGAAGATTGAGTGCATTGAAAAGACGGAGGCACCTCGGAATATTAAAGAATTACAGGCATTTTTAGGGCTGCTTAATTTTTATGATAGATTTTTGCCACATAAAGCCACAATAGCTGAACATTTATACCGGTTATTAGGAGAATCTAAATAGAAATAGAACAAGGAACATCACACCGCTTTCGAAACTTTGAAGTCAATGCTGTCTAGTGATGATACTTTAGTTCACTATGATAGCAAGAGAAAGCTAATAATGTCATGTGATGCATCGCAATTTAGACTTGGAGCGGTTCTGAAACATGAGATGGATGATGGAACGTTGAAACCAATCATGTTTGCATCAAGGACAATGAATGTACATGAGCGAAATTATGCCCAAATAGACAAAGAAGCTGCATCAATAGTTTTTGTATTAAAGAAATTTCACCAATATATAAGTGGTCGAAAGTAATTATAAAAACAGATCATAAGCCATTATTGGGTATTTTTGGACCAGGCAAGCCAATTCCCAACATAATTTCACCCAGGATGTTGAGATGGGCATTATTATTGAATTCATATGATTATGAGATTGAATATGTACAGGGTAAGAGTTTGGGTAATGCAGATGCTTTAAGTCGTTGGCCAGCAGTGGAAGTGCCTACCAAAGATAAGTGTGCAGGAGTACTTTTAATAGTAGAGACCCCACTAGAATTAGAATTTACAGCAAGAGAAGTGACAAGATTTACAGGAAGAGATAAAATATTAAGTAAAGTATTATATTGGATAAGAGATGGATGGCCCACCAAGGTAGAGGAAGATTATAAATTATTTTGGCTGCGGAGAAATGAATTATCCGAGTATAATAATTGTATATTATGGGGTAATAGGGTGGTTATATCGGAAAACATGCGGAAGCAAATTCTGGAAGAATTACACAGAAACCATGATGATATAGTCATCACCAAGGCATTGGCCAGGAGCTTTTTTTGGTGGCCTGCAATGGATAAACAAATAGAGTCAATGTTAAAAAAACTGTAACATATGCTCAGAGAATAGAAATATGCCAACCCAAATCACACATTATTGTGTACAAACCCATAAACCTTGGTCTAGGTTGCATGTTGATTATGCTGGACCATTTCAAGGAAAATACTTTTTTATACTTGTAGATGCTTATTTTAAATGGCCAGAAGTAAAGATAGTCAAGGACCTGAGTAGTACTATTTTGATCAGCACATTGAGAGATATTTTCACAGAGCAAGGACTACCTGACACGATTGTGAGTGATAATGGCAGAAGTTTTATATCCAACGAGTTTAAAAAATACCTGAAGAGTAACGGTATTAGGCAGATATTGATTGCTCCCTATCGTCCAGCATCAAATGGAAACGCTGAACGTACAGTGCAAACAATAAAGAATAAGCTGAAGAAGATAACATCCGCGAACCTTGGCATGTACGGCTGCCTAAAATACTATATGGGCTACGGGCTACCCCTAATAGCGTGAATGAAAAAACTCCGGCTGAACTATTGAACATCCAAAGGTTTAGAACTAAATTTGATTATCTTAACCCCTATCTTTTAAAAGCAAGAAAACAGTGCTGAGGAGAAAAATGAGAGGTTGAAGGTAAGATCCTTCAGTATTGAACAATCAGTATATGTCCGGAATTATGGTAAGGGGCCTAGATGGTTACCAGGAATAGAAGAAAATAAAGTAGGAGTTTGCAGATACTTCGTGCGGTGGAATGGAAAAATGTTGTTACGACATATTAATCAGATGCATATCAGAGAAATTACTAAGGATGGACAGAACTCAGGAAAAATTCTAGAGGCAGAGCGAACTATAGACAATAGTGATGAGGATGAGGAGGTGGATATACCATCACCAAGAAAATGGGCTGACATTATTGGAGTATCAGGCCCACAAGACTTAGTTCTACCGGACAATACCGGAGAACTGACACGGAATAAAAGAGCACTTTCAACCTCACCACCATCAGATGTATCGAAGAAGACAAAAGCCGGGAGGCATTATAGCCTTGACAACAGCTTAGAAGATGAAGATAATGAAATTTATGCCGAATAACCATAGCCTAAATTGTCAATACCATATTACAAAATAATTAGTGAATCCCCATACTTTAATAATTAATAATATAGACAATAAAAAATATAACAATAACTTTATTTAGTGATACAATAGTTGTAGTGATAAAAGTGGACTTTGAGGTGCAGAACTATCTAAAGGGGGAAGGCATGTCATGTATGAAATGGGGGGTAGATAAAAAACAGTTAGTCTGAATGTGCTCTTGTGAAAAGTGAATGTGGATGTGCAATAATTACGTGATTAATGTGAGTACATAACATTATTTATTTGTTAAATATATTTTTTAATGAATGTTGTTAGAAACTATCTTAGGGCCAATTTAACCCCTCGAGCCCGGAGCGCTGGCCACACTGGCGCAAGCGCAATTTTCGCGTGTCTGTCAACACGCGAAAATCGACCTACACGCACACACATAAGGCGCGTCAACACGCACACATATCGAGTTTGACAGCTGTCAGACCGGCCCGATCTGGCCGGACGGTACTCGAGGGGTTGAATGTACGGTACTCACATTTGACATCTGCCAGTTGTAACTAAATAGTGAGATGATCTGCTTACAACACATCGATTACATTAATTGAATCGATACGAACATCAAACATCTGTGAATTGAATACAGTTATTGTGAAAAAGTACTTATAGGTACTGTTATTTTATTTAAGTTCCATTAAAAATCAAATAAAAAAAAATCGATACCAAATCAATGTCCCATTATTATTTTCTATCGTAAATTGAGATTTATATAACAAAAATGTAACATAAATGGATTTATTTCTATCTGATTATCTTTGTATTTTTTTAGTTTATGAATAGAATGATATGTTTTATTATAATCACAATGTTGGTATTAATTAATCGTTAAACGTTCCTTCAAAATTAAGCCCTCGCGTGCCGGGAGCGTGGATCCACGCTCGGGCTGATTTCTGCAAAATGTATGAAAACTGAACATCTACAGGTTGTTTCTTTTTAGCTTATTTTTGGGTTTCCATTGGATGCAAATCTTAATTATATATTAGAATTGAAAAAAATGGCCGCCATTTTGAATTTCTTTGTTTTAAGGCCAATCGACCTCAAAATCGGTATCTGGGCAGGCCTGTAAGTACAAAAGACGGATCGAATGTTAGAATTGAAAAAAGTGGCCACCATTTTGAATTTCTTTGTTTTAAGGCCAATTGACCTCAAAATCGATACTTGGCATGCCATTGATAGTAAAAGTCAGATCTAACGTTATACTTAAGAAAAGTGGTCGCCATTTTGTACTTCTTTATTTTAAGACTGATTGGATTTAAGATAGATATTTGGGCTTGTCTTTTAGCCAAAACTAATTAATCGAGGTTGGAATTTTAAGAACTGCATTCCATATTAAATGTTCTTGTTTTAAGGGCTATTGGTTTTAAATTCAAAATCCGCTGGACATGGCCACAAACTATAGTAGGTTTTAATTATAGCACTTTTAAATAATATCACCATCAAAGCTTATTCAATTCTCTTCAATAACGATATCGCAGCTTTGTTATGTCACAAAATAAGGGATTTGTCTTCGAGTTTAAGAAGTGGCCCGTGGCAGCAAACAGCTAATAAAGTAAATTCTACTGTGAAAGCATCAAAATCGGTTAAAAATCCGGGGGTCGTTAGCAATTCAACAATGGCTATAAGCATAATTAGCCGCGTAGTAGAAATTATCTTACTATATTTTTCTTCCCCTACATCGTTATGCCCTGGTGGGTGGCCATTCAATTACTGTATCTTTTTCTTTTTTTAAGTTATACCTTAGGCGCGTTATGAAAAATTGATGGGAGTGAAATTTTAGGATGCGCGCGCATGTGTGTCACAAAAATTGTCACGGTTGTTTTTTTATAATTTTCCCCTTATAGGGAAGGCAAAGGGTTCAAGCCCATACAGCCTCATCTTAAGTGATATTAGTGGTTGTCTTTTTTTAAAATTAATTATAAAATTTATTTATATATAATAAATAATCAATAATAAATATTTTAAATTAAGAATCTTCTAATATTTAGTACAAATTATGTCATATATATTTATTATTCTCTAAATTCTATTTATATAATTATATAACATAATTTAATTTTTTAGTAAACGGAGAAGGCAAAGGCGCTTAGCCATGCAGCCTTGTCTGTTGTTGTTTTACCACACCCAAGACAGCAATTTTCGCAAACTATAAAGGTTAATGATGCCAAAGAAGTATAACTTCTCACGCGCGTACATACATACATTACACCTCGATTTATTGTATTTGGCTAAAAACAAGCCGAAATATCTATCTTAAATCCAATCAGTCTTAAAAACAAAGAAGTTTAAAATGGCGACCACTTTTATTGAGTCTAACATTAGATCTGTTTTTTACTATCTCCAAGTATCGATTTTGACGTTAATTGACTTAAAATAAAGAAGTCCTAAGTGATGGCCTCTTTTTTCAATTCCGACATTGGATCCGTCTTTGGTAACTAAAGATATGCCGAGAAATCGATTTTGAGGTCAATTGGCCTTAAAACAAAGAAATTAAAAATGGCGGCCACTTTTTTCAAATCTGGCAATGGATCCGTCTCTTGTACCTAAAGCCATGCCCAAACATCGATTTTGAGGTCAATTGGCCTTAAAACAAAGAAATTCAAAATGGCGGCCACTTTTTTCAATTCTAACATTGGATCCGTCTTCGGTACCTAAAGGCTTGCCCAGACATCGATTTTGAGGTCGATTGGCCTTAAAACTAAGAAATTCAAAATGGCGGCCACTTTTTTCAATTCTGACATTGGATCCGTCTTTTGTACCTACAGGCCTGCCCAGATATCGGTTTTGAGGTCGATTGGCCTTAAACCAAAGAAATTCAAAATGGCGGCCACTTTTTTCAATTCTGACATTGGATCTGTCTTTTGTACCTAAAGGCCTGCCCAGATATCGATTTTGAGGTCGATTGGCCTTAAAACAAAGAAATTCAAAATGGCGGCCACTTTTTTCAATTCTGACATTGGATCTGTCTTTTGTACCTAAAGGCCTGCCCAGATATCGATTTTGAGGTCGATTGGCCTTAAAACAAAGAAATTCAAAATGGCGGCCACATTTTTCAATTACAACATTGGATCCATCTTTTGTACCTACAGGCCTGCCCAGATATCGATTTTGAGATCGATTGGCATTAAAACAACGAAATTCAATACGGTGGCCACTTTTTTCAATTCTGACATTGGATCCGTCTTTTATACCTAAAGGCCTGCCCAGATATCGATTTTGAGGTCGAATGGCCTTAAAACAAAGAAATTCAAAATGGCGGCCACATTTTTCAATTCTAATATTTGATCCGTCTTTTGTACCTACAGGCCTGCCCAGATATCGATTTTGAGGTCGATTGGCCTTAAAACAAAGAAATTCAAAATAGCGGCCACTTTTTTCAATTCTAACATTGGATCCGCCTTCTGTACCTAAAGGCTTGCCCAGATATCGATTTTGAGGTCGATTGGCCTTAAAACAAAGAAATTCAAAATGGCGGCCACTTTTTTCAATTCTAACATTCGATCAGTCTTTTGTACCTACAGGCCTGCCCAGATATCGATTGGTCTTAAAACAAAGAAATCCAACATGGCGGCCACTTTTTCAATTCTAACATTGGATCCGTCTTTTGTACATACAGCCTTGCCCAGATATCGATTTTGAGGTCGATTGGCCTTAAAACAAAGAAATTCAAAATGGCGGCCACTTTTTTCCATTCTAACATTGGATCCGTCTTCTGTACCTAAAGGCTTGCCCAGATATTGATTTTGAGGTCGATTGGCCTTAAAACAAAGAAATTCAAAATGGCGGCCACTTTTTTCAATTCTAACATTGGATCCGCCTTCTGTACCTAAAGGCTTGCCCAGATATCGATTTTGAGGTCGATTGGCCTTAAAACAAAGAAATTCAAAATGGCGGCCACTTTTTTCAATTCTAGCATTGGAACCATCTTCTGTATCTAAAGGCCTGCCCAGACATCGATTTTGTGGTAGATTGGCCTTAAAACAAAGATATTCAAAATGGCGGCCACTTTTTTCAACTCTTACATTGGATCCGTATTTTGTACCTACAGGCCTGCCCAGATATCGATTTTGAAGTCAATTGGCTTTAAAACGAAGAAATTCAAAATGACAGCCGTCTACGCCAAATCTCACAATGTTTCTGAATATTTTAGTGACCATATCCATAATAAATAAGTAAATAAATAATTTCAAAATTCGTACTAAAAGAATTTTATGGTGTATAAATTGGAACATCCTTTAGACCCAAAATCCGATTTTTTCAAATGTATGGGCGGCACGCAAGCGTTTTTTACGCAAACTGAGCCCGGCATTCCAGGGGTTAATCATTGCATTCAATTTAACTTATCGATTGATCAATCTTTCTATTTTATGGGTAACGTCCATAGCGTTTAAAAAGAAAAAGGGTGCAGCGACGTAACCTTGTAACGACGTTCAGTGTTTTAGAACAAATATTGTTTATTATGTTTAGTTTTATGTATATTGTGCGGGGCTCGGACTGGGCCAACACCCCGCAATGTGTTGTGTGTGTGCTGGATTGCGTGAGTGGGAATATGGCGATACCAGTGACAAAGTAACAAAGGCGTAAAATCGGGAAATAGCGTTTATTTCACACACTGAATCGAAAGTTACAAAGTTCAGCCACAACGGTAGCCAAATTCTCCCGGCGTTAATATTCGGCGCGTAGTCTCTCGTTGCTACGCCGTAGCTATGCGACGTAGCTGGAAGTCGTCCTTGTAGCACCGTGCCACCGCTGATGAGGAAGGATGGTCCACTCTGCATAAGCGCCTGTTTCCTCTTCAAACTTGCAGACTTCTTCTTTCTTGCCGACTACTTGCTGTTTTCTTGATGTCCCGAACTATTTCTATTAAACAAAAAACTCCTAACACGTTTTAACTCAAAAATACAAAAGAACAAATTAGCTTAAGTACTCCGCGGCTATACCGTACGGAGCACTAAGAGGGCCTTCCCTCTTTCTAGGACCTCTTTTTCACTTTCAAGATTACACTTATTTTCAATTCGCGCCTAAGTTAAATCTATATGCCTAAACTATAAGTGTCTTGGTACATAGACACTAAGTGGCTCTATATACTAAACATCATAAAACAACCTTATGTGCATTACAAAGAAAGTTATCGTGATTTACTTACTCTAAGTTTAGCACAAACGATGCACACAAGCAACATTTCTAAAAATAACTATTTAAACTTTATACATACGTTCATCCCGCTACCGCAGCGGGGTAGGCAAAGTTCTAACCTACACTATGACACCGAATGAAACACTACACAGTTCATACCGGGTGAGTTATAAGCGTTCAATGACCCTAACGATAACACGATTTTTTCACTAAGATCACTGACTAAAGTCTATGACGTCACTAAGAGGTCCGAGTTCTATTACGAAATCGCGCATGCGCGGTATGCACTTTACGTTGTTCTCTCTTCGAGAATATGCGTCCTGCACATATATCTTTCAAAATAAATCGTAAATTTGCCTTCTTCTGTCGTTGTTACAATAAATATGTATTTTTAATTGAAAAAACTTAAGTAATTGTGCACTTCTAACATTGAAATAATAAATAATATTGTGTTCCCTCATTACAAGGTTACGTTGTTGAATTTAGATGAAGTGTCAAATGTGATCTATTAAATTGGCCCTACTATAAGTAAAAATTAATGGAGGAGCAGTTAGTCCTAACTTCTAAAAAATACCTAAGTGGCCAGGGGTGGCTGGAAATCAGCGCTGGATGAGTTTTACATCTTACGACAACAGTTAAGCTGAGCTACTCCTTCTGTCATTATTTTTTTTCTATTTTCTAAGTTTTTTTCTGCTTGTTTCAAATTTTGTAACAATATTGATTTTGGAAATAAACATTATTATGATTATAAATTAATATTCTTTATTTTTATTATGATACACATTATAATATATTGTCTTGCGCCATGGGGTGCCCAACCTGCTGATCCTGTCCGGTCGTAGTGTAAGGGCATTCGGGTATGCAGCCCCGGCCACTCAAGCCACTATGGTTATTACCAATCTCCTATCCGTAACTGTAGTGTCCCTTAACCCATTAAATCCTCTCCACACACCAATTTTTCCTTTGAACTTTCCTTTCCTTGTTTCCTTTCCACAATTTAAGATCACAATATGATACGGGAGTTCCAAAGAAGTTACCCCAGGAGGGTACCGGCTACTGCCGGAGAATCCCTCCCTGAGTACGTCTCAGGCAGCCCTATCGTATCTGGGGGGGGGCAGAATTTCCAAAGACGGCGACGCGATTTGCCATTCGTCACGTCCTGTCTCCCAAAAAGGCAAAACGTGGGCTGAGGAATGCCGGTGTGCAACGATAAATGTTTGTGGCGCTGTGGATGTGAAGATAGATGAGATATGTGAGATGATGGACGTGAGAAGACTGGATGTGTTAGGTATGACCGAGACAAAAAAGAAAGGCTGCATGGAAACCACCCATTGCAACTATACAGCTTATTGGTCCGGAGTCTCGGTCACTGAAAGAGGTAGTCAAGGAGTGGGTGTGTTATTGTCGGATAGAATGGTGAAATGTATGAAAGATTATGAGTGTGTGAGCCCAAGACTCCTCTGGGTCAGACTGAAAATTGGTTTGACACGTATTTTTATTTTGTGCGTTTATGCTCCAGATATGTCCAAGCCACTGGAAGTCAGGGAGGAGTTCTGGGATAATGTAAGAGATGTGTTATTAAAATGCGAGAAAAATGAAAAAATTGTAATGCTTGGTGATTTTAATGGTTGGGTGGGTGTACGTAGAGATGGATATGAGAAAGTGTTAGGGAAGTACGGAGATGAAAGAGTGAACATGAATGGTGAGAAACTGTTAGAATTATGTTTAGAGAGAAATCTGATTGTCACTAACACAATGTTTGCCCATAAAAATATACATAGTTATACATGGCAACGACAATCAGATAGAAGTATGATAGATTTTGTCATCGTAGATGAGCGAATGAGAGGGAAAATATTAGATACGCGAGTGTACCGTGGTGTCAACGTTGGAACTGACCACTTCCTCGTAGTCACCAGAATAGCAGGATTATTTCGAGGATGGCGACATCACCGAAGTTTTGAATGTGGGAGTGGTCATGATAGAATAAAAGTGGAAAGAATGGAAGAAAAGGACGTGCGAGTCAAATATAAGAAAATTTTAAGTGAAAGGTTTAGAGAGCTAATGAAAGGTGAAGATAGGGAGATAGTAGAAATTTGGAAGGAAATTAAGAATGGTTTAGTGGAATCTGCCATAGAAGTATGTGGAGTAAAAAAGAAGAAGAATGCAAGACACCCAAGAAATGAATGGTGGGACGATGAGGTAAAATGCGTGGTAAATAAAAAGCGACAGGCTTGGACAGATTTCTTAGCTGCTAAAGCCACCAGTAGAATGAGAGGTGTTACGTGTGATAGTGAAAAGGTAGTAAAAAGAAGTAAGCCGCCCACCCATTAGTCTAGCCAACTTCTGTGGCCCCCGTGATGGACATGTCCGAGGCAGCGTGTCTCACGCTGCCTCGGACACAAAAAAGGCGGACACGGTACGGTGTTTCGGGGGCTTCTGAGCCCCCGCAACAGGAAAAGGACCGCAAAAAGCGGTACGCGCAGGGGCGGTTGCGGACGACAACTTAGACGTGAGTCGGAGGAAGCCCGCAGCCGCCCCTAATGAGCCGAAGATGGCCATTTAAAAAAAAAAAAAAAGCAAAAAAGAAGTATGATAAATTGAAGAAGAGTGTGAAAGAAGTGATAGAAAAGAAGAAAGAGGAACACAAGGAAAAATATGATAAGAGGTTCTCTGCTGATTTTCGGGACAATGTAAAATTATTTTGGCATATGGTCCGAAAAGCTAGAGGTAAAGTAGGAGAATCTCAAGTGACTGTGGTAAGAGATAAAAATGGTAGGGTGTTAAGAGGAGAGAGTGAAGTATTGAATGAATGGAAGGAATATTTTGAAAGTGTATTTGAATGTAGAGCAGACACAGGAAGTCGTGATGGCACAAATGAAGATATATATGAAGAGATAGGTTACGAAGGTGATATCTGCAGATATGAGTGGGTGAATGAGATAAGAACGGCAATAAAGTATACGAGAAGAGGAAAGGCCGCAGGTTATGACAGGATTTCGGCTGAAATGCTGAAGAAAGGAGGAAACCTCATTGTGCGCCTTCTGTGCCTTCTCTTTAACAAATGTTGGCGGTCCGGTCGAGTTCCAAACGATTGGTGCAAGGCCGTCATTGTGCCCTTGTTTAAAGGGAAAGGATCACAGCAGGAATGTAGGAACTATCGAGGTATCAGCCTCCTCAGTATAGTAGGCAAATTGTATGCTAGAATATTGATTGAAAGAGTGATGCGCGTAACAGAGACGAAAATTTGGGATGTACAAGCAGGTTTTCGAAAGGGGATGGGATGTATGGATCAAATCTTTTCCCTAAGGTGCATAGCTGAGAAAACCTTAGCGAAACACCAGTAGGTTTTCTGCGCCTTTATTGACCTGGAAAAGGCTTATGATCGTGTGGTGAGGAATGATTTGTGGGCAACTCTATCCATGTATGGCGTGGAGAGCAATCTGATTCGGGCGCTCAAATCCTTATACGAGGGTACGAGTGCCTGCGTCAGAGTAAATGGGGCCTGCACGGCCTGGTTTGACATCGAACGCGGTGTCAGACAGGGTTGTGTAGCATCACCATGGCTCTTCAATCTCTTCATGGACAGTTGTTTGACCAATTTGAGAGAGTCTGATTGTGGATTAAGAATGGGAGGATTAGTGATTAAGTGTCTTTTGTATGCCGACGATCAAGTACTCCTTGCATCGTCGGTGTGCGAATTACAACATATGGTCACTATTGTGAATGAGGCATTTGAGAGAAAAGGTATGAAAGTGAACGTAAAAAAGACGAAAGTAATGGTTTTGGAGAGGGATGAATCGAGAACCGAGTGTAACATAATGATAGGAGATGAAAGAGTGGAACAAGTGAATGAATTTGTTTATTTAGGATGTATGTTCACTCGAGATGGAAAGTGTGACGGAGATATTGAAAGAAGAGTAAAAATGGGAAATAGTGTTAATGGCGCCTTGTACTCGATTATGGCTAACAAGAATATTTCTAATAGCGCTCGGTTAGCCATTCACCAAGGAGTCCTGGCGCCATCACTAATATATGGGAGTGAGTCGTGGGTGTGGCAGAACAAGCATGAAAGTAAGATAAATGCAGTGGAGATGAGAGCTTTGAGAAGTATGTGTGGGCTGAAAGTAAGTGATAGAGTGAGGAATAGCGTGATAAAAGAAAAATGTGGATCGAAAGAAGATGTAGTGACTAAGATTGAGAAAGGAATGCTTCGGTGGTTTGGCCACATTGAAAGGATGGATGAAAGGAGAGTAACGAAAGAAATTTATATCGCGAAGGTGAGTGGTAGTGTCGGACGGGGACGTCCTAGACGTACCTTTATGGACCAAATTGACGACCTCTTAAGGAAGGGTCAAATAAGGAGTTCTCGTAACCGACGAGCATGTATGAAGAGATTGATGACTGTGGAAGAAGCGAAAGAGGTATGCTTGGATCGTAGCACTTGGCGCTCCATAGTCTCTGCCTACCCCAATGGGAGAAAGGCGTGAGTTTATGTATGTATGTATGTATGTAATATATTGTCTAATGCCATGGCCGAAATTCATCTACAAAGTAACTTTTATTATAAAAAGCTATGACATCACTTACCAATTTCCTCCGGTTCTTTCTTCACTATAACATCTTCACATTTAATTTTTGTTTCTATTTCATTTTTGTCCCATATTCGCAAGAACTCCACGCGGCTTTTTGTCATTGTGCTTGTTAGGCCGTGTGCCTGCCTATTTATAAGGGTAAGTGATTGTGTATTCAGCTGAAAAAAATATCTTATACTGAATTGATATTATTCACTGTTTCTTGAAACAATTTCTGATTTTCTGTACCCTGAGAACGAGTTTACGCGATATCTTCTACTTAACGTAATGATTACACTTGAGTAAATTTTATTTATTTATTTGGGAAATTTACAGCGATGTTAATAAAAATTACAATTTAATTACTTAATATAACAATATGGCCAATTACAATTTCCACATACTAATACAATTAAATTACATAAATCTTTAAGTCTGTGAGAGTAAGGTGAAATTTTAAAGACAGCTATCGAATATCATTAATGCAAAATGTTCATTAGCATCGTGTGAATGTGTATCAGCGCGTATGCGAGCGCGTGTTTCTCATTTGTGTGTGTGTGTGTGTGTGTCTGTGTGTCTGTGTGTGCGCCTGTGTGTGCCTGTGTGTGTGTGTGTGTGTGTGTGTGTGTGTGTGTGTCTGTGTGTGCGCCTGTGTGTGTGTGAGTGGGCTTAGGTGTGTAGGAGTAAATACCTGTTACCCTCAGTCCTCAATCTGAACCATTTTAATTGGAAAACTTCCTATTACACGTACGCGGTAGGGGAACTAGGGTGGAAGTAGGCATGTGTGCCGAGTGCGACGTCGAGGTACTGCTATGCCCAATTCATTCACTATAGGTGGACAGTCTATGCGATTGAGAAAAATGTCGTGAAGGAACATCATATCGGATATGACACGCCGCTTTACCAAAGAGGACATATTAAAATTTGTACAACCTTCCATGTAGTTTGTATATTAGTATTGTAGTCACTATCTTTCTCACAAATTTGGCTCATTGATGTGTATTTTTCTTTTTCATCATTTATTGGTAATTTATTATACCGGGTGGAAGGGAAACGCTCTCGGAAACGAATACAGGTGATAGTATTGGTGATTCCTGACGTGATGGCACTAAAAAAATCGCGATCGCATTGTTACAATTTTAGTAGGATTTTCTCAAATTTCTGTACAGCTTCACGTATGGATAGATAAATCAAACTATTATTCTGAAAAACATAGTAAAAAAGGTCAATATTTAAAAAAAATCGTAATGAAACACGTACATCAGCTGACGGGTTCACGACCGCGGGCCGGTGCCGGCGCAGCGCGGCGGCCGGCCAGTTCTTTGTACGCTTTACATTGCGGGCGCATGAATTACGGAAATACTAAAATCGTAAGTATTATCGCTTAGCTTTGCAAATGAATATAGTTTTTCGGTAATGTTATGGTTCTTCTCTCTTACCATTCCGGTAAGAGAGAAGAGAGCGTTTCCCTTCCACCCGGTATATGTATGTTTATTTATAAACTTATGTATATTTATGTATGTATTTATATTTCTTTTGTGTATTTATTTCTATGTTATTGGTCATTCATTGTAATAGTTATATTTATTATTATTATTATTATTATTTATACCATATCTTGTGCAAAAAAGAGTGAAAAAAAAAATTGTTTACCTGACCTCCAGTTTAGGTATTTAATAAATTTTTACTGACTTATTTCAATGCGCTGGATATAGGTAATGTATTGGAGATACCATATAATACTTGCATATTCAAGCGAGCTTCGGACATAAGCATTGAAAACTGTACATAAACAGGATAGGTCAGATATAGGTTTGCAAAGTACGAATCACAAAACCTAGATTTTTGTGTGCCTTATTTGTTATAATATCTGTGTGTTCGGCCATAGTCAGTTTTGAATCAAGGTGAACTCCTAGATCTCGAATTGTGTTTGTTCTTTGTATGCATTTGTTCATGAAATTGTAAAACACACACACATACATACACTTACGCCTAGTATCTCCGAAGGGGTAGGCAGAGGCGCAACTAGTGCACCCACTTTTCGCCGTTATTCCGTCCCATGATGTGATAGGGGGCGAGCCTATCGCCATATCGGGCACAAATTCCAGACTCCGAGCTGATACTGAATAGAAAAACTCAATATCACTTTGCCCGACCCGGGAATCGAACCCGAGACCTCAGCATTGTAGTCGTACCTTAATACAACTACGCCACCGAGGCAGTCCGGATATCGTTAAGTGAAATTAATAGTATGTTTTTTCTTCGAAAAAGTAATAACTTGACATTTTTCGACATTAATTTTGCTTCTGTTGTTTGTATAATATATGGTCTTTTACGCCCCGTTGAGCGTATTTGGAACTAAAAGACGGCAGCCTGAACATTGCGCGTGTAAACTTCGAATAGTAAACATGTAACCATGGTAACGGTAAACTTTAAATGTATTTATTTATATTTATTTATAAACTATAATTACATACCCATCATCACATTACTTAAAGTGTTACTAAAATATTAAAGTACACAGGATGTATTAAAGAGAATAGTGCCCGATAGTCATATTAAAAGATGTACTACATTTAAGGATGCAAAAATGTACGAATTTGTATTTTTGCGTATAGTATTATCAAACAAATACGTAAACATTAACTGCTCAATATGAATACCCTGTATAAGGTCACACTACCAGTGAATTGGCTTGTATAAATGCTTTGAAGGTATCCGCAGACCCAAAATCAGCCTCCCCCAAACAGCTACACCACTGGGATTATCTTTTTTTTTATTGCGTCGAATAAAGAGACGAGCATGCCGTTCGCCTGATGGTAAGCGATACGACCACCCATAAACAGTTGTAACACCATCCAGCACCTTGAGTTACAAAGTATTGTGTGGCATTTCACAGTGCTCGTCATCCTGAGACATAAGATGTTAAGGCTCATTATTATCTAATCCAAGCTACTCTATTGCTTAGTTTTTTAATGTGAAGTACATTCTATTTACCTCATACCCATCTGTCAAAACTTTTCTGAGAAGCTCCTTAGCCCTTTGAGCTTTAGTAACAAGCTGCTTACACTTCTGCAGCTGACAAAAGCACATGTAACATGCATAGTGTCGACTGCCATCCTCAAGGATCTGTGGATTATCAATATATATCACGAATTAATGTAACAAATATTTTATTTCAGCTTTTATAATAAAACTAACTGTGTTAATTACAGAACATGACGTAACTATAATAATTATCATGCTTGTTATATCATATAATAGATTTAAAAAATATATGTATGGTATATATATTATATGTCATTAATTATCACACTTTGAGCACATTGAGCATTAACTTTTCATAGGACACTTCAGGACCGAACTTGTTATTGATCCTGATAGGAAATAGTCAAATATGAAGTTATGCTTTTAGACTTTTGAGTAACACTATTTACATGAAGACATTGGCAAAATCACCACTGTAACGGTGGAGCCATTAACTTAAAAGAAGAAGAAGACCTAACCGTGTGTCAAATTTAATCCAAATCTGTTTAGGTGTTTCTACATTTACTTTAACAAGTAACAACCATAGACACATTTGGTCAAAATTTCGCATTTATAATAATACTAGTAGTGCTCGCGGCTCCGCCCGCGTGAAAAAGTTTTTCAGGGGCAAAAACATTTTCCCGGGATAAAAAGTAGCCTATAGCACTCAGGAGTTATGTAGCTTCCTATTAGTGAAAGAATTTTCTAAATCGGTTCAGTAGTTCCTGAGATTAGCGCATTCAAACAAACAAACTCTTCAGCTCTATAATATTAGTATAGATAGCTTTTGTCCACGGCTTCACCCGCATTAATAAGTTTTTCCGGGCTAAAAGTACATAAAAACCTTCCCGTTGAATCACTCTATCCAACACATTTATTTGGATAAAGAATAATATTATGACGTTGATACAACTCTTAACAAATAATGCATTAATTTCGACCAAATTTGATTACCATAAAAACGGTTCTAGAGATTTAATCTTAAAAGATAGACATATACTGTTGCAGAAAGATTATTTCAAGAGGAACAATTCTTTCATACAATTATTTTTGGTATCTTGAACCGTTTTCGCAGCGCACGCAATGGAAGCCCTCAAGGATGAATAATTTTCCCCGTTATTTTTTCACATTTTCGATTATTTCTTCGCTCCTAATAGTTGCATCGTGATGTTATATAGCCTAAAGCCTTCCTCGATAAATGGTCTATTCAACACAGAAACAATTTTTTCAATTCGAACCAGTAGTTCCTGAGATTAGCGCGTTCAAACAAACAAACTATTCTGCTTTATAATATTAGTATAGATGAGTAAGATAAGATTATACATATTATGACACGAAAATTATACCGATATTAAAGTGTAAACAACAGACACTTTTTTGACTTAAAAAAAAAGGAGATTCTGTTTTCAATCCATATGTATGTATGAATGGCTGCGGTTTGTATTTTCCATGCAGTGTACTGTCAATTTTCTTTGGCCATACAAGTGAGCTGAAGTTCTCACTTCCTGGAGCTTGGTACCCGGGGTGGACTGCCTCGACCGCCCGAGCGCCCTTGCGCCGCTAAGCTAGTGAGGGCTGGTATTGTTGTAAATGATTTGTGTGGCAGACTGTACTATTACAGCTTACCTTCTTTTTAGTTATTCTCTCATAAACATCCCGCACCGCCGACTCGGATATCTGATGCATACTAACATTGTGTTCCAAACATATTCGACAAAATTTAAACTTAAACATTTTCTTGCAGTACTCTTGAAATTGAAACCAGAGTATAATTATTTCTTGTTTGAAACTAGTGTTGGGTACGACGTACAAGAGGCGGTACATTTGTCCCGTACATGACGGCAAAATGTAAGAGCGGCTCGACATTTTATATTGTACTACATCAAATTTCATGTCGCGGTTGTCGCGAAATCGCGTTACTCACTCTATGTCTCAGTAAAATTATAGGACGAGGACAGAGAGGGAGCGAGACGCATGCTACAAATTATAATAGTAAGTCATTCTTCAATGAAAATATGTTATATTTGTACTCGTTATTTCAAACGTACCGCCGAGCTTCAGTACGCCTCGCCTCATTTGAAGTAGGAAATTGTAGTGGCTTTGTGCAAAAGAAGCTACTCCTACCATTTTTTTTTACATCTTGTCCTACCCAACACTACGCAGATATAGAATAGGCGTTCGGATATCTAACAAATTACAAAGTTGACAGTCTCCATTTACACTAAAGATAAACATAAACGCTGAGACGAGACATTTAGCTATACTTTGATTTTCTGGTAAAAACTTGAGTATTGTAAATACTCAAAGGATAAAAAGGTCAATTGAACCCTGTATAGAATACATACAGAATACCTGCCAATATAGTAGGTACAAACTGAACATTGAGTAATTTTCAGGCCACAATACCCAGGGTTGCCAGATAGCAAAGTTTTTTCTCGTAACAGGGTTGCCAAATATCTCGTACTTTCAATACAAAATCTCGTAAGAGCAAATTACATAATATTTATAACAAACATTTATGAAAACCCTTAATGTACGCTATGTATTGTTACTAGCTAGCCCGGGGTAGATAAATTCCTAGAGTTGACCCGATGAACCAGGTTTGCTTTTCAATAGTTTTTTTATTCGGCATGGGATTTGAGATTTGTGATCTCAGTAACCAGAGAGCTTGATGGACAATATACACACTTCGCTTCCTTGGGAGTTTTCAGATCTGGCTACAGCCAGTCTTGATATATCAGATGCCTTAACTATTCATCACGAAAAGTTTGCGAATGATGTTGGGAAATCGTGTTTCCCGCTTTCTTTGCAGCCCATCTTCCCTTTTTGCTATTTTTCTAGATAGATGGGATGAGCATTCACTGTCCCTACTTATAATGTTAAAATACTCAAATACTTAATTAGAATTTAATTTCAACAAACTTCAGCTACTACTGATTGATAGCACAAATAGGCTCAAGCGGTAGTATTTTAGTAATAGGTAATGAATCTAGTTATGTGCTCAGTCGATCGTTTCGTGGAATAGATATTCATTTATGTTTTTTGTTTATACGCATGACGCAGGCAATCAACAATGCTAGAAATCTCGTAAAAAAGTGTACGAGATTATTTATTTTTTTGAATCTCGTACAGAGACTGCATATCCTCTCGAGTCCCGAGCGCTGGCCACACTGGCCCAAGCGCAATTTTTCGCGTGTCTGTCAACACGCGAAAATCGACCTACACGCACACACTTAAGGCGCGTCAACACGCACACATATCGAGTTTGACAGCTGTCAGACCGGCCCGATTGGGCCGGTCGGGACCCCGAGAGGATATTTCGTAAAGTTACGAGATTTCTCGTATATCTGGCATCCCTGACAATACCCTAACAAGTACCGTTGTGGTCGATTTCGACCATGACGTCTTCTGTCATTAAGCGAAAATCGTCGTTCCTACCTACGCATAAGGGTTTTGGTAACAAAACTGGCACTCTACGATACGTTACGAAATATGGATAAAAGACAAGCAAATTTTAAAAACATTTGCGATCTGGGGGAATATAGATGATATTGTTAGGATATCCGGAAATCGCGGGTAGTTCTAGTGGGCAAGCCATCGAGTTCTCCTATAAATATGGCAGTCATTGTGTCAGTGGTACATTTCTTATCGTGGATTCGGTAGCGAGCGGAAGCTCTGTCGGTTTGATTATCGGTGTGATCTGTGAGTACTTATCTTGTTCAAAATATATAAGCTTGATTTGTCCTCTAGTGTATTTCATTGTTAAATGTAGTTGTGATTAGACGATTCCATGTAAATTGCTATAAAGAAATTCAAATATATAACGTTTACTACTATGCTTTATTTTATTTGTTTTTATTAAATTAAATGTGAGATCTAAAATCAGAAGTGGGATTCACCCGACTTCCTGACTGTTTGGCTGTCGAAATTTACTGACAAAAAAAATAATAATTAAGAGGACATATCAAAGTTACCTTCAATTGTATTTTTTTTTATTATTTGTTTTTTTTTATTGTGTGTGATTTACTAACTACTTTAGTGAATATGCCAAACACTCCTACAGTGCGAGACAGATCACCCCGGTATCGCTGTACCCGCTCTAGGTGCCGCGATGGGTCAGCTGAGGTGTCTCGAAGTTCGCTTAGAACTCGATCCCGTGATTATTCACGAGCCCGAACACCTCTAGCTCCCTCACCGCGACGACGAGATCTCTTTCATACACGTAATCAATCACGTTCCTATTCGCGGTCGCGACGATCCCATTCAAGGGTTAGAGTAGTTCGTGTTCATTCTCGCTCAAAAAGCAGGCATAGATCGTCTAGTTTACGCCCAACGCTCGACAGCACACTGGACACAATATTGTCCAGGCTAAATGCAATCGAGAGTAATATCGCGACCCCAGCTCGTGCTGAAACCGAAGCCCCTCTTTCCGCTCAAGCTATAGCCGACGCGATTCACTCAATTATCCCAACACGGTCTTAGAACTATTACGTGTCTAATTTCGATCCATCATTGCACGATATTAACGTCTGGTGCAGTGAAGTGGATCGTGCCCAGTCGGTCAATGGGTGGAGTGATAGTGAGTGTTTGTCGCGAGTCGCGAATTGTTTGAGGGGTCACTCTAAAACTTGGTAGAACGAGTGGGTCACTGTTGACCGTTCCTGGAGTAACTTTAAACGCGAATTCAAACCGTTATGTCCAGGAAAATTAGACTATGCCAATATTCTGTTTGAGACCATGAATACGACCTCTAATAGGTATTCCTCGTTTAGCGAATACGCGCGTCGTACCCTCTTGCGCTTGCGAATAGTACAAGGATTAAGCAACGAACTGATGACTCTGATAGTCATACGCGGTATTAACGATACACAAGTACATGCTTCTGCATCTAACGCGAATCTCACTCCAGAAAACATTGTTTCGTTTTTATCGACTTACCAGAAACCTATCAAAGACAAAAACGTGTTGCTAAAGGGTCAGTCGTCAAGTAGACTTAAGGGCCACCTATACCCGAATGACGTCACGCGTTCGCTTCCCCTCAAGACTAGTCGTCACTACACTCTCCTCATACCTCCACATCTAATATTACGTCAAATTTGACCGCCATCTAGTGAAAATTAGGAAACAACTTTCAGCGACTATAGCGATTTCACACCATGAACCTAAGAATATTAGATGCGGCATAATATTTCATTTTTCATTTTAATTAAATACAAAATCAGAATGAATCGTTAATAACCTGATTTGATTGTTTAATTACTTGTGATTATTACATGATCTTTTTATTTGCGAATTCGACCTTGCTTAGGCGAAAAATATTGTTAACTTCGTTTCCAGCATTATAAAATATTTTTAGCGCGACCTGCTGGGTTACTCTTGACGCCAAGATAATTCTAATACCAATGTCAATCCAATTCCAATCTCAATTTGTACGTCACATGATTTCGTACTCTTGAAACGCAATTTATTGTAATTGGATTAAAATTAGAATTGCATTGTCATTGGGTAACGGGTTCGTCGTTAAAAATGAAGTTAGCTGACATTAGAGATGTCAGAAGCTTCAAAGAAATCGGTAAAACAAACATTAAAGACAAAAATCTTAGCAATTACCGGTTGAAATCCTTTATCCATAAGTAAAATTCATTTCCCTTCCAATATTTAATATTTTCACGCACGTCTCATTAAAAAAATATGTTAAAATGAATGTATTTGAAAGATTGAGGCTGTATGCTGTTTGTCCTTTGCCATGGACTGTTTTTTAAAACGTCAAATATTTACGGGAACTAAAATAATTATTTGTGATATTTGATTTTATTGTTTTACTCCCAATTTTATTTAGCATTATTTATTCCACACATTCCACATAAAGTTTCTTAATAATCAAGGTATGCTTACTTAAGCGCCAACGTTGTTGTGTTATCATTATTTGGCGCTTTGGTTAAGATTTAGAGTCTTGTAACATGAGTTTGAGGTCATAACTGGCATTAGTTGTATTAGTTTCTGTTTTCACTCATAACAAAACCATTTTCGAGCGTAGAAGATGTTGTCTCTAATTTTATTATGAAGGTATAGTGTTTTATGTTTGTAAAGTTCCTTCAATTGGATTATATTCTTATTTAACGGTGATGTGTGTGCATTTGCTTATATAACTAATCTGACTGTGTGCATTTTGTTTTTATTTAGTTAAAATAGGTAAATTCGCAAAATACTGAAAAAGCAGTATTTGGTTGTTAAAATTCGTTATGCGTGAATTTTTACACATAGAAAGGCGAAGATATTCGGTACCATATAGCCTAAAAATGTTTTTTATGTACATGAAAATATCTAGACCAACTTACGTGCAAATTGAAGCCTAAGTAATTTTTTTGGAAAGCCACCCGGGCATGGCAAAAGGGCTTTTAAAAAGTGCGCATGCCGTCACCTGCTTTATACACCGAGATACCGGCTATTGGGATACAATGAGCCCCTTAGTACCTCCAACAAAGCGCCTGTAGCTCCCGGTGGTGTAAAAGGACAACGCTACTAATATCTAAACGTTAAAATACGAACTTTAATTTAGTAAATGGTACTTGAGAAACATTTTTTACTCAGATTATTGATTTGAAATATTTAGGTTACATTAATGATTATAAAGATAGATCTAGAAGTACTAGATTTAAATTTAGGTAATATTTCACTTTTTCTTTTGGGGACGGGTAGATATGGTTTCAACTCTATGTACAAATTTTCAAATAAAGGTTTTTTTTATTCGAGAAATTGCTCGAAATTCATCGTCTGGTAAGGACAATATAAGGTATTATAGGTATAAATATATAGGTATAATAAGGTTTTGAAAGGCCTCGACATTCTTCCCTCATTTTTCCTTCTTTTTAATTCCCGTAATCGGGTATTGTGCAATAACTTATAGGCGAACACCAAAGTTACCATTTCAATACATTATTCTTAAAAATTTCCAATGAAAATTTAATACAATAAAAGTAAAGTTATTATTTTTTTATTGAATTTTTTTCTTTGACAACGCAATCACACCGCAATCTAATATCAATTTGAAATGTCAAAATCACGTCAAGAGTACCGCTAACGAATTTTCCAATGTCAATCACAATTGAGTTTAGTTCATTAAATAGCCACCTAATATTGGTCCAATGTGGCGCTGGTGTGATTTTCAAGAATACCAAATCCAATTGGACAATATCCAATCGATCGGTATTGGCGTCGAGAGTAGCCTAGCTGTAGGTACTTTGTCACTCTAAATACAATACTGTTGCGATGGTGCCTTATTATATATGGATATGTCAGAAATAGTGTTTTTCAGGAGAGCGAAATAAGATTCAAATCAATGTACAAGAAAATATATTTACTTAATAAAATAGCGAACGTTTACGAACTGTAAATGGAAGTACAAAACCGACACAAGAGCCACATGTGGATAAAAAAGAAAACTTTTACAACCTATAATTTAATTAGTTATAATATGGTAAAAAATATATAATATGGCTTCCAGTCGCTTATTTTTTAAATCAGCGTGGCAGAATATGCTTTATTTTTAGATGATATTTGGAGTTTTTATATATAATCGAAACAAAGTTATGAGGTTATGTTCCCTGAATTTTATATTTGTTTCTATTGAATATTAACTTCAAACCTTGTTTAATTTTACAAATTATTCAATGAGATATTTCTACGTTCTTTTGGACCTTATACTTATGTATGTTTTTATAGCTAGCACAAAAATGTTGCGTTACATTACTATTTTGAATAATCATAAAATGGTTTTGTAAGAATACCTTCTTTTTCTTCTTTTTAAAAATGGCTTCACCGTTTCATATAGTGTTGCATGAGAGATGTCAAGTGGCGTCGTGTACAAAATGTATGAGAAATTAAATTATCTTCATAATTTTTACTTTCGTGAACTCTTCAAATCTTTTATAGTTATTCTGCTATTCGGGACTTAGACAAGTTATAAAGGGTTTAATTAACACGACTTTGTCATATCCTTACACTAGTTTTTGCCCGCGGCTTCGCCCGCATTAAAGAGGTTTCCTGTATAGAAATCACTTTATATACAAAAACTATAATTTTTTTAACAGTGAAATGAAATCCTCCTAGCCAGTTTCGGCCACGGCGGCCAATGTCAACGGAGATCAGCCAGGTACGCAGGAGATATTATAGTGCACAAGTGTGTGCGCAATACACAGGTGCACTCGCTATTCCTTCACTCTCAGAGTCCGGTGAGACGGCAATCCGACATGACCGGAGAGAGATCAGGCGCAGGACCAACGGCTTTACGTGCTTTTAACAGTATTCGTTACACATACAGATCGAGAGATCTTGCAATATAGTCGGTCAGCGACACTTTGGTACGAAACGCCTTTCCGTCTAGTATAAGTAGTTCCCCGACTTTTGTCAGAAAGACACTCGCGCTCACAATAGAACATACAAATTATTTCTCTACTATATTATGCATGTATTATAGATATAAACCTTCCTCTGGAATCACTCTATATATAAAAAAAACGCATGAAAATCCGTTACGTAATTTTAAAGACCTAAGCATACATAGGGTCATAGGTGTTACAAATATTAATATTGTGTAAACTAAACGTAATTTTAAATGTCATTGTCAAAAGTGACGTTTCTCTCACTCTGTTCTGCCTCTTTCCCCGTCAACATGTAACATGTTGGATATTTAATTGTTTTTTCTAATATAAGCAAGTTAAATCCTCTGTTGCCGTAATTATTTCACCAACATAACCTACAATAGGGACAGACAGAGGAAAGCGACTTTGTTTTATACTGTTAAGATATTATAAAATAAAGTCCCCCGCCACACACTAAACTGTAACCCCCGATTTTATAACATTAGTTTTTGAATCGTCTTCCATTACGGAAAAAAAATAAATACGAATTTACATGAAAAAATAAATATTTTGAAAACCAATAAAGTAATCATGCTGCATAGCCTTGTAAAGTATAGTAAAGGGGCTAAATATTAAATAAAAATAAGCAATAAAATAAGTGACTAGTCACCTAATAACATGGTATTACGATGAGGGGAAAGAAAAAAATATAGCAAGGTGACTCCTACTATGCGGCTATTTATACTTAAAGCAATATTTGAAATGTTAGTTATTCCATATTTTTTTAAACAATTTTGATATTTTCACACAAGAATTTATTTCATTTGCTGTTTGTGGCCACGTGCCACTTCTTAAATATCTTTGCAAAATAAAGTTCCGATATCGTTATTGAATTGAATGAACATTGATGATGGCCATATTTTAAAGTTCTAAAATTTATACCTATTACCTACTACAATTTGTGGCCAGTCATGCCCAGCGGTTTTTCATTTTGAAGCCAATAGCCCTTAAAACAAGAAAAATCTAAATCGAGGCAGCTTTGTTATTATTTAACATTGGATATGCCTTTTGTACACAGAACAGTGTCCAGATATAAAATTTGAGGTCAATTGGCCTTAAAACAAAGAAATTAAATATCGCGGCCACTTTTTCCATTCTGACATTAGTTTCGTCTTTTGTAACCAAAGTTATACCAGATGTCGATTTTGAGGTCAATTAGCCTTAAAACAAAGAAATTCTAAATGGCGGCCACCTTATTAAATTCTGACATTGGTTCAGTCTTAGGCAACTTAAGTTATATCCAGATATCTATTTTAACGTCAATTGAGCTTATAACGAAGAAAGTCAAAATGGCGGCTACTTTAAAAATTCTAATATTACCTGCGTCAAGATCTTGCAATCAACGTCAAGCCAAAAGTAGCGAAAGAAAAATAATCTGCAGATGTTCAGTTTTCACACATTTTGCAGAAATAGGCCCGAGCTATATTATGTACACTCTCGGCAGAATATGAACACTTTTTTGAACGGACATGCACGCTCTTGGCACGCGAGAGCGTAAATGACAAATGAAATAATTACTCTTTTAATAAGCCGTGATTTTTTTAAGAATATGCGGACTCAATACTCATTTGCCGCATTCATTATGTCATAGAGCCGAGACAGCGAAAACAGGAATTTTGTGGCATGACAACATGTCAATGTAAAACTAATTATAATTATTACTTATTATTCTACAAATAACCGAGAGAATCAATGTGGCAAAAATGTGGATAATATTATTTTAATACTTATTTCAGTAATTATTTTGTTCAAATAGAATATTTTATTGACGTAAACACGACAAAAAAATTGCGTACGTCCATTCCTTGGAACGGCGCTCGCCGTACTCCCCCTGTCGCCCGGCAGAGACCCGCTTCAATAGTCCGAGCGGAAACTCGAAAAATGTAAATAAATGACTTTTAATTATCGTAAATCAAAAAAAACATTTCTGCAATATCGACAATAAATGTGTTCTCTATTAATAAATGTAAGTTTTATATTCATAAATACATTGATGGAAAAGTTGATACCCAATTTAAGTGAAAGTACTAGTTTTTTATTTCGTTTATATTTTTCTTAACAAATGATAAATTGAAAATCTAATTCTGCAAAATTAAAGTTAATGAATCAAATTATTATATATATTTTCCATGTCATGTTTTTCAGTCATTTTAAGGTACTAGTTAGGAATTGTAAAACATGTATTTTCGCAGATTTGGAAAGGAAGCCCCTTAAGCGACGTTTTGATAATCATAACGATATAAGGCCACGTAAGTGTTATACTTGTAACCAACTAGGGCATAAAAGCTACCATTGTCCCAAAAAAGTCAAGACTATCGAATTGATTAAGTCTTGCACCTTTTGTAAGAAACCCGGTCACACTGAAGATAATTGCTTCGCAAAGGATAGGTCGCAACACCAAAAGCGAAATGTAAATCTCTGTGGTGGACATTCGCGTCATGATAGCAATCACGACATATCTACCGCAGTAGTACAGGGCATACCAGTCGATGTCTTAATAGATAGTGACTCTCTTAATGTGTCTCTTATCTCGTCAGACGCTTTGAAATATTTTTCATATAACCTGAAACCAACTACTTGCACGTTAAAGGGATTAAGTGATCGTGAGCTTAAGGTTAACTCATACGTAACCCTTACACTTGAATTTAATGAGGTATCCATAGAAGCCGATTTAATTGTAGTGCCGTCGTCTTATATGCCTATTCCCATAATAGTAGGTACGGATATTCTGAATAGAGACGGAATAACCTATGTTAGAACAAAGGATAGACAATACATTATGCACAGTCCCAAGTTGGTGAGTTCAGTCAATTTAGTAGATACCTCCGACCATAATTTTATTAAAACACCCCTTCAAGGCACAGAACGTGATTACTTGATGGAAATAGTTAATGATTTTTCAGACTTCTTAATTTCCGGTACTGCCACCAGCACGGTAACTACTGGTGAAATGCATATCAATCTCAACAGCGACGCGCCAATTGTGTATCACCCATATAAACTCTCTCTGGCAGAAAAGGTGAAGGTCCGAGAAATAGTTGCTGACCTTTTATCTAAAGGTATCGATAGGGAATCTGAGTCTGAATACGCTAGTCCGATCATCCTAGTAAAAAAAAAAAGACGGTTCTGATCGAATGTGCGTCGACTACCGAGCTTTAAACCGAATAACAGTAAAGGATAGGTACCCGCTCCCTCTCATAGAGGGTCAAATTGACCGGTTAGGTGATAGGAGAATGACTCGATTTTCGTCGTTAGATATGGCCACTGGTTTCCACCAGATTAAGATGGACTCTGCCTCGATTCATAAGACTGCTTTTGTAACTCCCGAGGGCCATTATGAATATTTAAAAATGCCCTACGGTCTCAGTAATTCTCCGATAGTATACCAGCGGTTGATTAACCCCTGGAATGCCGGGCTCAGTTTGCGTAAAAAACGCTTGCGTGCCGCCCATACATTTGAAAAAATCGGATTTTAGGTGTAAAGGATGTTCCAATTTATACCCCATAAAATTCAATTAGTACGAATTTTGAAATTATTTATTTACTTATTTATTATGGATCAATGGTCACTAAAATATTTAGAAACATTGTGAGATTTGGCATAGACGGCCGCCATTTTGAATTTCTTCGCTTTAAGGCCAATTGACTTCAAAATCGATATCTAGGCAGGCCTGTAGGTACAAAATACGGATCCAATGTTAGAATTGAAAAAAGTGGCCACCATTTTGAATTTCTTTGTTTTAAGGCCAATCGGCCTCAAAATCGATATCTGGGCAAGCCTTTAGGTACAGAAGACGGATCCAATGTTAGAATTGAAAAAAGTGGCCGCCATTTTGAATTTCTTTGTTTTAAGGCCAATCGACCTCAAAATCGATATCTGAGCAGGCCTTTAGGTACAGAAGACGGATCCAATGTTGGAATTGAAAAAGTGGCCGCCATTTTGAATTTCTTTGTTTTAAGGCCAGTCAACCTCAAAATCGATATCTGGGCAAGCCTTTAGGTACAAAAGACGGATCCAATGTTAGAATTGATAAAAGTGGCCGCCATTTTGAATTTATTTGTTTTAAGGCCAATCGACCTCAAAATCAATATCTGGGCAGGCCTTTAGGTACAGAAGACGGATCCAATGTTGGAATTGAAAAAGTGGCCGCCATTTTGAATTTCTTTGTTTTAAGGCCAATCGACCTCAAAATCGATATCTAGGCAAGCCTTTAGGTACAGAAGACGGATCCAATGTTAGAATTGAAAAAGTGGCCGCCATTTTGAATTTCTTTGTTTTAAGGTCAATCGGCCGCGGCACAAAAAATAAAGGCGGGCCGCCTGAAGGTGGGGTGGACTGTGGCCCGGGTGACCGTGCTCGGGGCGCGCCCGATGCGCTGTTACCGTTGTTTGGAGCACGGTCACACGCAGAGTACCTGCGTCGGAGGACCGGACCGCAGCGATTTGTGCTATCGCTGCGGTAAACCGGGCCACAAAGCCCGTGAATGCGAGGCCGCGCCGAACTGCGCTGTCTGCGCGGCCGCAGGGAGGCCCGCCAAACATCCGGTGGGCGGGAAGGCGTGTCCCGCCCCCTCCCGTCGCGATAGGCGTCGCGACGGAAGACGAAGTGTTGCTGCCGCTGGGGCTTCGACCCAGCCGCAGGCAGCGAGCCCACCGCAAGGGGCCGCGATGGACGTGGTAGAGATCGCCCAATAATGGATTTAAATTTCCTCCAGGCGAACATCAACCACTGTGCCAGTGCCCAGGACCTGTTGTCCCAAAGCCTGGCGCAGTGGTCGGTGCAAGTGGCCGTGGTCGCTGAGCCGTACTTTGTCCCCCCCCGGGATAACTGGGCTGGGGACCTTGACGGCTTGGTGGCCATCATCAGCCGGGGCGCCGCTGGCTCCCCACCCTTCGAAAAAGTAGCGAAGGACAGGGGATGCGTGGCGGTTCTGTTGGGAGACATTTGGATAGTAGGAGTGTACTTTTCTCCCAACAGACCCCTCGCCGAATTCGAGTCTTTCCTCGTTCGGCTGGGGGCCTTGGTGGAACAAGGCCAACCTCACCCGGCGGTCGTCGCCGGCGACTTCAACGCCAAGTCCGTGGCTTGGGGTTCGCCGGCGACGAACGGTCGTGGTCGGGTCCTGGAGGAATGGGCGATCTCTGTCGGCCTGGTCGTCCTGAACAGGGGGTCGGTGGACACGTGCGTGCGGCACAACGGCGGGTCTATTATAGACCTGTCGTTGGCGAGTGCCGCCGTCGCACGCCGTGTCCGGGACTGGAGAGTCCTCGTGGGCGTGGAGACGTTGTCGGACCATCGTTACATCAGGTTCGGCGTCTCCGCGTCCCCGAGTGTCCAGTCCGGTGGTGTACTGAGTGCCCCAAATCAGGACGGCCCGCGGTGGGCGCTTCGTCGCCTCGATGGGGAGGCCCTAGTGCTGGCCGCTCTGGTCATGTCGTGGCTCCCCGTGCCGGACGGGCCGGTACGGGTTGAGCAGGAGGCGGAGTGGTTCGGGGTGGCAATGTCGGATGTCTGCGACGCCGGCATGCCCCGAGCTCTCCGCCGTTCGCCGGTGCGACAGGTGTACTGGTGGTCGGCGGAGCTAGCGCAGTTGCGCGCGTCGTGCGTGGCTGCGCGCCGCCGATACGCCAGGCATCGTCGTCGCCGGCTAAGAGACGAGAATCACGCAGACCAGGAGCGGCAGCTCTATGGCCTCTACAAAGAGGCAAAGAGAGCGCTGCGGGTGGCCATTCATGGGGCCAAGGTCGCGGCACGTAAGGCGTTCGTGGGGACTCTCGACAGGGACCCGTGGGGGCGCCCTTACCGGATGGTGATGAAGAAGCTTCGCCCAGCGGCGCCCCCGCTGTCGCAGAGTCTCCGGCCAGAATTACTGGCCAACGTCGTCGCGGCCTTGTTCCCGGCCACCGTGGAGTTCACTCCTCCACCGATGGCGCCACCGGATGTGGCGTCATCGTCGAGTGAGAATCCGGCAAGGGATATCTCGGAGGTTTCGCCCGCTGAAATGCGGGTGGCAGTGCTTCGGCTGCGGAGCAAAAACACGGCCCCAGGGCTCGATGGCATCCCCGGGAAAGCCTGGGTGCTAGCCGTTGAGTACCTGGGCCCGAGGCTCCGCAGCTTATTCACCGCCTGCCTGGAGCAGGGCGTCTTCCCGGTGCGCTGGAAAACCGGGAAGCTCGTCCTGCTGAAGAAGGGAGGACGACCCGCAGAGTCGCCGTCGGCCTACCGGCCCATCGTGTTGCTCGACGAGGTGGCAAAGCTCTTCGAGCGCATCATTCATAACCGCCTCGTCGAGCACCTTGAAAGGGTCGGACCAAATCTGGCCGACGAGCAGTTTGGATTTAGGAGGGGACGTTCCACTGTCCACGCGATTCTGCGGGTGAAGGCACAGGCGGAGGATGCAGTGGCCAGAGGCAGTGTAGTGATAGCTGTATCGTTAGATATTTCTAACGCATTCAACTCGCTGCCCTGGCCCTGCATCCACGAGGCACTGCGGTACCACGTGGTGCCGCCCTATCTCCGGCGTCTGGTGCACGCGTACCTGTCTGACAGGCGCGTGGTGTATCCGGGCGCCGATGGGTGGCACCGAAGAGCGATGTCGTGCGGTGTTCCACAGGGCTCGGTTTTGGGCCCTCTCCTGTGGAACATCGGGTACGACTGGGTGCTCCGTGGTTCCAATCTCCGGGGCGTCGGCGTGACTTGTTACGCCGACGATACGTTAGTCACAGCGACTGCTGGGACCTTCCGGGACGCCGCAACTCTGGCGGCGGCGGGCACCGGCCAAGTAGTTCGGAGAATCCAACGTTTAGGATTGAAGGTGGCCCTCGAGAAAACCGAGGCCGTGTGTTTTCACGGACCTCGGAGAGGGCCACCGGCCGGTGCCGGCATCGTCGTTGGGGGGGTGCGGATCCCCATCGGCTCTAGCATGAGGTATCTGGGTTTAGTCCTAGATAGCCGATGGCGATTCCGCACCCACTTTAAGGAGTTGAGGACGAAATTGTCCCGGGCAGCGGGCGCTCTTTCCCGCCTGCTGCCCAACCTGGAAGGTCCTGGCTTCCCTTGCCGGAGGCTGTATCACGGAGTCGTGCGGTCCATAGCCCTTTATGGCAGCCCCGTTTGGGCTGACTCCCTGGGCCGCCCCTGCGTCGCCCTTCTGCGCGCCCCGCAGAGAGCTTTAGCGCAGCGGGCGGTCAGGGCGTACCGCACGGTCTCTTTCGAGGCGGCTTGCCTATTGGCCGGATTTCTGCCCTGGGACCTGGACGCCAAATCCCTTGCCGATGTATTCCATTGGCGGGAGGAGGCGTTCAGTCGCGGGGAGCGTCCGGCCCTGAAGGAGGTGGAGGCCAAGAGGGCCTCCTTACGGCGAGCCGCCGTGGAGGAGTGGCGTCTCAGGCTGGAGGCCCCGTCGTGGGGGCACCGGGTCGTAGAGGCAGTGCGTCCTGTCTTTGCCGAATGGCTGGACAGGCGCCACGGAGCGGCAACATACCGCCTGACACAGGTGCTCACCGGGCATGGCTGCTTCGGTGAGTTCCTGTTTCGGGTGGTAGGTGTAGAGGAGTCGGCCGTGTGTCACTATTGTGACAACTGCCCAATGGACACGGCCCAACATACGTTGGAGTGTTGTCCAGCCTGGGATGAGGAGCGCAGCGCTCTCAGAACAGTCGTCGGAGAAGACCTCTCGCCGCCGGCCGTGGTCGCTTCCATGGTCGGCGGCCGGGAGGCCTGGCAGGCGGTGGCCCACTTCTGCGAGGCGGTCCTCTCGCGGAAGGAGAGTGCCGAGAGGGATCGCCAGCGCAGTGGTGATCCCTCCCGCCGCCAGACGAGACGTAGGAGGCGTCGGGTGGACGACTGACCGACGTCTCCCGCCCTGTGGATTGGGGGCGTTTGGAGAATTCCACCACGGTATCCCCTGCCTGTCGTAAAAGGCGACTAATAGGGGCCTCCGGGGGTCACGGGTGGGCGGGACGTGCCGCCCACCCATTAGTCTAGCCAACTTCTGTGGCCCCCGTGATGGACATGTCCGAGGCAGCGTGTCTCACGCTGCCTCGGACAGCAAAAGGCGGACACGGTACGATGTTTCGGGGGCTTCTGAGCCCCCGCAACAGGAAAAAGGACCGCAAAAACGCGGTACGCGCAGGGGCGGTTGCGGACGACAACTTAGACGTGAGTCGGAGGAAGCCCGCAGCCGTCCCTAATGAGCCGAAGATGGCCATAAAAAAAAAAAAAAAAAAGGTCAATCGGCCTCAAAATCGATATCTGGGCAGGCTTTTAGGTACAGAAGACGGATCCAATGTTAGAATTCATAAAAGTGGCCGCCATTTTGAATTTCTTTGTTTTAAGCCCAATCGACCTCAAAATCGATATCTGGGCAAGCTTTTAGGTACAGAAGACGGATCCAATGTTAGAATTGAAAAAAGTGGCCGCCATTTTGAATTTGTTTGTTTTAAGGCCAATCGACCTCAAAATCGATATCTGGGCAGGCCTTTAGGTACAGAAGACGGATCCAATGTTGGAATTGAAAAAGTGGCCGCCATTTTGAATTTCTTTGTTTTAAGGCCAATCGACCTCAAAATCGACATCTGGGCAGGCCTTTAGGTACAGAAGACGGATCCAATGTTGGAATTGAAAAAGTGGCCGCCATTTTGAATTTCTTTGTTTTAAGACCAATCGACCTCAAAATCGATATCTGGGCAAGCCTTTAGGTACAGAAGACGGATTCAATGTTGGAATTGAAAAAGTGGCCGCCATTTTGAATTTCTTTGTTTTAAGACCAATCGACCTCAAAATCGATACTTGGGCATGCCATCGTTTTGTTATAACACTAATGGGATTTAAGATAGATATTTGGGCTTGTCTTTAGCCAAACAGAATAAATCGAGGTTGTAATTTTACTAATTTAACAATTCAAATACGCAATCACATAAAAATTAGATACTTATAAAAATGAATAAGGTAATCAACCTGAGTAGCCTTTTAAGTCTGGTGATGGGGGGTAAATAAATATAAAGATACAGTAATTTAATGGCCACCCAACAGGGCATAACGATGTGGGGGAAGAAAAATATAATAAGATAATTTCTACTACGCGGCTAATTATTCTTATAGCAATTGTTGAATTGTTAACGACTCCCTGATTTTTAATCGATTTTGATGCTTTCACAGAAGAATTTACTTTATTTGCTGTTTGCTGCCACGGGACACTTTTTTCTTCTTCAATTCTTTATTTTGCGACATAACAAAGCTGCGTTTTTGAAGAGAATTGAATAAGCATTGATGGTGGCCATAATATTTAAAAAATCTATAATTATAACCTACTATAGTTTGTGGCCATGTCCAGCGGATTTTGATTTTAAAACCAATAGCCCTTAAAACAAGAACATTTAACATGGAATGCAGTTCTTAAAATTCCAACCTCGAGTTATTCTATTTGGCTAAAGACAAGCCCAAATATCTATCTTTCCTCTCGCGGAAGGAGTGCCGAGAGGGATCGCCAGCGCAGTGGTGATCCCTCCCGCCGCCAGACGAGACGTAGGAGGCGTCGGGTGGATGACTGACCGACATCTCCCGCCCTGTGGATTGGGGGCGTTGGAGAATTCCACCACGGCATCCCCTACCTGTGGTAAAAGGCGACTAATAGGGGCCTCCGGGGGTCATGGGTGGGCGGGGCCATCCACCTATTAGTCTAGCCAACTTCTGCTACCCCCGTGATGGACGGCAGCGTGCCTCACGCTGCCTCGGACGCCAAGGGCGTCCTTCGGTGTACGGGGGCTTCTGAGCCCCCGCAACAACAGGAGACGGACCGCAACAGCGGTACGCGCAGGGGCGGTTGCGGACGACAACTTAGACGTGAGTTAGAGGAAGCCCGCAGCCGTCCCTAATGCGCCGAAGATGGCCACCGCGGAAAAAAAAATATCCATCTTAAATACAATCAGTCTTAAAACAAAGAAGTTCAAAATGGCGACCACTTTTCTTAAGTCTAACATTAAATAATTATGACTTTTACTATCAATGCCATGCCCAGTATCGATTTTGAGGTCAATTGGCCTTAAAACAAAGAAATTCAAAATGGCGACCACTTTTTCAAATTCTAACATTGGATCTGCCCTTTGTACCTAAAGCCATGCCCAGATATCGATTATGAGGTCGATTGGCCTCAAAACAAAGAAATTCAAAATGGCGGCCACTTTTTTCAATTCTAACATTGGATCCGTCTTCTGTACCTAAAGGCTTGCCCAGATATCGATTTTGAGGTCGATTGGCCTTAAAACAAAGTAATTCAAAATGGCGGCCACTTTTTTCAATTCTAGCATTGGAACCATCTTCTGTACTTAATGGCTTGCCCAGATATCGATTTTGAGGTCGATTGGCCTTAAAACAAAGAAATTCAAAATGGCGGCCACTTTTTTCAATTCTAACATTGGAACCATCTTCTGTACTTAATGGCTTGCCCAGATATCGATTTTGAGGTCGATTGGCCTTAAAACAAAGAAGTTCAAAATGGCGGCCACTTTTTTCAATTCTAACATTGGACCCATCTTCTGTATCTAAAGGCTTGCCCAGATATCGATTTTGAGATCGATTGGCCTTAAAACAAAGAAATTCAAAATGGCGGCCACTTTTTTCGATTCTAACATTGGATCCGTCTTCTGTACCTAAAGGCTTGCCCAGATTTCGATTTTGAGGTCGATTGGCCTTAAAACAAAGAAATTCAAAATGGCGGCCACTTTTTTCAATTCTAACATTGGAACCATCTTCTGTACCTAAAGGCGTGCCCAGATATCGATTTTGAGGTCGATTGGCCTTTAAACAAAGAAATTCAAAATGGCGGCCACTTTTTACAATTCCAACACTGGATCCGTCTTCTGTACCTAAAGGCTTGCCCAGATATCGATTCTGAGGTCGATTGGCCTTAAAACAAAGAATTTCAAAATGGCGGCCACTTTTTTCAATTCTAACATTGGATCCGTCTTCTGTACCTAAAGGTTTGCCCAGATATCGATTTTGAGGTCGATTGGCCTTAAAACAAAGAAATTCAAAATGGCGCCACTTTTTTCAATTCTAACATTGGATCCGTCTTCTGTACCTAAAGGCTTGCCCAGATATCGATTTTGAGGTCGATTGGCCTTAAAACAAAGAAATTCAAAATGGCGGCCACTTTTTCCATTCTAACATTGGATCCGTCTTTTGTACCTAAAGGCTGGCCCAGATATCGATTTTGAGGTCGATTGGCCTTAAAACAAAGAAATTCAAAATGGCGGCCACTTTTTTCAATTCTAACATTGGAACCATCTTTTGTACCTAAAGGCCTGCCCAGATATCGATTTTGAGGTCGATTGGCCTCAAAACAAAGAAGTTCAAAATGGCGGCCACTTTTCTCAATTCTCATATATGATTAAGATTTGCATCCAATGGAAACAAAAAATAAGCTAAAAAGAAACCACCTGTAGATGTTCAGTTTTCATACATTTTGCAGAAATCGGCCCGAGCGTGGATCCACGCTCCCGGCAGAGTTTGAACACTTTTTTTGAGCGTGGATCCACGCTCCCGGCACGCGAGGGCTTAATAAAACACTCCGTAAGCATATCGACGCTGGCAATGTTTTAGTCTATATCGACGATGTGCTCCTGATGAGCCCTACAGTACGTGAAGGTCTCGACTTATTACGAGAAGTTCTTACGACACTTACAAAAGCCGATTTCTCTATCAATCTCCGTAAGTGCGTATTTTTGACCACAGAGATCGAATATTTAGGCAGAATTATTAGTGGAGGTCAGGTAAGGCCGAGCCCTACTAAAATAAAAGCTCTCGTAGAGTCACCGGTACCACAAAACATGCGACAAGTACGCCAATTTTTGGGCCTAGCCGGGAACTTTAGGCGATATATCAAAGGGTACGCCTCAGCTTACGAAACAAGGTAGCGGACCGCGGGACGCACGCCAAACTGAATAAAGATCTATATCATGTAGAGGACGGACTGCGGGACGATCCTATTGGCAGCAGACTGCACAATGCTTACCCTGCAGGTATAATAACACTACTATGTTTGTGTGATGTATACTTAAGGCGATATTTAGATGTGTTCATAATTTTAAATCGAGTATGTCTGATTTTAATAACAATGGTATGAAGGTTTTTGTAAGAGGGCCTTGTAAGATGATATACAAGGTTGATTAAACGGTGAGGCTTTATTTCTAGCTACACATGTAATGTACCATATACAAGCTCTACACCAAATTTCAGTTCAATAGGAGGAATAGTTTAGCCACAGTATAGATTTTTCGTGCTTGCAAAACTACATCGGGATGTATATCTGCCCTAACAGCTGATCGAAAGCCTAAACATAGTTATCTAAGGTCATGTAAGGTGCGTGACCTTAAATATCAACAAAATTAGGAGACGTTGCCCCTCTATCAGCCAATAATCACGTCAAAGTGAGTCTTAATCTCAGTGAAATAAGAACGAAAACACAATAACATTACATCATAACTTTGTAACACAAACAAAGAAGCGATTAATACATAGACTTGGGTCATTCAAATCTTCAAAAAATCAAAGAACTGTTTTAGTTTTTTTAGTGTGTCTCCGTAATTGCTCCGGGACATGAGACGCCTTGCGAAAGCGCCTGAGCCGCTTCCTAGGTACAATCTTATTGCTTACGCGCCATTTTGAGAATATCCAAATATTGCTTTTTGTTTATGTGATAGGACACTAATGTAAATGTATTAAAAAGTGATAGTGTTTATTTATTTCTTTGTGTGATATGAGCACCGATCTTTTGTATGTTTGTATTTGGTTTCTGTAACTTTGTGACAGCGAAATTTTTTAAATTTGTACTTGAGACCCACCCGCTTATGCGCCGAGCAACCTATCTATTTGTATTTGCCGGTCGGCTCATCGGCGACATGAAAGACAACAGAATGCGACGTTGCCGTTTTGTCACGCAGATGACCGCAGGTTAGTGTAAATATTTATAAATGGTGTTTGCGTATTAAATTGATAGAACTTGTTAGAAAAAAGTGATTTTCTATTTCAATCTTTATCGAGTTTTTGACCGTTTCGAATTATTTCCGAGCCGCTATGGAGTACTCTGTCCATTTTAGTGCCCCTGGATCATAGCAACGTTGTATGAAAGGTTTAGGTAGAGCTTCTTTTTCCCTAACAAGTTTATAAAATGTTTTGCATATGTTTTCACAGAACAAGAGGACACTGCTCCCGCAGATGATGAAGTACAGCATTCACCCCTGACAAGAGCCAGCGACGGGGAAGCTGGTCTATCAGGCCGCATCGGGCCCGAGAGGAACGAGCCCTGCGCAACCCTGCCAGACATTTGGGACGCGGCCGAGGACGACGCGTAGTCAGGAGAGGCCGTGTTAGGATATCCGGAAATCGCGGGTAGTTCTAGTGGGCAAGCCATCGAGTTCTCCTATAAATATGGCAGTCATTGTGTCAGTGGTACATTTCTTATCGTGGATTCGGTAGCGAGCGGAAGCTCCGTCGGTTTGATTATCGGTGTGATCTGTGAGTACTTATCTTGTTCAAAATATATAAGCTTGATTTGTCCTCTAGTGTATTTCATTGTTAAATGTAGTTGTGATTAGACGATTCCATGTTTTTTTTTTTTTTTTTAATTTATTCCAACATTAAAGTACATAGTTGTTTTTTAAGTATCTCAAAAACCTTGTCCAGGTTTGTCTGGATACTGCGACAATCGTAAAGAAGTCAATATCATGAATTACATAACACAACTTAAATACGTGTACAACAAAATATAAATTAAAATAAAATAAAATAAAAAATAAAATAAACAGCGAGGTACAATAAACATACAATTATTAGAGAATAAAACATTACTGCGTAGGTATTCTGCAAGCAACTAACGACAGAACAATATTGTAGACGTAAGTATCAGATAAGGAACCAGTTTTGCGCATTGACCGATCACTCCAAAGAAATACCTTATATAGGACGTTCCAATCACAAGTTTTGTTAATATTAAGTTATTATAGTTGAATTTATTGCTTTAAGTTCAAAATGTCATGAAAGTACTTTTTATATTTATACCAAGAAGTTTATAATATATCTACTGGAGGCCTCGGTACACACATTTTTGTGAAGACAAAAAAATTACCTTTTGAGCTGTCTTCTATCTCACTCACTCTTTAACCTATGTTGCCAAAGCTTACGGATTATTTCCCCACCCATAAAAAAATATCAATACCGTTATTGTCGTCTCAATCATATATATATAAATATTTCCAACATATCTTATATAATGATATAAGTACTATTTTCATTTCAGAATTATTCTTGTTGAATAAGATATCCTTAAGGTTTTTTATCCTTATTAACATTTTAGTTAAACAAAATTTCCTCATTTAATTGGTAATTGCGAATACATACTTCGGCAACACTGTTATAAAACGTTAAGTTCGATGTCAATATAGTTGTCAAATAAATGTTCACTTCGAAATTTTCTCCGTAATTATCTACAATAATAAGTGTGTTTTAGTGATATTTTAATGTGAATTGTGTAGTTCACGGTTGCAGAAATATTTGGTATCCATCATTTAGTGTGAAATTCTACAGGTAAGTTCATTGTCATCAATATTGTGTACATATTATAATTTTATCAATATTTATACGAATCGTAATAAAATACGGGAATATTTTATAAATGAACTGTAGAAAAACCTCGCTTAATGTGATTTGCTTTATATATGACTACTTTTTTCATATTAACGTAATGTTAAATGTGATTTTTTGTATTGTAAATAGTGTAAGTAAACAAGGGGCTAGGGTGACCATGGTGTAAGCTTTGGTGGACCGGTTTGACAATGGTGCTAGAGTATTTGTAATACTAGCCGCCTTACTAATGAATATTATAAAGCTTATTAATCTTTAAATAATCATCGTAAATAAAAACTGAGGATCAACAGTTACAATCGAGTTCTCAGTGTATCCAGCATTGATTTATTGAAACTTTTATTTAAAATAAAATCGAGTTTGTATTTCTCTTTACAGATTTCTTAAAGATCTAGATAAGCAAAAACGTGGTTAAATATAAATACCATTAAAAGGTCAATTTGATGTCTGCAAGAATTACTAGTCAACATTTAAAGACAGAAGATTATGATTCTGAATGTGATAATGTGTCTTCTACTTCTGGGAATATGGCAGTAGATGTCAAAAATAATTATTTATTACCAGAAACTCATGCTGTAAGTATATTATTTTTTATCATTTCACTGGTATAATTATGATCCACTTAGACTTTATTATTTACTAGCTTTTGCCCGCGGCTCCGCCCGCGTGATTGTGTTTTTCCGGGATAAAAGTCACTGTTTATATTTTACTGGGATGAAAAGTAGCCTATGTGCTAATCCAGGACATGATCTACCCGTGTGCCATATTTCATCGAAATCCGTTCAGTAGTTTTTGCATGAAAAAAACATCCATACATCCAGACATTCTTACAAACTTTCGCCTTTATAATATAATAAGATTAGTAGGATAGGGCATTAAGCTTGCGACCCACCAAATTTTATAACTGCGGTACATTGGGTGATATCTGAGTGTACTAAATGGCACCTCTGCCTCTGTCTAAAATGTATAGGTACTTAAATATATTATTATTGATTGATATTTACTTTTTACATTACATGTCAGCGAAATGAATATGAACCACCATTGAAACGTCAAGACTTGAAAGATTTCAATATATCAGTTAATGTGAAGACATCCAGTGAAATAAGTTTAAAGAAATAAAAGAAAGTATTGCAGCAGAAGATGAAGAGATAAAAGAAGAAAATTAATTACAAGTTATTTCTTATTAAAGTTGTTCATCTGAAATTGAAAATATTTTGCAGTGAAATTTTGCTAATATTTGAGATTTTTTTTAAAAGTATATTCCAAGTAGCAAGCAAAGAAAAATTACATATAGTGATAACATAAAGACTTTTGCTTTAACATTACACTTTTAGTCGCCGAAAACATTTTTGTTTTATAAATTCAAAGATATATTTGCCGAAAGAGAGCACATTATGGTGATCTTTAGCAAACTTTAATTGTTTTGTTGGCTTCTTCACAGAAGTTTTAGAATATTAAAAATAAATTTAAGGACGAAACCTCACCCGCAGAATGTAGCGTTAATTTTTGATTCCATGGCTCTCAAACAAGAATTTATTTGGTATTGTAATTTGTAAAACATCCACGTGTTTATTACTTTTGCTATAAATATCTACACAACTTTGTTTACAATCAACTTACCTATGGTATTTCACACTAGATGTTGGATTGCAAATAATTCTGCAACCATGAATTACACAACTCATAGTAGAATATCTATAAAACACAATATGTATTATTATGGATAATTACAGAAAAAAAGTTCGCAGAATACTCGCAAAAATTGTAAAATCACACAAAATAGATATTCGTAATATTTCAAAATTACTTACTGAAAATTAGGTTATTAACTTCCTAAATGTGTATTATTTTTTTTTGTATGATTGTTTACTTTTATGAGTATGTTTTTTATTTTTTTTTTATTATATTTAAATTTAGCAATAACTGTAGTTTTCATTTTTAAATATCCCAATGTTTTTCTGTCTAACCTTACAATCTCCATATTTGGTTATAAAGGCCGGCAAACAACGTGAACATATCCAGTCGCGGGGGAAAGTAAAACATATACAATGTGAGGCTGTGTGCCGAGCAAAAAAAAAGCACGCGGGGCCCCGTGCGAAGCAAATAATTTTTTTTAACAGCTTTGTAAGTAAGGTGCCAAAAAACGGGCCCCCAAGGAGCTGCAAGATGCCCCTGTAACTGCGAGGCCCCAGGCGGTTGCCTGGTTTGCCCCCCTCCTCCAAGGCCGCCACTGAATTCACCACCGCGTGGTGAGGTATTTTTTTTATGTAAGTGGAACTAGTAGTTCCGAACTACACATACCAAAAAAGTATGTAAATATGCCAATTTTGTTTGGAATAAACTTTCTAACTCAAATTATATTTTTTAAATATCAACTATTACTAACCGCTGTAGTTGGTTTTCATAATTAATTTAAACCGCATTACTTTATAGAGATAAAAATAAATATTATGGTGCGATATCATATTATTACACACTCACGCCTCTTATCCCCCGGGTAGACAGAGGTGCAATTAGTGCACCCACTTTTTGCCGTTATTCCGTTCCATGCTGTGATAGGGGGCGAGCCTATCGCCTTATCGTGTACAAATTCCAGACTCCGAGCTGATACTGAATGGAAAATAATCACTTTGCCCGACCCGACTAACCCGGGGATCGAACCCGAGATCTCAGCATTGCAGTCGTACCATAATACAACTACGCCACCGAGGCAGCCATATTATATCATATTATTATGGACAGTTAATTATGTTACGTCCTAGTTTTGAAAATAAACCTTTGTCACTCTAAAGAGAGAGACAGCAGATAGCTGTGACGTCACATTTTAATCTTCAGTTTGTTAAACGGAATGAAAAATCCATATGGGTATAACATTCTTGATTTATACTTAAAGTTTTTATTTGTTAATTCGTTACGTATTTTAATGGGTATCTCGTTCATGAGGGTTGGTATTATATAAGCATGAGTTCTTTTTCCGTAGTAATTATTACATCTAGGTACTATCAGTTTACTGTGGGTTATGTTTCTAGTAGTGGTTTTATGGGTTATTTTTGATTGTAATTTTTTGTTATAAAACTGTTCAATCAGTAACATCATTTTGACTTTAGTATGTATTGGTAATATTTTGCAAAATTTGAATAAATGCATTATGTTGTTAGTAAATTGCTATAAAGAAATTCAAATATATAACGTTTACTACTATGCTTTATTTTTTTTGTTTTTATTAAATTAAATGTGAGATCTAAAAATATTTTAATTGGAGTTGAAAAATACGGTGATATCAAAGTTAAGAGGACATATCAATGGTCATGCAAATGAGTAAAAGAGCACAGAGCTAGTTAAGACCATAAAACAGCGTTAAGTGTCGTACGTAGGTCATATTCTAAGACATGACAGGTACCACCTGATGAGAAACATCATGATGGGGAAAAATAGCTGGAAAAAGAGGTGTAGGAAACAGAAGAAAGGCAGTATTCTTTGTCCTATATAAGTAAATTCTTGAAGAATACCCACTGCAAAGGCAATCTCAGGATGCGCAAGCCGGGGTGCGAAGTCAGGAAACCTCCACATGGTGCACCCTGGGCAACGGAGCGTCAGTCGAGTTGATCGGCGCAACGGCCAATATCCTGACAACAGGGGTTTTGGCGGTCGTCGTCACTTTTTGCGGCGGCTGCCGCATTTTTAGATGGTGGGCCCGCTTAGTCGGGCGGCTCCCGGTTCATCCGGGAGCCGCGAGACTAAGGGGAGACACGAGGGTGAAAACCTCTATAAAAAGTTACCCCGAATCCCGAGCGGCGGCGTACCGCGAGGGGATGCATGGCCGATGGGTAGTTCGGTCACTAGTGCGACCCCCGCCAGTGACACTGTATCTATTCCAATTTTAGTTCATAAACTTGAAAGGTTAGGTGTTAGGGGCTTACCTCTTAATTTGTTTACTAGCTATCTTTCTGGTCGAACTCAGGTAGTCAAGATAGACCAATGGACTAGTTCCGTACTACCTATTGATTGTGGCGTACCACAAGGTAGTATTCTTGGTCCCACATTATTTTTCATTTTTTGACTGCCTCGGTGGCGTAGTGGTATATTGCGTACGCATTACGAGTACGATTTGCGCGCTGAGGTCCTGGGTTCGAATCCCGGGTCGAGCCAAAAAAATTGTGACTGGGTTTTTCCATCTTAAAATTTACTCAGTCGCAGCTCGGAGTCACGAAGTTGGCGGTGTGATATCCCCGTGCCTCGGAAAGCACGTAAAGCCGCTGGTCCTACGCCTGATCTCTCTCCGGTCATGTTGGTCCGTGGGCCAGTGACAGATTTCGATGACCAAGTTCCTCTCAAGCGATAATTGGTGAGACGCATCAGAGACGTGTATCATAAAGCCTCGTGAACGTCAGCTTCGGCTCCGTGGGTGCCATGAGCGGTGGTAGCCTCCCAAACATGTTGAAAAAAAAAATTTTTTCAGTCATTTTCTCCCAACTCATTTTTATTTTAAATTGTAGTTAACCCAATACCTTGATGAAAAAAAATAATCAGCTGACTGTAGCTCGGGGCATTATGCGTCAGCTGGTCGATCAAACATGAAATTTTTTTTTCTAATTTCAGTGATTTCCTCTCAGCTAAAAATTTACCTGATGATAGTTTATACGCACATATGAATAAATATATATGTCAGCTGGCTGTATGCCGGGGCAAAACCCGTCAGCCGATGCCTTGAAAATTATAACGCAGGTGTTAGGCGAGTGCTTCTATTACATATTTAAATGCATTAGCTGACAATGTTACCCTCGACTTACTGATAGCAGATTATTTTTATTAATTACAGCATTATATTAACAATCAGCTTATAAATTTTCATCTGACAGAAAATGATGTATCCTGTTTTTTTCGGCATAACGCTCCGATATGAATTTCCCGATGAAATTAATATTTCATATAATTTCTTCCTAACCGATTTCGTCCACGGCGGTCATCTCAACGGAGATCAGCCAGGTACGCAGGAGATATTATAGTGCACAAGTGTGTGCGCAATACACAGGTGCACTCACTATTCCTTCACTCTCATAGTCCAGTGAGACGGCAATCCGACACGACTGGAGAGAGATCAGGCGCAAGACCAATGACTTTACGTACCTTCAGAGGCATAGGGGTGTCACCGCCAACTTCCTGGCTCCGAGGTGCGACTGAGTATTTTTTAAGATAGAAAAACCCAGTCAAAATCTTTTGGCTCCACCGAGGTTCCAACCCAGGCCCTCAGCGCGCTTTAATTGTACTTGTAACGGTTACGCCACAGAGGCAGTGAAATTCCGTAACTCTGTGTAAATACTTTACAACTAATTGGTATATAATTAAATAACTGAATAAACTTTAAAATAAGTAAATTAATCAATTTATATTTTATTATTGTCTACTCTATAAATGATATTAGTTATAAAAAAAGTAATTAAAAATAACAATGTAATTTAATTATTTTCGTTCTCGCTTTGGCTTGTGTCACTCTCATCTCTTTCTGATTCACTGTCAGAGTCGCTGTCAGAGCTGTCTGCTATCATGTTTTTATCATCATCATTCATTGTACAACATAAAATAAATATATATATATATATATATATATATATATATATATATATATATATATATATATATATATATATATTATTGTGCATAATTAATACAATATAATCAAAAAATTAAAAACAATAACCTTCGGATTTTATATTATGATTTTTTATACATGTCAATGGCCATGTAGTGCCTGGTTAATGATTTTATATTTTTATAGAATCCTGAAAAAGAAACAGTCGAAAGCGGGATTTGAACCCACGACCTCCGGCGAACCGTGCCGTTGCTCTTCCGATTGAGCTATTCCGACCTCGCTTTCGATTGCGAATCCTCTCCCTCTCGGACCGCTGCGGTGTGCAGACGTGTTTTTGACTGAATGCATGTCGCTTCAAAGTATTTAATTCTCAAATATAAATAGTGTAAAAAGGACAACAACCGTGAAGAGGTACGCAAATAAAGTAAGGAAGAAAGTGATAGATACAACTTGTCGATCATCTTCAAAAGTATCGTACCTTACAATCGGGAGATCAAGTTACGCTGACGGACAGAAATTTTGTACTGGATTGTCGATCGACGACCATTTCATTGACCCCTCAACTAATCAGTGGGCTAAATAATTTCATAATGCCGCTTCGTCGCTCACCGCCCGCCTCGAGTTCGTCTGCTGTAATCGTGTCTCAAAAAAAGGATGATTCGGACACCCAGTCGGAAAGAAGTGGGTATTCTAGTACGCGACAGAAACGCAGACGTGAGACAGACGATGACTACAAGGAGATTAGAAAGGAAATGTCGAACTTATTCGCAACACTATCGAGTAAATTTGATCAACACTTCTCGGAATTAAAACAACACTATAGTGAACTAAAGGATAGTATACAATTTATGTCCGACAAATACGATTCTCTCTTAAAATCTTTTTGTCAAATTGAAGCGGAGAGGGTAGAAGATAAAAAACTGATCTCTAAATTGGAGGAGAAAGTAGAAACCATGGAACGTAAACTTAAATCCACTTGTTTTGAGTTACGTAACGTACCCACTGTCGTACACGAGAACAACAAGAGAGAGACAAAGGACAACATCTGCAAACTTGTAAAGTCCCTGGCAAGAACCGTGGAGGTAGATATTAACGATGCCGATATAAAAGACGTCTATAGAGTGTCAACCAGCAAAGAGAACAACAAACCCATCATAGTTGAATTAAACAGTGTTTTGACACAGGGCAAATTAATACAAGCGGCCAGAAATTTCAATAAGAACAAGGCTAGCCGGGACAAATTGAACACACAACACCTTGAGTTTTTGGGACAAGCACAACCTGTGTTTGTATCGGAGTCTTTAACAATCAGGACTCAAAAATTATACTACATGGCACGTACTTTTGCTCGGGAAAATAATTATTCTTTTTGTTGGACCTCAAGAGGGTATGTATACCTACGTAAAAATGAAAGTGAACCTGCAGTCCGCATTGAAGCTGAGGCAGATCTTAGAAAAATGAGACTAAAGATGTGACTATATTTTGTGATCTTGTGCTTTATGATAGTGTACGTCTATCGTTTACATAATACAATCTACCACTTAATTGTAATAAGGTACGATAAAGTAATATGTTATTATTGTAATAGTACACATCAGTCAAACCTTTTCATAATTACATCAACTATCCATAACAATTTATTCCCTTACTCACACACATATACACTTTTCCTTGACATACACATTACAATACTCATTGCAACACTTTCGTTACCACACATACTTCACTATAACACACCTACACATCATATACAGCTCACTCACAAACACATTTTCTCCCCAACATACACTTCCACACTCTTATATGCAAATTTTTCCTTTCACTACATAACAACACAAACACACTCTAATAAAATCCGCAATTCCACACATAATCTAAGCACACATAACACTGCTTTTCTTTTATATTACAAACACATACGCCAGCTATTTATACTTCACATTCTCTGATTTTAATAATATCAAAAACCTAGAAAATTTTGGCTTGACGGAACTGCAAGTATGTGAACCAGAATCTTGTAAGAACATTTTAACTAACTCGAATTCATTTCTAAAAATTTTGCAGCAAAATATTAGAAGTCTTAACAAAAATTATGATAACCTAAGAGTTTTACTCAAAAGAATAGACTTTAGATGTGACATTATCATTCTGTCAGAATGTTGGCTATCCTCTCTTAATAACCTCCCACTCATGCCTGGATACTCTAGTTTCGCAACCACCAGAAACTATAACCAAAATGACGGAGTTGTTATTTTTATAAATAATGATCTTCATTTTAAAGTAGAAGAACCGGTAGTCTTAGAAGCTAATTGTTTTCTCATAGAGATAAGTAACGAGACGGCCATAATTGCCATATACAGACCGCCTAGTTTTCTCACATTGGAAAATTTTTTACGCACTTTACAGACCGTATTAACAAAAATATCATGTTTTAAAAATATTATTTTAATCGGTGACATAAATATCAATATTAAAGAATTAAATTCAACCACATCAAGTTACCTTGATCTCCTTAATTACTTTGGCTTGATTCCAACTCATTATGAACAAACTAGAGGTTCAAGCTGTCTCGACCATGTGATTGTCAAGACTAAGTCATTTTCGTATACATTTATCTTAGAATCCGCAATCACTGATCATGAGCCCACACTATTTTGTTTATACTCAAAAGTCCAAAAAAAATACACAAAAACCAAATTGGTAAATAAAATTAACTTCAAAAACCTAATTCATGATAGTAGTAAAATTGACTTCAGTCAAATATATAATAATGACATAAGTATAAACAATTGCATGGCATACTTAATTGAAAATTTACAAAATATAATATTGAGAAACACGATAAATATCAAAGTTCCTAGAAATAAAATTACGTTAAAACCGTGGATCACTCCTGGGCTTTTGAGATGCATAAAGACAAGAGATAGAATGCATTATAAACTGAAACGAAACCCCAACAATGACATCTTAAAAGTAACATACCTTAGGTATAGAAACTTTTGTAACAATATAACTAAAAAATGTAAGAGACAATACGAAAGTTATACACTAAAATCAGCTGGTTGTGATAATAAAAAACTTTGGAATGCTATCAAAACTATTAATAATTTAAATAAACCGAAAACTTCACCTTCTGACCTATTAAATATAAAAAATACGCCACAAGACTCAGTAAACGTTGTGAATACCTTCTTGGCAAACGTTGGATTAGATCTGGCCAATAAAATCCCCTCTGATCTCCCTCCACTCCCAATAAATGTGTCAAATCCACCTTCCAATCCCAATTCTTTTGTTTTCTTGGAAACAACCGAGGTGGAACTTAAGGGACTCATCAACAATCTCAGATCTGATTGTGGAACTGGGTGGGACAATGTCACAGCGGCAGTACTTAAAAATCTAAAAGACTCTATAATCCCTCCTCTCACCTACATATTTAATAGATGCTTGATAGAAGGGGTTTTTCCGGAAATGCTTAAAAAATCTATTGTAGTTCCTATTTTTAAAAGTGGTTGCAAAGTAAATATAACAAATTATCGCCCTATATCTTTGCTTCCTGCCATATCTAAAATTTTAGAAAGGATTATAAACAACAGACTTGTAAAATTCTTAGAAGAAAAAAACTTATTTTCAACCAACCAATATGGCTTTAGAAAGGGCAGATCTACAACCGATTGCATTCATAATTTTTCTGAACTTATTGTAAATAAATTAGACAATAGGAAAAAGTGCCTGACGATCTTTATAGACCTTCAAAAGGCCTTTGATACTGTCAGTCCATCTCGACTAATATCCAAACTTGAAAAAATGGGAATAAGAGATGTACAGTTAGACCTCTTTAAAAGCTATCTGCATAACCGCTCCCAATCAGTTAGAATTGGTGACATGCAGAGTGTTGAAATTCCTATAAATATTGGAGTCCCTCAGGGCAGTATCTTAGGACCCACTCTTTTTCTCTGCTACATAAATGATCTTTGCCAACTAAATATAAAAAACTGCAATGTAATGTCATATGCCGATGATACAACTTTAACTTTTTTTGGAAATTCATGGGAAGAAACCTTCAGTGCTGCCCAAAAAGGCTTTAATTATGTAACACATTGGCTTGCTCTTAATAAACTCACACTAAACACTACAAAAACTAAATATATGACCTTTTCAATATATGACATAACATCAAACCAATGCAACTATAACATTTATGCTCACACTTGCAACCAGGTTCTCACACCTTACTGTAACAGTTGTCCTATCATTCTTAAGACTGACTCAATTAAATATTTAGGCATAATAATTGACAAAAACTTATCTTTTAAAGAGCACATTTTACAACTAGTCCAAAAAATTAGAAAACTTACTTATATATTTAAAAATCTCAGGCATTTGGCAAACTGGAAACTGATCAAAACTGTTTATGAGTCCCTCGTTCAATCAATCCTATCCTACGGCATATCCATTTGGGGTGGTTCGAATAAAACAAATATCTTATGTGTGGAACGGGCTCAACGTTTGATCCTTAAAATTGCTCTTTTTAAACCACGCCTCTACTCAACAATCGGTCTCTATAATGATGCAAAAGTATTATCTATCAGGAAACTCTATATATTAGCAACAATTTTAAAAAAACATGACAACATTAACTTTTTGAACATAAAGGACAAGTTAAATACTAGAAGACACTATGATGTCTGTAATACTATCTCAGTAAAGACTTCGTTTGCCAAAAAGTTCTTTAGTTTTAATGGAGACAGATTATACAATAAAGCTAATAAATTACTCTCTATTGTTAATTTGTCAAAGATGGAATGTAAAAGGAAAGTTACTGATTGGCTTTTAACACTGGATTATGAAGAAACTGAACAACTACTTACTATATTATGTTAGTATTGCGTTCATTCATTTCTCACAGTGAAACAGACACACTTGTACACGCCCAAACACACACACACACACACAAATACACACACACACACACACATTCACACACACACACACACACACACACACACACACACTCTCACACACACACACACACACACTCACACACACACACACACACACATACTCACACACACACACCCATACATGCACATACATACTCACACATAAAATTGCACTGTAATATTATGTAGTTTTTTTAACAATATTTTCCTTTCTGTTTTTTGTTTTATTTCCCATAACATTGTATTTAAAAAATAGAATCACCTTTTGCCAAAATTGTATACCTAATTTCCGTGAGGGGGAGCCAGGAGTCTATAGCACAGGGTATCCTAGTTTAGGTTCCTGTCTCCCACTATTACATAATCCATGCAATATAGGAACCTACTTAATTTTCATGTCTGTTATTTAAGTCTCTGTATCCTAAACTCTGTATAAATCCGTTTATGTGGGAAAAATAAATAAAATTATTATTATATTATTATTATTATTATTTACACAGAGTTACGGAATTTCACTGCCTCTGTGGCGTAACCGTTACAAGTACAATTAAAGCGCGCTGAGGGCCTGGGTTGGAACCTCGGTGGAGCCAAAAGATTTTGACTGGGTTTTTCTATCTTAAAAAATACTCAGTCGCACCTCGGAGCCAGGAAGTTGGCGGTGACACCCCTATGCCTCTGAAGGTACGTAAAGTCATTGGTCTTGCGCCTGATCTCTCTCCAGTCGTGTCGGATTGCCGTCTCACTGGACTATGAGAGTGAAGGAATAGTGAGTGCACCTGTGTATTGCGCACACACTTGTGCACTATAATATCTCCTGCGTACCTGGCTGATCTCCGTTGAGATGACCGCCGTGGACGAAATCGGATAGGAAGAAATTATATGAAATATTAATTTCATCGGGAAATTCATATCGGAGCGTTATGCCGAAAAAAACAGGATACATCATTTTCTGTCAGATGAAAATTTATAAGCTGATTGTTAATATAATGCTGTAATTAATAAAAATAATCTGCTATCAGTAAGTCGAGGGTAACATTGTCAGCTAATGCATTTAAATATGTAATAGAAGCACTCGCTTAACACCTGCGTTATAATTTTCAAGGCATCGGCTGACGGGTTTTGCCCCGGCATACAGCCAGCTGACATATATATTTATTCATATGTGCGTATAAACTATCATCAGGTAAATTTTTAGCTGAGAGGAAATCACTGAAATTAGAAAAAAAAATTTCATGTTTGATCGACCAGCTGACGCATAATGCCCCGAGCTACAGTCAGCTGATTATTTTTTTTCATCAAGGTATTGGGTTAACTACAATTTAAAATAAAAATGAGTTGGGAGAAAATGACTGAAAATATTTTTTTTTTCAACATGTTTGGGAGGCTACCACCGCTCGTGGCACCCACGGAGCCGAAGCTGACGTTCACGAGGCTTTATGATACACGTCTCTGATGCATCTCACCAATTATCGTTCGGGAGAAAATGACTGACGAAATTTTGCACTGGCCCACGGTCTATGTCGGATTGCCGTCTCACCGGACTATGAGAGTGAAGGAATAGCGAGTGCACCTGTGTATTGCGCACACACTTGTGCACTATAATATCTCCTGCGTACCTGGCTGATCTCCGTCGAGATTGGCCGCCGTGGCCGAAACTGGCTAGGAGGATTTCATTTCATTTTTGATTTATGTTAATGATTTATGCCAACTTAATTTACTCAATGGAAAAACCATCACATTCGCTGATGATACTTGCCTTCTTTTTAGTGGTGAAACGTGGGTGGGAGTGTACCACTATGCACAGAATGGGTTTAATATAATTTCGAAATGGCTTTACGAAAATATTCTTACTTTAAATGTAGAAAAGACCAAATATATGACATATTCAATTCGAAATCAGCCGTCACCAAATTTTCCGCTAGTTGCTCACTCCTACAATTCAAGTAAAAACCCTTTCTGTGCTTATCCAAAATTAATCAAAACTGACTGTATAAAATATCTTGGAATTATACTCGATAGTCACCTTAGCTTTAGACAACATATTGATGCTTTAGCCAATAGAACTCGTAAACTTACCTTCATATTTAAGACACTTCGTAATGTGGCTGATATTGCTTTGATGAAATCAGTTTATTTTGCGTTGTGCCAATCACTACTGGTTTACTGTATCACCGCATGGGGAGGCGCCTCTAAAACTCTCCTAATAATTTTAGAGAGAGCCCAGAGAATGATTCTTAAAGTTAGCTTCTTTCTTCCCAGGTTTTACCCTACAGACGACTTGTATCGGAAATATAATGTTTTAACTGTACGTCAACTATTCATTCTATTAACGATCCTTAAAATCATTCAGAACTGCCATTCGTCTCCGCATCCTCCGATACAGGTCAGAAACTACGACTGCATAAGAGTTAAATTTAATACTAGCTTTGCCCATAGATTTTATTGTTTTCTTGGACCATATCTATATAATAAAATACATAAGGATTTTTCTTTAAACACACTAACGCGGGCAAACTGTAAAAAAAGGGTTTATAACTGGTTGCAACGCCTTGACTACAATCATATGGAAGATTTATTAATTCCCATAACCTAATTTAATCAATACATACAATAAAGCGCGCACACACACACACACGCACACACACACAAACATACACACACACATACACACACGCACACACACACACACGCACAGACACCTTGTATTCTTAATGTTAAATATTATATTGTATATTTTTAATTTTGCATCGTTATATACCGGGTGGAAGGGAAACGCTCTCGGAAACGAATACAGGTGATAGTATTGGTGATTCCTGACGTGATGACACTAAATAAATCGCGATCGCATTGTTACAATTTTAGTAGGATTTTCTCAAATTTCTGTACAGCTTCACGTATGGATAGATAAATCAAACTATTATTCTGAAAAACATAGTGAAAAAGTTCAATATTTTAAAAAAATCGTAATGAAACACGTACATCAGCTGACGGGTTAACGACCGCGGGCCGGTCCCGGCGCAGCGCGACGGCCGCCCAGTTCTTTGTACGTTTTCCATTGCGCGCGCATGAATTACGGAAATACTAAAATCGTAAGTATTATTGCTTAGCTTTGCAAATGAATATAGTTTTTCGTTAATGTTATGGTTCTTCTCTCTTACCGTTCCGGTATAGAGAGCGTTTCCCTTCCACCCGGTATAAATTGTGTTACTGTTACTGTACGTCAAAGAAATGAATACCTGGTGACCTGAAACACAGGCTTTGCCTACATCGGGCACCACTCTTTAATATATACTGTGTACTTTAATATTTTAGTAACACTTTAAGATATGTGATGATTAATATGTAATTTTAATAATAATAAATAAATAAATAAAAACATACTGAAGTTTCAATAATAGGGAATATGCATACATTTTTTTTATTTGTTAAATCCATTATTTACTTCGTTATAATGAAATAAAAAGTATAAATATCGTTGGAAGTGTACTACTTATTTTTAAAATAATATATAAGATGTCCATAAAATTTGACGTGTTCAAACGCCACCATTTTTCGCGCGCTTCGGATGACGTCACAGAGCACGTTCAGTGTTATTTATTGTATGCGTAGAGAGTTATGATTGAAGATTTTTCAGGTTAAATCGCTGTTAAGTTATGGGAGAAGCTAAAAAACTATTTTATAGATATTACCTGGTACCAATGTGCCAAAACACTATTAGAAGCACACCAAAGTGTTTTTTCTGTTCTAAGAGATACGAAAATACGAAATATATGATGTTATTTTATGAGAAGAGATAAAGTATCTTCAATAATGCGTTTACGCTGTTGGAAGATTATTTCAATGTACCTAAGTATATTCTATTTTGGCAGTTATCATGTTGTGAACTGGCCAGAAGTAACTTTCTTAAAGTAAGTTTTGTAAGTGTAAAAGGTGGAAGAAAACTCAGTAGTGCATAACACAAAAAAAAATCGATTTGTCATCTAGTTCGTAAGGAATCTATTTCTCCATCAAATACTTTAATACGATAGGCTCGCCCCCTGTCACAGCATAGGACGGTATATGCATGGCGAAAATTGGGTGCAATAGTTTTGCATCTGCCTACCCCTGCGGGTTTAAAAGGTGTGAGTGTATATCTATGTATGTATGCTGTCATCATAAAAGGATATATTTTGGTAAATTAACCGGTTGTGCTTCGACAGCTTTGACTGCCTCGGTGGCGTAATTTTATTACGGTACGACTGCAATGCTGGGGTCTCGGGTTCGATCCCTGGGTCGAGCAAAGTTATATTGTTTTTTTCTATTCAGTATCAGCCCGAAGGCTGGAATTTGTGACCGATATGGCGGTAGGCTCGCCCCCTATCACATCATGGGACGGAATACGCACGACTAAAAGTGGGTGCTTTGCGCCTGTGCCTACCCCTTCGGGGGTAAAAGGCGTGAGTGTATGTATGAAAATATATTTGAAGAAATAATTAAATGCTATAAATACAAATATGTATAACTAGCGGCCCCGACAGACGTTGTCCTGCCCTAAAAAGGAAATGAAATCCTAGAACCCGAGTACAGCGCCACCTACCGGATCTAATTGTTAATCGAAACTATTCTCAAACCCACCTGAGGACACAAAAAAATCATTAAAATCGGTCCAGCCGCTTAGGAGGAATTCAGTGACATACACGTTTAATATGGCGGTTAAGTATTCTTAAATTTTCAATTTTTCCGCGTAATTTTCTTGTAAAAAACCTCCCTGCCACCAAATGAGTCCTTATTTAACGAAATTTTAAAATCCCTAAACACCCCCACCCCCCCGTAAATAATACCTAACCATATTTTTTTCCGGAAAAAAATCCCGAATAAAATTCCCGGTGTCTGTTTTCCGGGATAATAGTAGCCTATGGGCGGTATTAATAGGTCAATCTCAAGTTTGAGTTACATCTCAAGTAGACATAATGTATTGAACTGTTCATACATTATGTCTACTTGAGATGTAACTCAAACTTGAGATTGATTTCCTTTGGATCACAAACTATCTCCATACTTATTTTCATACGGTTCCACTGGCAAAAAACTATTTTCCGAGATTAAGGTCCCGGTTTATATTTTCCCGGGATATGAAGTAGCCTAGATTCTTCCCAGGGTTTAAAACTATCTCCCTGCCAAATTGCATCGCTATCGGTTCAGTGGTTTAGTCGTGGCGGCTCCACTCGCGAGAAATTAAAATCCGGGATATAATTCCCGGTTTATCTTTTTCCGGGATAAGAGTAATTATGTCCTCAACTGGATCTGGAAATATCTCTATACTTGTTTTCTTGCGGTTCCACTGGCAGAAAACAATTATCCGGGATAAAAGTCCCGGTTTATATTTTCCCGGGATAAAAAGTATCCTATGTCCGTCTCCTGGTTCTAAGCTACCTCTCCACCAATTTTCAGGTAAATCCGTTCAGCCGTTCTTGAGTTATAAGTGGTGTAACTAACACCACTTTCTTTTATATATATAGATGTACATACCGGGTGTAAGGGAAACGCTCTCTATACCGGAACGGTAAGAGAGAAGAACCGTAACATTAACGAAAAACTACATTCATTTGCAAAGCTAAGCGATAATACTTACGATTTTAGTATTTCCGTAATTCATGCGCGCGCAATGTAAAGCGTACAAAGAACTGGGCGGCCGCCATGCTGCGCCGGTAACGGCCCGCGGTCGTTAACCCGTCAGCTGATGTACGTGTTTCATTACGATTTTTTTGAAATATTGACCGTTTTTACTATGTTTTTCAGAATAATAGTTTGATTTATCTATCCATATGTGAAGCTGTACAGAAATTTGAGAAAATCCTACTAGAATTGTAACAATGCGATCGCGATTTTTTTAGTGCCATCACGTCAGGAATCACCAATACTATCACCTGTATTCGTTTACGAGAGCGTTTCCCTTCCACCCGGTAATACAGGGTCATTTTGTAATCGAATACATAAATTTAACTGCGATAAAATCAATTTGAAAGAAACACCATGCAGTTAATTAATTTAACCATAAGTGTAAAATAAAGAAGTACATTTTTCAAACAAAATAAATAACAAAAAAGGTCTTTTAATTTTAGACATCCTATTGCCACTACTAGTATACGAGAGATCGTCGGAGCGTCAACGTCACTGAGGTTTGTGTGTTTCATTGATAATATGCTCACGCACACGCGAACAAGAGATGCACACACGGAGCGGAACGATAAGACATCGCGCCATCGTAACCAAGAAGCTTTATTCCAAACCGAAAAGATGAGGTCGCTATTATTACCTATGCTTCTGTGTCAGGTCACATAGGTCAATCAAAACAACAGTCACTTACTAGATTCTGTCAGAGCCAGTTATGTCTCCTTTAGAAGACTGAAATCATTGAAGCATCTTCGATAATGGTCACAGTCCGTACACCGCACGTAGCTTATCAAAAAGCCTCACAACCCTAAGATTCCATCAACTATCACACGATACATCAGCAAGAATCGCACGCTCAAGCCGTCAAATTCGTCGATCGATTTCGTGAAACCGACTATGATGCTACCGTTATGATACGAGTGTCAACGAGGTTCTTGAAGATTGGAATTTTGAACATTTACTCAGTAATACCTAAAAGTACAAAAGACATTTCAACGACCTTCAAGGAAACATTAACACTTTATTCACGAGCTTTGTAAATGTAAATCATAGTTTACCACAACAGAAACTTAAAAATTAACACAATAGAATAATAATTACAATTAGAGAACATTTGATCGTGTGCGCATAAAAGCCGACAAAGGACTACTAAACTAATAGGTTTTTACCTACACATGGCTCGCGTCTCCCGAAGCGATGTCAGAGACAAGGTCACTCGGATCGATACAAAACGATATAATAATAAAATTACAATAGGTACCGCTAAGTACATAGGGAGCATCGGCCTAATATTCAGTACGTAAATCGACATACGCCACGTCGTGTTGCTGCCGGGCGACTGGCGGGCAACGCGCGCGCAGGCCCCCGCGCCCCACGGCGCATGCGCCTGGAGGAGCCAGTGCGGGGCCATATTTTAGGCCGCGCGGGATAGGCATAAAGTCCACGAATCCCGGACCGCGAATCTCGATGTATTTCGAAACGTTACACATTTTGATAAATATCACTTGTACTTATTGCTATTACCTGGAATCGTCGTAATTTACTAGTAGGGTAAAAAACGTTAATTTTTACCACTTCATAGAATACACGCACACTTTTGTCAAGAATAAGTAACATTTACGTACGTATAGTAATGGCTGAACTTAATTTAAAATAACCAGGATATTCAATTGACTAATAACCAAAATTATTGTAAGTAGGTAAAACATAGGTATTTAGAAGGATTTTTGTGCACTTGGTCGAGTCACTTTATAAGTGGTTAGTAAATAACGCCAGTTTAAGGTATTATTACTCAGGCAGGAACTATTAAAAATTACGATTGTTATTGCGGTGCGGAGATACTGGGGTACTCTGTCAGAGATGTCCGGGAATAAACCCATATTTCGCCCAAATGTCCGGGATTCTTGCCGTGTTTGTCCGGCGTCGGCAATTTAGGTAATGGCAGCCCTATACAAAGAACATGCCGACAAGTGCGCCGTGCGCCCGCTGGCGCGCGCGATCGTTGGCCCCGCCAGCTGATGTTCGTGTTACACGTGCTCCCACAGGGATACCAAGCTTTGGTACTATTACCTTATTCTGCAATATCTTGCAATTTTAGTTTTACATTGTTCTATGCTATTTTAACCGTACCACAATGCATATTGAAATTAAATGATGTTAGAGCTCTGGTATGCTTTATTGCTTAAAGTAATGTTATTTTTACAATACAAAGATATTGCTGCGTATTCGTTTAAGTAGACTTTTCATTAGCATAATTGCCCTAGTTATTTTATTACTTAATACACTTATTTAAGTGTGTTAGAAATCCATGTGATAAATAAACTAATATCCGATTCTTTGAAAAGCTGTGTCATTTTAGCAAACTTGTCGGTAAAAATGTTTATACTGGCAACACAGCGTGTTTGAGTGCGTGTTTGTATTGAATGGCGTGCGAAAGAGACACAACATGTTGGTATCTGCACGTTAGTTTCAATGTGTTAGTAACAAGATCAACGACTCTGACGCGATACAAAATGTAGCTAGAGATTAGAAGGTACAGAAGGCATAATAAGGCGTTTGGTAGTATAAAGTATTTACGTAAACCTATTTTAGGCATGACGTCCAGAAATATTGATGTTAAAATTAAAATAAACGTTGAAATATCATACGGAATCAAAAAATATGATATCAATAGATTAAAATCCTGTAACTTTTTTAATAGTGACTGCGAGTTGTTTAGTACCTACCTATTTCGGTAGGTAAACTTATTTATTAACGAAAACAAAGTTTGTTATTAAAGAATTAATACTTTTCTTTACAGCATAACACTTAAAAAATAATTAGTTCCTTTCCACACAATAACATGACAACTTTTTATTTCATTTTTAACGTATTAGTTAGGGAGTAGGGACTGCTCTAGTAGCAATTTAATTATTTTATTTCAAATTCCACGTCTCAAGCGGTACTGCTGCAGCTATGTGAGTGAATGTATTGCAAGTGAATTTGTGAGTTGCCCTTCTTAATCCTATAGGTTTTGTAATAACATCGTCAGCTGTGACGTGATTCACTGAATAAAGTCAAGCGCGCTAAAACACAGCGTGATCAAAAAACTATAAAACTATAATCTGGATTATTGGCGAAAGTATGCGTTACCCATGGATAATATTTTGCACGATGTTAGCAGAGGTCACGCTGAATATGTGGTTTCATTTAGTAACGCAATGTTGAAATGACACTGTATATCACATTGAATTTTATTCGATTTCATTAATATTATTTGTTTATTAAACCACCATTCCAATAGTTATTTTTGTACGGTTTGTGATTATTACAAATTGTTTACTGTAAATAACATATTCATTATTTCATTTTTTTTTATTTATTAGGCACAGAAACAGTGTACAAAGATTCTTAATCATCTAATATACAATATACATGATAACATTATTTAAATTTGTACACCGATAATACCCGTGCACATCATTCAAATAGTATAACTAAATTTTAATCAATTAAAAAGATATTACATGGAAGATATAACATTTAAAGAAGTTTAAAATTTTTAACGTTTGTTTTAAAGTGGTAAATACTCTGGTGAAATATGTCTAACTCCTTGCAGTGATCATTGTAACAATTACACATACGATGTAACGGACTGTTATGTGCTACATTGATCGTAGCTGCAGGTACTGAGAACAAGTGTTGTCTACGGTTTGATCTACTAGTGGCTCTGAAAGACACCTGACCCAACAATGTGGTGTCCAATTTAGAATTTACAATTTTATATAATGTCATAAGATCGTATAGTTTTCGTCTCCACTGCAGTGTATCTAGTTTAAATTCATGCAACCTATCCTGATAATTAAATAGCTTCAGACCAAATCTTGCACTCAACTGTTTGACAAAACGTTTTTGGACCGACTCTAATTTATTTATGTGGGCCTTATAATAAGGTGACCATATGACACTACCATACTCCAGTATACTTCGTACTAGGGATATGTATAGAGTAAGCAGACTTGAGGGTTGTTTGAATGGGCGTGTTTTTCTATATATGAAACCCAACATTAGTAGTATAATACTATGTATACAACATTAATATGTTATATGTTTTAATAAATCCTTCTGAATAAAGTAAAACAGCATAATAATAATATGAGTGCATAGTGTGCTTTGACAAAACCACTTCTGTCACAGTTCTTAATAATTACTTACTTACTATCACTATGTATCAAAATCGCACCAGGTAACAGAAATCACTACATGAATACACCTAAGTAAAACAATTTTTCGCTCAAATACGACTAGCTAAGTATTAATATCAATCCCATAACGCGCTCTGTGACGTCACGTTACGTTTGGACCAATAGTGATGCGTTTCGTGAATTTAAATTACGCGCGCATAATTTTCGCTTTTTTAATAAAGTTTTAATCGATTAAATACAAACTAAATAAGAAAATAATATTATAAGGGTAACAATGGGACTACAAAGTAACGGGGATAAAATAATCAAGTTAATTTAAATCATTTGCATATTCCCTATTAATGAATATATAAAATTATATTAATAGCTATGTTAATACACGATGTAATATGATTATATTATTCTTCTGAGCCAGCGATAATATTATGTTATACCTATAGTTTGTTTTTAATACATTTCATCACGTTTCATTACATTGTTAGTATAATGATTATCGCGAAAGAAATGTAAAATTTTTATTTGTTTTATTTAAGAAAGGGATTGTAGGTAATTGTATTTATAAAATATAAATATAATGTGGGTAGGTTTCAGAGTAATAAAAGCAGTCTTAGCCGAGTCGTGGTGTTTGATTGGCGTATAGGTAACCTTTACATAAACATCATTTTAATTTGTAACCAACACTATTAGATTTACTATTAGATTTAGACTGCCTCGGTGGCGTAGCGGTATTACAGTACGACTGCAAAGCTGAGGTCTCGGGTTCGATCCCCGGGTCGGGCAAAGTGATATTGAGTTTTTATATTCAGTATCAGCCCGGAGTCTGGAATTTGTGCCTGATATGGCGATAGGCTCGCCCCCTATCACATCATGGGACGGAATGTCTGCGAAAAGTGGGCGCACTAGTTGCGCCTCTGCCTACCCCTTCGGGGATAACAGGCGTGAGTGTATATGTATGTATATGTACTATTAGATTTAATAAGAGATATATAAACTTTCAAACAGACTTAAAATTGAATTTTTAAGTAAATTATTTGTGGGAGGTGCACACCTGGAAAGAAAACCACGATACCTCTAAAGTATATCTATATCCGAGCCACAGCCGAAACTTCCCATGGTCAATGCGGCCTCTGCGGCCTCGATCCATAATGAAAACGGTAGCGCCACCCAAATTGGGACTAAGGGTGAAATAGTTCCAACGAGGCGAACTGATCACCCGTCTGTGCTACTGCATACAGTCGTCCACACTAAATATACATACAAGTAAATAAATACTCGGCCGTTTGCTCGGGGTCGGGCCGTATTATCGATCGGCCTCCACTTTTTGTGGATGACGGAAATTGCACATTAACTCCATTCATCTGAACCATAACATGTGGAAAAGATCCATGATTTTTTCATTCCTGTTATACAAAATTACTCAAAAAACGATGCAAGAATTCTTCTTAATATTACCCGATCGCGTTTTTCAAGGAGGTGTAAAACGGTTCGCATTTAGAGAAAAATTTGGAACATTTCACAAAGTATAATTTAATACACAATAAATAAATTTAAACCTAATAGATTTATATCGTGTAGCCTATATTATTAAATCATTGGTCGCAAATTCTAGAAGTATTGAGTGTGCTGTCTATATATAGTATAATTTAAGATTTCTTACCCATATGTACGTGTAAGTGAAATTTTAAAGAACTGCGATTAATAAATTTCTTATCGCATATTTCACAAAGATATGGTGTCTCTCCTGTGTGGGTTCTAATATGAGAATTTAAATTAGTCTTTTGTGCAGATTTGTAGTTGCAGTACTGACATTTGAAAGGTTTCTCTCCTGTGTGGGTTCTAATATGAGAAATTAAACTAATCTTATGTGCACATTTGAAGTCGCAGTACTCACATTTGAAAGGTTTCTCTCCTGTGTGGGTTTTAATATGATCTTTTAAAGTTCCTTTTAGGGAACATTTGTAGTCACAATACTGACATTTGAAAGGTTTCTCTCCTGTGTGGGTTCTAATATGATCTTTTAAAGTTCCTTTTCGGGAAAATTTGTAGTCACAATACTGACATTTGAAAGGTTTCTCTCCTGTGTGAGTTCTAATATGATCTTTTAACGTTCCTTTTCGGGAAAATTTGTAGTCGCAATACTGACATTTGAAAAGTTTCTCTTCTGTGTGGGTTCTAATATGATAACTAAAAGTGTCTTTTCGGGAACATTTGTAGTCGCAATACTGACATTTGAAAGGTTTCTCTCCTGAGTGGGTTCTAATATGACAATTTAAATGACCCTTTTGTGCAGTATTGTAATTGCATTGTTCACATTGATACTTTTTTTTACCCGTAGTTGGATGTTCCTTTAAATTATCGATTTCTTTAATTTTTCCATGGGTTACATATTCCTGTATTTTCATGTCAATCTTAATTGGTTCTTTAATTACAGGCTTGTGTACATTCATGTGCTTTATAAGTAAAGCTTTGGTATAACACTTTGTACCACATTCATTGCATATAAATTCTTTGTATAAAGACATTGGATTAATTCTTTCGTTACATACTATTATTAATGGAGTATTTTCAATATTTATATTTGTTTTACACGTTTCAGGTGACGATATTTTTTCAGATTTATTTTCTATATTGTTTTTGGTTTTGTCTTGTACGTTATTATCATCCAGTTTAGGTTTTTTGTTTAGAGGTGCACCTTAAACATAAATAAATAATGTATTATTATGTTTGCATTATTTTTAAACACTACCTTACTTTACGACTAACTTATGTTCGCAACTTCGTTCATGGAAAACGGTTTTTCTAGAAAAAATTAAAATAAAAAAAATTAATATGATTTTGAATAAAAATGCATAATTTTTCGACTACTACTTCATACTTATTCAGCGTATTTTAGTTAAATTCTGCGGTCCGTTGAGTCTCGTTACAGCATACAATATTATGGTCTGTGGACTGAGAAGTGTTTCGTTCGAATCCAACTCAGAAAGGTCAGGTCTAACATTCGAGTCGGCAGGTATTTTTTTTAAATTGAATTATAATACTTTATTGTACACGTACAATAGAAACAATGCAGTATATCCACTAGAAATAAAGTACAATTGGCGGTCTTATCACTCAAGGCAATTTCTTACAGTCAACCGTAGCACGAAGACAGGGGAAGGAAAAGAAAGGGCAGTTGAGGTGTACACTATACAAGACAGAATATATTGTGACAAAATACATACATATAATTATAAATAGACAACAAATACACACACACATAGGTACATATACTTATATATATATATACTAATATTATAAAGCTGAAGAGTTTGTTTGTTTGTTTGTTTGTTTGAACGCGCTAATCTCAGGTACTACTGGTGCGAATTGAAAAATTCTTTTTGTGTTGAATAGGCCATTTATCGAGGAAGGCTATAGGCTATATAACATCACGATGCAACTATTAGGAGCGAAGAAATAATGGAAAATGTGAAAAATGCGGGGAAAATTATTCATCCTTGAGGGCTTCCATTGCGTGCGCTGCGAAAACGGTTCAAGATACCAAAAATATATGTATGAAAGAATTATTCCTCTTGAAATGATCTAAAAAAAAATCCGCGACAGTATCTATCTATCGTTTTTATGGTAATCAAATTTGGTCGAAATTAATGCATTATTTGTTAAGAGGTGTATCAACGTCATAATATTAATCTTTATACAAATAAATGTGTTGGATAGAGTGATTCAACGGGAAGGTTTTTATGTATGTACTTTTAGCCCGGAAAAACTTATTAACGCGGGCGAAGCCGTGGGCAATACACACATACAGATCAATGTAAAAAAAAGTAGTTACATAAACATGAATATAAGGAATAAGACTATAACTTCAGCAGGAAAGAGAGCGGTTCTTAACCATTTTTTTTTAAATTGGTAGTGGTTTCGCACGTCTTACATCAACCGGTGACGCACTCCACAATCGAATGGCTTGAATGGCAAAAGATTTGTCCATAAATGATGTAGAACGCGTCGGCATTTTCAATATCAGGTTCTTTGATGATCGCAAACGCTTGTCATGTGTGTCATGAAGTAATTCAAATCGAGACTTAAGATGAGAAGGGCTGAGAGGATTAAAAATAATATTACAAAGCAAAGAAAGTATGTGGGCATTCCGGCAAAGCCAAATGGGTAACCACTTGAGTTTATTACGAAACTTGGAGACATGTTCATATTTGCGAAGTCCAAATACAAAACGGATACAGACATTTTTAAGGCGCTAAGTATATTAAGAATTGGTCTTGAGTGAGGTCTAGATAGCTGACATCTGCATAATCAAGGATGGGGAGAAGAAGGGATTGTGCAAGTTAAATCTTAGTGGTAGTAGGCAGAAAAAAAATTGCCGTCCCAATGATCCTGCCGATGCAAACAGTTTACGACTTATTTCCCGAACCTGCGGACCCCAAGAGAGAAATTTGTCCAAGTAGATGCCAAGGTTTTTGAGTGTCATTGAACGGGATGGTGGTACCATCACAGGCTACGGGTGGTAGCAGCGCCCATTTTAATTTGGATACCATTCCACGACTGCCAATTACAATGGCCTGCGTTTTAGATGGATTGACAGACAATATAAACTCATTTGCAAAAACAACGGGCACCTAAGCAATGAACCATTTCAAATGTTACTATTGGTTTGTTTGATAATTATAGGTAGTTTTACTTTCACAATTTTGTAAATTAATAAGCAAATAATCGTTTTCGTCAGTATTATCATAAAATTTTGATAAAATTTATGGGTTTTAATGCTAAAGTTCACTAGTAGTGTATGCTCGCTAGTAGTGCATATGCTCGTGTAGTAAAAGTTAACAAAGATTTTTGTTTGTTTTTTCTTTAATAAAGTAAAAGCAGATAAATGTTTAGTATCGAGTGTGACCCCCTCTAGCTGAAATCACAGCTTGAATTCGTCTGGGTATGCTAGCGAGGATATCCCGGATACTTGCTTGCGGAATACGTTCCCACTCCGCGGTAATCACATTCTTCAGCTCTCTGATGGTTTGCGGAGCCGGTTGTACTGATCTCACGCGTCGTTTCAGAACGTCCCAGACATGCTCTATAGGATTGAGGTCGGGACTTCGAGCTGGCCAATCCAAACGACGAATGCCGACCTCTTGCACATACGCTTCCACATCGCCAGACCGGTGGGCGCGAGCGTTGTCGTCCATAAAAATTGAGTCTTCGCCTAAAGCGGCCAATGCGGGTTGTGCATGAGGAATAAGAACTTTCGTTATGTATCGATGTCCAGTCAGTGAGCCGTTTTCAATGAAGACTAACTCTGTACGATCCATTGAATTTATTCCTGCCCAAAACATAATAGAGCCCCCACCATAAGGTGTGATTTCTTCAAAACAAGCCTCTGCAAAGCGTTCTCCTCGTCTTCGTAGCACTCGCCGACGTCGATCTTCACCGAACAGAGATATCTTGGCTTCATCGGAAAACAATACCCTATTCCAGTCTTCTCGAGTCCATGACTCACAATTTCGAGCAAACCTAAGCCTGGCAACTCTGTGCTCACGGAGTAACTTAGGGCCGCGGGCCGGGCGATGACTGCGTATATTGGCCGCGAGCAGCCTCCTCCTGACCGTCCATAGACTAATATGCACATTTCTTACTTCTTCGAGGTTGTACTTAAGGTCCACATACGAAGACTTGCGATTTCTCAATGCGCGACTCACAAGAAAACGATCATCCCGTGGTTGGGTACATGGTTTTCTTCCAGAACCAGGCCTTCTCTCGACGGAACCGGTGTCTTGATACCGCTGCCAGGTCCTTTGAACCGTCGAGCGACTCACACTTAGCCTCTGAGCCACGAAGCATTGGCTTGGCTGCAGCCCTCTTTGGGCAGCGCAATAATTTTGGTAGCTTTTACCACTTTCTCTACCATTATTGAGACAGCTAAACAGCAATAAATGAAGCTTTGACAATTAAGAATATGAAATAAATTCATAAAAATTGATTAAAAGTTATGAAAACCGATATTATCTTTTGAAACTTCGCAATCATTTGTACATGTTACTGGCCGGTTTTAAAAATGCCGTGGTGTTTAAAACAGTACGTTCTAAATTAAAATTTTCGTTTGATGCTCGTTTTTACAGAAAACCACTTTTACTCCTACATTTTTTTTTTTTTAAACCAAAAATGTAGGATAAAAAGTGGTTTTCTGTAAAAACGAGCATCAAACGAAAATTTTAATTTAGAACGTACTGTTTTAAACACCACGGCATTTTTAAAACCGGCCAGTAACATGTACAAATGATTGAAATCATTTTGGTACCGTATTTATTTAAAAAAGAATTAAAATCCAAACCGCCCGTTTTTTTTGCAAATGAGTGTATTTTCCAATATACGTATAAACATATTTATGTAGGTATTGACCCACTGTGTCCTTAGAGGGGTACACAGTGATTCAGCCCTGGGGACACAGTGAATCAGGAGGGTGTATTATTATAAAAAGTCATATCATTTCCAATATTTTTAATCATTATTTTCAGAGTTATATTTTAGGTCACACTTACAAATAAAAAATAATAATACGTAAATATAAGGTCAGAATAGATAGCCAAAATATTTACTTATTTCAAAAAGTTCAATTCCCTTGCTAAAGCATGAATCTTCTTTCCGGATTCAATATCTCGGAGAGCTTTTTTCGTTTCTTCTTCGGTGTGATTACCAATTTTCCTAAACAACGGGCGCTTCCTGGGCATTCTGTAAAAAAAAACCATTGACATTGTAATAAGCTTTAATTATATTAAGAAAAACATGCTGTTAGGTCGACTCACTGTGCCCACTTTGGAAACGACCCACTGTATACCACCTACGCCACTTCAATTTTATGAAAAACTTCTACTGCGATGGTTATCTCTATGGTCCGTGGGCCAGTGACAGATTTCGATGACCAATTTTCTCTCAAACGATAATTGGTGAGACGCATCAGAGACGTGTATCGTAAAGCCTCGTGAACGTCAGCTTCGGCTCCGTGGGTGCCATGAGCGGTGGTAGCCTCCCAAAGATGTAGAAAAAAATATATTATTCAGTCATTTCCTCCCAACTAAGAATCATTTTAAATTGTAGCTAACCCGATACCTTGAAGAAAAAAACTAATCAGCTGACTGTAACTTGGGGCATTATGCGTCAGCTGGTCAATCAAACATGTAAAAAAAATATATCATTTCAGTGATTACCTCTCAACTACAAATTTACCTGATGATAGCTTATACGCAACTATGAATAAATATATATGTCAGCTGGCTGTATGCCGGGGCAAAAACAGTCAGCTGATGCCTTGAAAGTTATAACGCAGGTGTTAGGCGAGAGCTTCTGTTACATAATTACATGCATCAGCTGACAATGTTTCCCTCCAGTTACTGATAGTAGATTCTCTTTATTAATTACAGCATTGTATTATCAATCTATACATGTAAAATGCTTTGTCCTGAATGACTGACTGACGGTTAAACGCACAGCCCAAATCTCTGACCGTAGAGATCTGAAACTTGCAGGGTGTGTTCCTTGTATGACGCGATGTAGGCATGCAATACTTTTCTAACCCTTAGATTAGAAACGTGTTGCAAAGGTGGTACCTGCAGTAGGTTGTGTTAATCTGAAAAGTCTTCTGCTGACCACTTTATCTTACTCCGGAGAGTACAATAAACTATAAATTCATAATCACTGTTCTTAATATTTCTTCAGTTATTTAATTATATACGTATTAGTCGTAAAGTATTTATACATTTCATGGGAAAACTCACATCTGAGCGTAAAGTCAAACATTTGAGATACATTATATCTTCCCAGATGAACATTTATAAGCTGACTAGCTTTTGCCCGCAGCCGCGGTCGTACGAAAGAGTTTTTTTTTTTGATAAAGGTCCCACTTATACATTTTCACGGGATAAGAAGTAGCCTAAAACTTTCCAGTTTCCCAGATGCTCGAATTATCTCCATACCAAATTTAATCAAAATCCGTTTGATAGTCTTTGAGTTTATCGCGTACAATCTTTTTACCCCAAAGGGGTTGTATTTCGCAAAATCCCGTCTTAGTGAGCTCCAACGTCCTTAAAGGAACTTCCACAAAATTTGAGACTCCTAGCACGTGTAGCTTCTCAGATTTCGTGATGAGTGAGTTAATGACCTTTCGTTGTTATACATATTATATATTACGGGATGAATTTCAATAAAACATGAAACGTCTTCTATCAGTTCTGTTAAAAATAAGTTTAAGCAATATTTGAAGTAGGTTGGACCAAGGAATCACGTTGGCCCATACAAACTTTGCCCCCCTTTTTCAACCTCTTAGGGGTAGACTTTCGGAAAATTCAATCTCATTAGATGCCTATGGCATACAAAGAACACACCCTGCAAGTTTCAGGTCTCTACGGTCAGAGGTTTAGGCTGTGCGTTTAACCGTCAGTCAGTCATTCAGGACAAAGCATTTTACATGTATAGATTGATAATACAATGCTGTCATTAATAAAGAGAATCTACTATCATTAATTCGAGGGAAACATTGTCAGCTGATGCATGTAATTATGTAATAGAAGCTCTCGCCTAACACCTGCGTTATAACTTTCAAGGCATCAGCTGACGGTTTTTGCCCCGGCATACAGCCAGCTGACATGTATATTTATTCATAGTTGCGTATAAGCTATCATCAGGTAAATTTGTAGTTGAGAGGAAATCACTGAAATGATATATTTTTTTTACATGTTTGATTGACCAGCTGACGCATAATGCCCCAAGTTACAGTCAGCTGACTAGTTTTTTTCTTCAAGGTATCGGGTTAGCTACAATTTAAAATGATTCTTAGTTGGGAGGAAATGACTGAATAATATTTTTTTTTTCTACATCTTTGGGAGGCTACCACCGCTCATGGCACCCACGGAGCCGAAGCTGACGTTCACGAGGCTTTATGATACACGTCTCTGATGCATCTCACCAATTATCGTTCGGGAGAAAATGACTGACGAAATTTTGCACTGGCCCACGGTCTACTAGTTTACTGTCAAATAAAGCATGAATGAGTACTTACTACGTAGAAATTATAACTTAGTAAATAAAATTAATAGCTACGAAATAAGAAAACGACAAAACTTACGTGATTTTTTTACTTTTACGCCTGCAAAACTGTAGTTCACTTTACTTGCGTTCTCTACGCTCTCGAGCGGCTAACTGAGTAGCGTGGATACGATCATGTCCGGGTGCCGATCTACTGTAAAAGAGACGCAGCTATGGCCCTACTCTTTCTGTCCAATATGTCGCTGATTCAGTGTGTCCACTTGACCCACTGTTGCCACAACGAGCCTACACCACTAAGGCAGTCTAACTTAACTGACACCTTTAGTTAAAAAGTACTACTTAAGTGGATAGTAGTAATACTGTATTCTTGTTGTCAGCTACGAAGCAGAATCAACGTGTTTACAGACACAATAAATAAGAAAAAAAAAGAAAAGAAATGTGTTTACGATAATATTGTGTTTCATTAAACATAACAATATATTACCTTTGTCCTTTCTAATATTTTTCTTTTTGACGTTCAGTTTGGTGCTTAACTTCTTTGAAGGCAAATCGTCTGCAGAATCTGAACAACTTGATTGAGAACCATTATTGTCATCAGCGTCATTATCACAAGAACTTTTAGACTCATCTTGATTGCTATTATTTATACCACAAGAAGGCTTACACCCTTCTTTATTACTAAAATCACAATTCTCTGTGATTTCTGGTTTAACCACAACAGTTGCACTTGGTAAATCAAGGGGTTTTGATATGTCCTCAATGCTGCAATTTGTTATGTCGTCATCATTCAAAATGCTCTGAGAACCCGCATTGAAATCTGGTGGTGCCTCTGGTGTATCTGAAAATATTTAAACAATCTTACTTCTTAGTTCTTACTAATATTATAAATGCGAAAGTTGTGAAAATGTTGGGATGTTTGTTCGAAGTAAACTTGAACACTAATTAACAGATTTGCATGAAAGGACTTGTTCAAAAACGGTCTTTAAATTCTAACCAAGATACTTTATATATATATCTGGATAATACTCCCAAAAACCAGGCCTTTGCCATATATCGTATAATAAAATTATAAAGTCCTCTGCTTTTGAGATTTGTATAATTTAATTTTACTTGAAAACTACACTTGATATGAAAAAAAAATATAAATGGAGGGGTCTAAAATATTTCTTTAATGGATCCAGGATCCATATTTTTGCCTCTATAATATCCATAAAGTTTGATCCTGGTTGCATTTTGTGGTCCAGCACCCATACAAAACATATACATAAGTCTTTAATCTTGAATTATGTGATGGATATTATTTATTTGTTAAATATATTTTTTAATGAATGTTGTTAGAAACTATAGTAGGGCCAATTTAATAGAACACATTTGACATCTGCCAGTTAGGTATAGCTAAATAGTGAGATGATCTGCTTACAACACATCGATTACATTAATTGAATCGACGTGAACTTCAAACATATGTGAATTGAATACAGTTATTGTGAAAAAGTACTTATAGGTACTGTTATTTTATTTAAGTTCCATTAAAAATCAAATAAAAAAAAATCAATACCAAATCAATATCCTGTCGTGGCTTGTCTACGGATGGTACGATTTAAATAAAAGAATGGCACAATTCACATTAAAATTATATTGATCAAAAAACTTAATATTAATTACAGACGCGACCCATCCGCGACCCAACAAGCCCGTGACTGCCACATGACATTGCATAAATGCAACGTTGCATGCCTACCTCATGGCATTTTTGTCTCTACATCATTCCTCCCCTTTTTGAAAATTATCAACATACATTTAAAACATTTTAAACTAACTTGTGAGATAATGTAAACAAAAGTATAATGTTATTAGTTATTACGATTATACGTACAAGTTGCTTTAGCAATAGTATATAATAACAATGGTATCAAGTTTCAAGCATGTTATTCATACACTAGCTTTTGCCCACGGCTTCGCCCGCGTTAATAAGTTTTTCCGGGCTAAAAGTACATAAAAACCTTCCCGTTGAATCACTCTATCCAACACATTTATTTGGATAAAGAGTAATGTTACTAGCTTTTGCCCACGGCTTCGCCCGCGTTAATAAGTTTTTCCGGGCTAAAAGTACATAAAAACCTTCCCGTTGAATCACTCTATCCAACACATTTATTTGGATAAAGATTAATATTATGACGTTGATACAACTCTTAACAAATAATGCATTAATTTCGACCAAATTTGATTACCATAAAAACGGTTCTAGTGAGTTAATCTTAAAAGATAGACATATACTGTCGCGGACATTTTTTTTAAATCATTACAAGAGGAATAATTCTTTCATACATATATTTTTGGTATCTTGAACCGTTTTCGCAGCGCACGCAATGGAAGCCGCCCTCAAGGATAAATAATTTTCCCCGTTTTTTATTTCATATTTTCCATTATTTCTTCGCTCTTAATAGTTGCATCGTGATGTTATATAGCCTAAAGCCTTCCTCGATAAATGGTCTATTCAACACAAAAAGAATTTTTCAATTCGAACCAGTAGTTCCTGAGATTATCGCGTTCAAACAAACAAACTCTTCAGCTTTATAATATTAGTATAGATAGTATAGATGACGTTGATACAACTCTTAACAAATAATGCATTAATTTCGACCAAATTTGATTACTATACTCCAGTTCCAGCTGGAGAGGCGGATTGGTGGGCGAAAGCCCGCTGATCGAGTGAGGAGAGTCGGCGCGGGCAAGATGTCCACAGGCGTCGACTCGGACTCGAGTGGGAGCGTTTCCTCCGTTCGGAGCCGTAGGCTCTGGAGGAAACGCTCAGAGCTGAATAACAGCAGGTCGTCCCTCGGGAGCGACACTGAGGAGCCGGTCCCGAAGTCGCAAGCGACAACCGGACGCGGCAGGGGAGGACCATCTTTGGTCGAATCAATAATCAGTTAAATAGAGTCTAATTCTGCCATTTGCTATATTGCAAAAAATAAATGTCCCGCTTTCAGGTAACATTATTTTTTGTAAACCATTAGAAGCGCTATCGGAATTCAATAATTGTAAAATATAGGTATCATGTTGTTGATCCTTAGCCAATTCCTGGTAATCTATCACGGCGGGACAGTCTATTGTTGCAACTCGCGATAATGTATCCGCGACAACATTATCCTGCCCACTCACATGTCTGATGTCTGTAGTGAATAGCAAATGACGTGTACGTCTAGGTAACTCTTTCTCATTATTTATTTTGGAAAACGCGAAAGTAATAGGTTTGTGATCCGTATATATTGCTAACTGCCGTCCTTCGACCATATTCCGAAAATGACGAATAGCTAGGTAGATCGCTAGTAGCTCTCTATCGTACGTGCTATACTTGCATTCAGTTTTAGACATACTTTTGGAAAAATAGCCTAAAGGTAACCATGCATTATTAACACGTTGTTGCAACACCGCACCTACATGTGTATCGGAGGCGTCCGTCATAAGTGCAAGCGATGCATCCTCCACCGGGTGCGACAACGTGACCGCATTACACAAGCTCAACTTACATTCTTCGAATGCATGCTCAGCAATTGGGTTTTTGAAAAAAAAATTTTTTTGTGATAAATAGAAAGATTATATATTAGTTTTATAACAAAACTATTTTTTTTTTTATTTTTGCAATAATTCAAAAGTTATTTCAAAATAAAAATTAATTTTTGAATCCAGTACCGAAGACACGCAGACAACTCCCGAACAAACCCGAGCGCGTGTGACGTCATAATGTTAGTTTTCACTCAATGCAGTGGATAGGAAAATAATGAATGCAGTGTTTTGATCTATTTAATTTTGTTGTCATTATTAAATATTTAAATTTATATTAAAAATGTCGAACCTCAAAAGTTATCGTTCTTGTTTTGTACCATTATGTACGAATACTACAAAGGCAACTCCTGACAAAATGTTTTTAAATGTTCCCCAAGATGTCAAACGTCGAAATAAATGGTTTCAAGCAGTGCACCGTGATAATCCCCAAACAAAATCGATTTTTTTTTGTTGTGAAGATCATTTCGATGTAAGTATTTATTAATATCATTGTTATAAATTATTACAACTGCCTCGGTGGCGTAGTTGTATTATGGTACGACTGCAATGCTGAGGCCTCGGGTTCGATTCCCGGGTCGGGTAAAGTGATATTGAGTTTTTCTATTCAATATCAGCTCGGAGTCTGGCATTTGTGCCCGATATGGCAATAGGCTCGCCCCCTATCACATCATGGGACGGAATAATGGCGAAAAGTGGGTGCATTAGTTGCGCCTCTGCCTACCCCTTCGGGGATAAGAGGCGTGAGTGTATATGTATATGTAAGTATGTATGTATTAATTATTATTTATCTAAGTATACAAATCAAATAATTATTATGTATTCAAGTAAAGTTCAGTAAATAATTTTTTTTAACTGTTCTCCAAATCATAACCTTTAAAATCTGAAAAATATGAAATAAATAATTATATTTAATGTAATGGAGAATAAATACTTAAATATTTTCATTTATTATATTATTTTTTAACAGACTTACCTTGATGCCTTGGCACCTCGAACTTCAGCAGAAAAAATCGGTAATCATAAATATATCAACATCAGGAATATTATCAGACTTTGCCTTAATAAATCCTTTATCACACATAGCTAATCGGAACCAACTAACAACTCGTATTTTAGCAATAAATTTTCAATATTATTGTCTAGTCACGTGTAATAGCCGTAAACGCTGTACTGTTATAAAATAGCTATAACATTAGGACGTCACAACTATAGTGACCAATCATGGCGCGTTTATAGTCACGTGATTTTTATTTAAATTTCATAAATTTTTAATTGTTTATAATTAATTGAAAAAAATTTTTTTTAGGTTTTTTGCATTAAATATCAATATTATTAATAATAAAGTTTTAAAATACATAAAAAAAATCAATAATTATTTTTTTTCAAAAACCCAATTGGGGTCCATGCAATAGGTGTTTTGTCCTTCTTTTTCGAACCATGAATAAAACTACTAAAAATTGATTAAGATGAAACTGCGTTTGGTAAATGAGACCTATAAAAGTTGACCATGCCCAAAAATCGTCGCAATTGTTCGATGTTTTCGGGCTTGGGAAATTCATTAATCGCTAGAACTTTATCACCAAGTGGACGAATCCCGTCTGATGTAACGTGATAGCCAACAAAGTCTATCTCTGTCTTCCCAAACGTACATTTTACTAAATTTATAGTTATATTTGTTAAATTGTTTAAATAATGACTCTAAATGTTTACGATGTAGATTTTCGCTAGAAGATGCTATAATTACATCATCGATATAACAAAATATACTTACTGTCTTTGCAATCAGCGTCCAACTCCTGCAACACAGTATGATGCATGAACCGCTGAAACGTTTGAGCAGCATTGCGCAACCCAAACGTCACACGTTGAAATTCGTATAACCCGAACGGTGTAATAATTACGGTTTTTTCTATATCCTCTGGCGCTACAGGAATACAGTGATATGCTCTGTTTATATCAATCTTTGAAAATATTTTTTTACCCGATAGTAAATACGTAAAGTCTGATAAACGAGGTATAGGGTATCTGTCCGGCTTGGTAATAGAGTTAAGCTTCCTATAATCTCCACATGGGCGTAATTCGCCATTCTTCTTGGGTACCACGTGCAGTGGACTAGCCCAAGGACTCTTTGAAGGTCGACATATACCTGACTCCTGCATGAAACGAAACTCTTCCTGTACTTTCTTATATCTAGCTGGCGGTAGAGGTCTAGCTCGCGCAAATACCGGGGGTCCAGTGGTCTCGATGTGGTGAAAAACACCATGGGTAGGTATTTCCCTGTACGATGCAGACTTAGTAATATTAAGGTACTTACATAATAAATCGTGAAATGGGTGAGTATTCTCCACTGTTTTCACGGTCGGCTCATCCACCTGCACAATACTGGCAACAGACTGCAATTTTGTTAAATTATCAATTAACTTACATGACCTTAAATCTACCATCAAACCATGGCGAGCCAAAAAACCTGCCCCTAGAATTGGTTGGGTTACCTCGGCGATAATGAATGATCACTTGTACGGTCGTCGTAAACTAAAGTCCAATGTCATTATCTTAGTACCGAATGTCTTGATTACACTTCCGTTTGCCGCGTATAATTTATATTCGCTACATTCACTCGCGAAACGGTTAAACTTAGACACTGGTAAAACTGACACGTTGGCGCCGGTATCCACCAAAAATTTTATACCACTTTTTTTGTCCCTAATACACAGGCGCTTACTAACTACACTGGTATAGACGTCCGCCTCTGACTGTACCGCATTTAGTTTTTTCCGATTCAGTCTCCTGCTGCTTCTGCCATGCACAAGGCTGAATGCATTTGCTAGCCTTTTCCTTGTACCGGAAGTGGTAAAAGCACAACCAATTTGGATTTCTGCGGTTCGCGTGTCCTGCGCGATCGCGGCTTCGTGACGCTGGGCGACGGAACTTCCTGTATCCGTTACGGCCAAACGATCTGCTTCTTGAGCTTGTTGATGTTTCCAACCAGCTCAAACGCTGCGTTAGCTGAGCAATCTGCTCTACAAGGCTTGATTGCGTGGTTGGTAAACTGTTCCTAGAACACGACACCTCTTGAATTTCTGCAAATCGAGTTGTTTTGACAACTTTATCTGCCATAGTAGCCAGCTTCTCCAAATCTTTCACTTCGCTTACTGTGAGAACTGCCTGTATCGCTGCTGGTAAATGTCCCATCCATAGCATACTCACAAGTTTCGTCCCGAAACTTGTTTCAAGCCAGGTCTCTCATTCTTCTTAGAAATTGGGAAGGCTTCTGGCCTCCCAATTCTAATTCTTTCAAAAGCTTCTGAACCTGCCGGACCTCTGACTCTTCATACACGACAAGTAGTAGATTTTTTAAGGCTTCATATTTTTTGGTGTCGCGCGGTGCCAATACAATATCGCTTACTTGTTCCACGTGCTCACGGCTAAGCTTCGCAACAACCAAATTGTATCGTGATTCATCTGCCAATTACTGATTTGCTACCACCGCTTCAAACTGGGTGAACCAAAGGCGTGGTGATTCCTTCCAGAAATCCGGTATTCTGCTTGACACGGTTATTTGTGCTAAGGCGTTTTCGTTCGCCTCGGCCCTGACTGGAACTATCGACGAAGGATTCATTTTTACGCGTCGGGGTCACCAATGTCCTGGCTTGTCTACGGATGATGCGATTTAAATAAAAGAATGGCAGAATTCACATTAAAATTATATTGATCAAAAAACTTAATATTAATTACAGACGCGACCCATCCGCGACCCAACAAGCCCGTGAATGCAACATTGCATAAATGCAACGTTGCATGCCTACGTCATGGCATTGTCGTCTCTACAATCCCATTATTATTTTCTATCGTAAATTGGGATTTATATAACAAAAATGTAACATAAATGAATTTATTTCTATCTGATTATCTTTATATTTTTTAGTTTATGAATAGAATAATATGTTTTATTATAATCACAATTTTGGTATTAATTAATCGTTAAACATTCCTTCAAAATTAATCATTGCATTCAATTTAACTTATCGATTGATCAATCTTTCTATTTTATGGGTAACGTCCATAGCGTTTAAAAAGAAAAAGGGTGCAGCGACGTAACCTTGTAACGACGTTCAGTGTTTTAGAACAAATATTGTTTATTATGTTTAGTTTTATGTATATCTCTCAAAATAAATCGTGAATTTGCCTTCTTCTGTCGTTATTACAATAAATATGTATTTTTAATTGAAAAAACTTAAGTAATTGTGCACTTGTAACTTTGAAAACATAAATAATATTGTGTTCCCTAATTACAAGGTTACGTTGTTAGATTTAGATGAAGTGTCAAATGTGATCTATTAAATTGGCCCTACTATAAGTAAAAAGTAATGAAGGAGCAGTTAGTCCTAACTTCAAATAAATACCTAAGTGGCCAGGGGTGGCTGGAAATCAGCGCTGGATGAGTTTTACATCTTACGACAGCAGTTAAGCGGAGCCACTTCCTTCTGTCATTATTTTTTTCTATTTTCTAAGTTTTTTTCTGCTTGTTTCAAATTTTGTAACAATATTGATTTTGGAAATAAACATTATTATTATTATTATAAATTGATATTCTTTATTATTATTATACACATTATTATATATTGTCTAAAGCCATGGCCGAAATTCAACTACAAAGTAATTTTTATTATAAAAAGCTATGACATCACTTACCAATTTCCTCCAGTTCTTTCTTCACTATAACATCTTCACATTTAATTTTTGTTTCTATTTCATTTTTGTCCCATATTCGCAAGAACTCCACGCGGCTTTTTGTCATTGTGCTTGTAAGGCCGTGTGCCTCCCTATTTATAAGGGTAAGTGATTGTGTATTCAGCTGAAAAAAATATCTTATACCGAATTTATATTATTCACTGTTTCCCGAAACGATTTCTGATTTTCTGTACCCTGAGAACGAGTTTACGCGATATCTTCTACGTAAAGTAATGATTACACTTGAGTAAATTTTGGTATTTAAATTTTAATAGCACACCATTGAGCGTATTTGGAACTTAAAGACGGCAGCGTGAACTTTGCGCGTGTAAACTTCGAATAGTAAACATATAACCATGGTAACGGTAAACTTTCAATGTATTTATTTTTATTTATTTATAATTATTATTCATTTATAAACTATAATTACATACTCATCATCACATTACTTACAGTGTCACTAAAATATTAAAGTAGACAGGTTGTATTAAAGAGAATGGTGCCCGATGAGGTAAAGCCTGTTTCAGGTCACCAGGTTCTCACTTCTTTGATATACAATAAGAATAACAGTCATATTAAGGATGTACTACATTTAAGGATGCAAAATTAAAATTTGTATGTATGGGAATTGACAGTACGAATTTGTATTTTTGATGTATAGTATTGTCAAACAAATACGTAAACATTAACTGCTTAATATGAATACCCTAAGGTCACACTACCAGTGAATTGGCTTGTATAAATGCTTTGAAGGTATCCGCAGACCTAAAATGAGCCTCCCCCAAACACGCTACACCACTGGGCTTATATTTTTTTTTATTGCGTCGAATGAAGAGACAAGCATGCCGTTCGCGTGATGGTAAGCGATACGACCACCCACAAACAGTAGTAACACCATCCAGCACCTTGAGTTACAAAGTATTGTGTGGCATTTTACAGTGCTCGTCATACTGAGACATAATATGTTAAGGCTCATTATTATCTAATCCAAGCTACTCTACTGCTTAGTTTTTTAGTGTGAAGTACATTCTATTTACCTCATACCCATCTGTCAAAACTTGTCTGAGAAGCTCCTCAGCCCTTTGAGCTTTAGTAACAAGCTGCTTACACTTCTGCAGCTGACAAAAGCACATGTAACATGCATAGTGACAACTGCCATCCTCAAGGATCTGTGGATTGTCAATATATATCACAAATATTTTATTTCGGCTTTTATAATAAAACTGTGTTAATTACAAAACATGACGTAACTATAATAATTATCATGCTTGTTATATCATATAATAGATTTAAAAAATATATATATTATAAGTCATTAATTTTCATACTTTGAGCACATTGAGCATTAACTTTTCATAGGACACTTCAGGACCGAACTTGTTATTGATCCTGATAGGAAATAGTCAAATATGAAGTTATGCTTTTTGACTCTTGAGTAACACTATTTACATGAAGACATTGGCAAAATCACCACTGTAACGGTGGAGCCATTAACTTAATAAAAGAAGAAGACCTACCCGTGTGTCAAATTTAATCCAAATCTGTTTAGGTGTTTCTACATTTACTTTAACAACCATAGACACTTTTTGTCAAACTTTCGCATTTATAGTAATATGAGTAAGATAAGATTATGCATATTATGACACGAAAATTATACCCATAGTAAAGTGTAAACAACAGATACTCTTTAAGCGACTTCAAAAAAAAGGAGATTCTGTATTCAATCCATACTTATGTGTGTAAGATTGTATGGCCGCGGTTTGTATTTTCCATGCAGTGTTCTGTCAATTTTCTTTGGCCATACAAGTGAGCTGAAGTACCCGGGGTGGACTCCCTCGACCGCCCGAGCGCCCTTGCGCCGCTAAGCTAGTGAGGGCTGGTATTGTTGTAAATAATTTGTGTGGCAGACTGTACTATTACAGCTTACCTTCTTATTAGTTATTCTCTCATAAACATCCCGCACCGCCGACTCCAATATCTGATGCATACTTACATTGTGTTCCAAACATATTCGACAAAATTTAAACTTAAACATTTTCTTGCAGTACTCTTGAAATTGAAACCAGAGTATTATTATTTCTTGTTTGAAACTAGTGTTGGGTACGACGTACAAGAGGCGGTACATTTGTCCCGCACATGACGGCAAAATGTAAAGCGCACATTAGACGCTCACTCAAACGGCATTCAATTTAATTCAATTCTTTAGTTTATGGCTCCATCGCTGTCAGGCAATGCTTTTGCCAATGTCAAAAGTAGAAAGTAAAGACACGGACAAATTTTGAAAGGTCAAAACATAGATCTTATATTGTCTGTGACTGTTGAGCAGTGAGCAGTGAATAAAGCACTAGCAATAAAGAATTGTCTAAAAACATCAAGCATAAAACCCACAAATTAATTTAAATAACAAAATAAATGAGAATGTATAACATCGACCCAAATATAAGAAAATAAATACAGAAAATATCAGAAATAAATTGGAGAAAACATAAAAACAAATATCGTTAGAAACGAATATTATTAATTTTAAGAAATTTGTAAAGTACTTTTATTAAAGAAGAATGAACTAAAGTCAAGATAAAAGGAATATTAATTGGGCGGGGCATATCTGCAGGAAGAAGGTCATAAAGTTGGACTCATAACTTGGGACAGAAAAAAAATATATGCTTCAAAGAACCCTCATCCAAGCCACACTCACACAAGAAGTGATCTCTTACTCGAATTTTAGCTAAGAACACCGGTTTTTCTGGTGTGATTGAGAAAAAAAGGATCAAAGTTTTCGCAATTATTATATTAGTACCTATAGATAAATTTAGTCTGAAATACGAGATACAAAAGTATGACAACAATTTTTTTTATTATCTTATTGGATAAAATTATCTAATAAGATAATAAAGAAAAAGTAGCCTATAGTACTGAGGAGTAATGTATCTTCCATTTAGTGAAAGAATTTACAAAATAAAACAAATCTTTCCTCTTTATAACATTAGTATAGACTAACTATTAAAGATTCGTGGTATACCACAACTCAGGGATTGTTTTAAAACTTAAAATAAAAATTTTCTGCGACTGTCGGAGAAGGTAATTGGCCGCGCGGGTGCGCCAGCGCCTCTCCAACTCAACACAATATGTCCCAATCCACCGCTGTCCGCGCGCTGAGTGACGTTTGCGGGACAAAATGCCATTAGACGATCGCGCAAAAGTCATGACTGATGGTTGCGCGACGCGCATATCAAAAAATTCAGATATTCGTCACTCAACCACCACATTAGACGATAGGTTATTCGTCACTCACGGACGTGACTGTGGTGAAACGGACAGCAAAACCTACTGTCTAATGCGCGCTTAAGAGCGGCTCGACATTTTATACAATGTCTCAGTAAAATTATAGGACGAGGACAGGAGCGAGACGCATGCTACAAATTATAATAGTACGTCATTCTTCAATGAAAATTTGTTATATTCGTACTCGCTTAGAGTAAGTATAACTACCTATAGAGCGCGTATGCAAGTGGGAACAATAGGCACGGGTGGGAACATCGTCCTGCGCCGGCCGCAAGCGCTTGTAGTCACTCGAGTAGGAACGGTGTGAGCACACGCGAGTGAGATTTTGCGAATATTTGATTATTAATACTGCAAAATGGTAAAATGTTTTGTGGAATCTAGTAAAAACGACACTCGGAAACACACTACACAGAATTCTAATATCATGTTTCACAGGCAAACCATATTTCAGGTAAAATTGAAACCACGCGTCGCGGTATGAAAGACGCACGGGAGGCGAACACTTGTACTCCCCGCACTGCCCCGCATCCCGCTTTTTCGATAGTGATGTTACGCGTTGATACCAGAATCGATGTAATATTTTCATATTATAGCATACGTATTTATTACTATCGAAGGCGATGCTTAATATAATGTAGCTTAGGTAACTGTTTTTGTCTGTGTGTGATTTTTAAGCGAATTAATAATTGCGTTTTTGTTTGTAAAATGAAAGAAATAATTACTGTTCCTAAAAATTGACCGATTACGATAATATTTTTTAAGATATTATATAGCTTCTATCGCGTGTCTTGACAGTATAAGTTAGCAATCATTAAGATATATTTTTTTGACATTTTTTAACATTGGTAATAAATATTTCAAAAACTAGACGTGACTATTTTAGGCTTGGGGAGACTAGCTAAGAAATCCATGGTGCGATGCTTGGTTTATATCCATTGGTTCAATTATAATGGATATCCATTTATTATTGGTTCTTATTGCTTGTAAAAACTGCTCTTGAGGTACCGTGTTTATAAATCGTTCCACATGGCACTACACCAATTCGCAGCATAGCTTTTATCTATATTAACGCAATGCGCTTAAAATTCCTCACAAGGCGCTATTTTGTAGAATCACAATTTTTTAACAACAATATATACCGCGCCGCCGGACCTGTACTTATCGATAACTGTTGCGTTGGTGCTGCTCGCGTGCCCATCCCTAGCAGTCGCCAACATTTCTACATAAGTAGCTATAGTTCACCTGCCTACGCTGGGTAGTGGGCGCACGGTGCGATATTAGCGCTCTATAGGTACTTATACTTACTCTAAGTGTACTCGTTATTTCAAACGTACCGCCGAGCTTCAGTACGCCTCGCCTCATTTGAAGTAGGACATTGTAGTGGCTTAGTGCAAAAAGAGGCTACTCCTACCAACTTTTTTTTTATATCGTGTCTTACCCAACACTACGCAGATACAGAATAGGCGTTCGGATATCTAACAAATTACAAAGTTGACAGTCTCCATTTACACTAAAGATAAACATAAACGCTGAGACGAGACATTTAGCTATACTTTGATTTTCTGGTAAAAACTTGAGTATTGTAAATACTCAAAGGGTAAAATAGTCAATTGAACCCTGTATAGAATATATACAGAGTACCTACCAATATAGTAGGTAGTAGGTACAAACTGAACATTGAGTAATTTTCAGGCCACAATATCCTAACAAGTACCGTTGTGGTCGATTTCGACGATGACGTCTTCTGTCATTAAGCGAAAATCGTCGTTCCTACCTACGCATAAGGGTTTTGACTGCCTCGGTGGCGTAGTGGTATTGCGTACCCATTACGAGTACGATTTGCGCGCTGAGGTCCTGGGTTCGAATCCCGGGTCGAGCCAAAAAAATTGTGACTGGGTTTTTCCATCTTAAAATTTACTCAGTCGCAGCTCGGAGTCAGGAAGTTGGCGGTGTGATACCCCCGTGCCTCGGAAAGCACGTAAAGCCGTTGGTCCTGCGCCTGATCTCTCTCCGGTCATGTCGGATTGCCGTCTCACCGGACTATGAGAGTGAAGGAATAGCGAGTGCACCTGTGTATTGCGCACACACTTGTGCACTATAATATCTCCTGCGTACCTGGCTGATCTCCGTTGAGATTGGCCGCCGTGGCCGAAACTGGCTAGGAGGATTTCATTCATTTCATTCATAAGGGTTTTAGTAACAAAACTGGCACTCTACGATACGTTACGAAATACGGATAAAAGACAAGCAAATTTTAAAAACATTTGCGATCTGGGGGAATATAGATGATATTTTAATTGGAGTGGAAAAATACGCTGATATCAAAGTTAAGAGGACATATCAATGGTCATGCATATGAGTAAAAGAGCACAGAGCTAGTTAAGACCATAAAACAGCGTAAAGTGTCGTACGTAGATCATATTCTAAGACATGACAGGTACCAGCTGCTGAGAACCATCATGATGGGGAAAAATAGCTGGAAAAAGAGGTGTAGGAAACAGAAGAAAGTCGTGGCTTCGAATATACGGGAGTGGACCGAAATAAAAACGGTCAAACAACTGTTCCGACCAGTCACGAACAAGGAGAGGTTCAAGGAACTGACTGCCAACCTTCAGTAATGGAGAGGCATCTGAAGAAGATCAATGGTCAAGTAAACCCATTTGTATTCGTCATGAGTCATGACACGAGAAAAAATAGAATCGGTGGGCCTCTCGTTCAGTCGCTATAGCAGGATGGGTACGAGCAGTTTTAGTGTGAACGGCAATCACCTTCTGAAAACATTACTTATAATTAATCGATTGGTACATCTCTAGGGAATGAAAATGAGAATATCACTAACAACAATTGACATGAAACCTTGTGCACCTTTTTCACATTTAGAATGTGATTTATTTCCTTATTACTTCGAGTTTTGAAATGATTTTTTATTAGAGATTTAATGAAGATTATTGACATTATTAGGTACATAAAAAAAATTAAGAAGTTTGAAGAAATTGTCAGAAACAGATTTTCCAGTGAGAAACACTTGCGGGTTTACTTTTATGAAAATTAATTCTATGTTTATTTAGAAGATTTCATTTATTGAACTGTCTAATAAATGAGAAGACCGGCTCCATCCTTATTTCATTAGAACTTTTTTTTATACAAGTCTAACTGTCAAGTACTTAGTTATTCTTATTTTTTGAACAAATATTGTTAGGATAAAAGTTTTGTAACCGTATTTGTAGCGGGTTGCCAGATTTGAAAACCAGTCGAGACGTCAAAGTAATGACAGTTATGTGTACAAAAATGATGCCGTACCGCCATTTGCATTCATTCGTGCTCAGAAGCTCATTCGAGCTCAGTCTCACAGTCGATCTCAGTTGAGTAAGTTGAACGTTGTCTTTGATGCTGGTTGGTTAGTTGCTGATACCTATATTTGTAAAAGAATTTCTGTAAAAAAATGCTTATGTAAAATCAGTAATTGTTTTTATTTAAATCAAAATCGCTTCTGTTTCTAACATCAGAAGTGGGATCGTAATCTATGCCCATACAAGTGGATTGTGTGCATTACATACCTACCCTATGTGCTACTACTGCATAGATATTTAGTGCCCGTATGTATATAACGCAGAGAACAATTAAGTGCACTGAAGAATAGCGGAATAATTAATCGATGGCCATAGAAGTGGATTGTGTTCTGTACATATATATGCTATGTGGAATCCATACATGGTACGATCGAGATATTTGACTACCCGCAATTTACGTGAAGGAAAAGAAATTGCGCTGAGTGATATCTGGATAAGAATTAGACTGCAATGTGAATAAAAGTAGTCGTGTGGTGTACAAGATGTGATGACGTCATGTGTATACGACTTCGAATGAACAAGTGTGTCCGTGTACCACGATTGAACTATTCGGGCTCGAGTGTTTTTTTGGTGTTGAAACGTTCCTGCTTCGAATGCAGCCATCGAACGGAACGAACGGAGAGATTCATCGTCTTTCCGGGGCGTACGTGAACGCTCCACGATGCGTACGGTGCGACTCGTGCGTTTCCGTTCGCACGGGACGTTCATGTCAAACGTTCTCGGACGGCGTGCACTTCTCTCTTAGTAAGCTTTGCTAGGGATTGGAATTTTAAACCTGTGACGTCGTCACCACGATATCCGCAGTCCAATGGTCAAGTGGAACGAGCGATACAAACTATAAAAAACATCATGAGAAAGACTATATACAGTAAAGGTGATTTTAATTTAGCTCTTTTGGAATACTTAAATACTCCTTTAAGCAAAGATATAGCGTCTCCTGCAGAGTTAATGTTTAATAGGAAGTTACGAAGCATAGTTCCATGTATGCCGAAATTACTTTTACCAAAGATAAGTAACTCAGAGTAGGTATATACTTACTCTGAGATAAGTAATAATGCAAGAAGTAAATTAATTTCTCGACAAAATCTTCAAAAAAGTTACTATGATAGGGGTTCTAGGTCTTTAAAACCATTGTCGATAGGAGAAAATGTTTAGGTTTGGTTTTACGATAAATGGATTTCCGCAACGATTTATCGCGTTCTAGGTCTCTGATCCTATTTGATTAAAATGAATAATGGTAACATAATACGACGTAATAGAAAACATTTAATTGTCGATATCATAGGTACCACTTCTAAATCACATGATCGTAAATTAAATGTTTATTTATACAAATACTTAATATTTTAAATGATTAGTAAACTAAGGATCAAATAAAGTAAATTACTTAACTTGCCAGTCTCCTAGTACTGCTCAGCTCGTCGGCTCACGATAGTATGTGCGAATGTGCCGTCCTCCATCGAGCGACGGGTGTTTATACCATTCCAAACGTCAAAAACACTTTAGTACTATTGACTTTTTAGATGGATATTTCATAATTTAATATTATAGCTACCTAAGTGAGTTTTTCTACAATTATTTTCACAAATAATCACGTGTTATGAAGAATAATCACTTTTTATAATTAATAATCTTATATTCTACGCTAATACGGCCATACTGACACTACTTCGTCCTCGAAGTACCACAAGTAGTGTCTTCAACTAACGAAGGTTTGGTAGTGAGCTGCCTCTATCTTCTAGGCATGTGCAATTTCTGTGTTACTAATTAAATTTATTTGCCAGACGCCTAGACATGCCAGTCACATTCACCAGCTGCAGGTGAGATCGACTGACACCAAACGTGTGGCTAGCAGCTAATATCATAGTACGTGCATAGCCATGTCGGTCCCTTTCAATTGCTGCTTTGAGATAGACCAACACCAAACAAGTACAACAGCATTTATTATATTTACCAGATACCTAGACATGTCAATCAGATTCACCCGCTGCCGGTGAGACTAATTGACGCAACGATTTATCGCGTTCTAGGTCTCTGATCCTATTTGATTAAAATAAATAATGGTAACATAATACGACGTAATAGAAAACATTTAACTGTCGATTCATACCGTAACGGTGATTTAACCAAACCAACTTTGTATGATGACATAGAATTAGCAGGTAGTATCGCAACATCCACGTCCACCTTCAATTTGTAATTATTATTATCGCACTCATTCCGGCAGGACAGTGAAACCGCCTGATCGGTGGGGTTTCTCCAGAATGCCGAGCTAGTGTACCTGTGTAGCCGGCAATCATCTACATCTCTTGTATTTTTTGTAATAAACATAAGTTTTTCAAGTTCTCGTGTTATTAACAGCTTTCTATTCATATATACCTATGTTTTATTGGAATTAATTAAACCCTAAATATGTTGGAAGGAGTACTTTTATGTGAATTAAATAAATATTCATTACCTCATTGAAATTGAATTTACTTACCATTTAGCATGTAAGGAAGTGTTTATAAAGTTAAAAGTCTTGACACAAAATGTAAAAAAAAAAGAATAAAAAAATAATAATAACAATAATTTAATGTATAATGGATAATATCATATTTAATATTTAATGTTAATGTATGTACGCTTTATCGCTACCACCACTGGGGGGATAAGTGGAACGGTTATGTTGGTTTCGCACAGTCTTACAGCCCAATGTCGACACTCGGGAGTATAGCGTCATCCGAGCGAGCATTGGGCCGAGTCCCTAACACTATGTACCCCCTTCACTGGCATACCAACCAAAACCCGCGGTGGCCTTCTTCGGCGCATACGAGGCGGCCCCGGGGTATCTTGTTGCACTAAGATAGCTGCACGGGACCGTCCCTGCGCAATGCTGTTACGGCCCCTCTCTATGCAAGGGGGCTAAGATGCCCCCACACTCTAAAGGACACCTTTGGCGTCTACGACAGCGGGAGACCGACCACGCGCATTGTCAACCACCTCGGAGTCGCTTAGATTGGACTGAGCAGCCTCCCGCTGCTCGCCCCGCGACTCTGAAAGCCCCCTTTAGTATGTAGCTAAGTATATTCTATTTTGGCAGTTAACATGTTGTGAATTGGTCAGAAGTCACTTTCTTAAAGTAAGTTTTGTAAGTGTAAAAGGTGGAAGAAAACTCAGTAGAGCATAACACACAAAAAAAGATTCGATTTGTCATCTACTTCGTAAGGAATCTATTTCTCCATCAAATACTTTAATACGATAGGCTCGCCACCTGTCACAGCATAGGACGGAATATGCATGGCGAGCAATAGTTTTGCATCTGCCTACCCCTGCGGGCATAAAAGGTGTGAGTGTATATCTATGTATGTATGCTGTCATCATAAAAGGATATATTTTGGTAAATTAACCGGTTGTGCTTCGATAGCTTTGACTGCCTCGGTGGCGTAATTTTATTACGGTACGACTGCAATGCTGGGGTCTCGGGTTCGATCCCTGGGTCGAGCAAAGTTATATTGTTTTTTTCTATTCAGTATCAGCCCGAAGGCTGGAATTCGTGACCGATATGGCGGTAGGCTCGCCCCCTATCACATCATGGGACCGAATACGCACGACTAGAAGTGGGTGCTTTGCGCCTGTGCCTACACCTTCGGGGGTAAAAGGCGTGAGTGTATGTATGAAAATATATTTGAAGAAATAATTAAATGCTATAAATACAAATATGTATAATGTACATAATATATTCAGGTATTCAGCGTGCATACACAAGATACCTGGCCTACAAGTCGACTGGGATTTCTTACAAGCATCCTTATGACCAAAGACTTGAATTTTTTAATATGATGACCCTCCGGAACCGTCGTACGATCTCTGACATAATGTTTCTTCATAAACTCTTTAACGGAAAATTCATTTGTTCGTCCATACTCGAGAGCATCAATGTAAGTGTTCCCTACAATTACCCTCGTCGCCCAATAACAAATTTGTTTAGTATTCCACGGCACAGAACCAACCTCGGACTTCATCACCCGATAGCCAGAATGTGCAATACTCACAAAGATTTTAATGCTAAGATACCTGAGTTAGATATCTTCAATGATTCTATAAATACATTTAGAAATAGGATGCTGAAACACTTTTCCTAAATTACATATTTTACTTTTTATGTTTCTCTATGGTGTCTACGTAATTCACACAACTTTATATTCAGTTTTTTTATTTTTTTTTATTTAGTTTTAATGTAAAATTTTGATTAATCGCAGTTTATTTTTGTTTGTGTTTATATAATATTTATGTTATTAATTTATTCTAACTTAATTTATAGTAGGTATTAGCTTATAGTTAACACATAGTGTGGTCAAAGCTGTGTACACTTATAATAGGCGTACATATTTGTAACTGTAATTGTTTCATAATACAACCTGTCATGATAAAATGTAATATGTTATGCTGTTAGAGACTATCCCGCCCTCACACCCGCCACTGCAACTCCTGTAAGCCAGGATCGGCAATGGCACGCATTTTATGACACCGAGCGGTGAAGCTCGGCGAGTCTCAGGGAACACTAATATGTCTGTAACCCGCAACGAAATTAATCAAAAAGAGAGATAGGGAGGAGTTGGAAATATTAATTGTCCACTTCCCTCCATAGCAAAGCGGCAGACAAAAATAATGAACTAAGGAGGTATTCTAACCTCAAGTTTAGAGACGTTTACAACTAGAAAAGCCAGTTGTAAAGCACCACGGATAAAAATTCAATGAAAGGGTCCTATCATTTGAGCTGTCAAATTTGATTCCAATAATAGGTATGGCAAAAACGCCGGAAAGCACGGAAATTCCGTCTAGTCTCTACAAGGTCCATGTAGTATACAACCCCAGATGTTACTTGCATACTATCCAGCATGATGTTGCGCTCATCATGCCAAAGACCACACTCCCAAAGTACGTGATGCGCAGACTGTTCATACACGTAACCAGGTGTAGAGCATGGGCACACAGGAGAGTCAACCAGCCTAAATGAAAATAGTTTGCCCTTAAAACTACCGTGACCGGTAAGAAATTGCGATACACAATGATCTATTTCTAGCCAAGTTTTATTTAGGCGATCGCGAACGCATGGAAAGTATTTATATAAATGACGCCCTTTCGAGGATACGTCCCATCTATATTGCCATTCGTTTAAAAGCTCATTGTGTACATCAGTGTGCGGTTTAAATAATCTGTTGGTTCTTAAGAGCTCACGCGACGTCAGAAACCGTTTGTCCATATCCTCTCTAGTGGAGTAATACATAGCGGCACGACGCTGTACCTCCAAATCGACTGGGAGTACGCCCGCAAGGACAGGCAAAGCTTCCGTACTAACAGTTCTATACGCCTTACACAAGAATATCAACGCCAGACGTTGACTCTGGAGCAGTTTTCTGCGCACAGCACCGATAGTAGCCCTATCGGCCCATACAGGTGATCCGTATGTAATACATGCTAAGTAAGTCGCTCCATAAATGACTTTGAGTGTAGTGAAAGATAGTCCCCACGTAGAAGTCGATATCCTTGTCAAAGCGTAAAAGTTCCTTTTTGATTTTTCTCCAACGGTTCTTATGTGTTCCACAAAAGAAAAATTTCTCTCTAAGATTAACCCTAAATAACAAACCGATTCTTTTCTCTTGACAGTGATATTATTAAATTTAATTCGTGGCGGTGATTTTAATATTCCCTTTAAAAGCAGTTGGAACGTTTTCTGCGGTGCAAAGGTAAGGCGGTTTCTTACACCCCATTCAGATATCAATTGTAAAGACGTCTCCGCCAAACTTTCTAGCCCCGATCTACTATTTGACTCTATGAGTAATAATCCGTCATCCGCATATCCGGTCAAAGTGCACCCCACAGGTAAAGGAATCGAAAGAAAATCATCGAAGCCCAAATTCCATAAGTAAGGACCTACAACCGAACCTTTTGGACATCCCATCGTCAGCGGCTTCGACACGGCGTGGTGGCCAAGTTTCAGTTTGGTTGTTCCGTACGAGAAGTATGTGTAAATAAGGGAATATATATTCCTATAGCAACCTCGTATTTTTAACTTGAGAAGTATCATAGGCCACCAAGCATTATCGAAGGCACCAGAGATGTCTAGGAAGATACCGAGTACATATTTATGTTCCGAAGTACTCACCGTTCTTCTAACCGATATAGCCGCGTCAGTAGTCGATCTACCTATTGTAAAACCGAATTGATTTTTGTGGAAAACTGGTCCGCCCGGTAACAGACGAGGGACGATAAGACGTTCTAAAAGTTTACCTAGAGACGGTAACAGCGTTATAGGTCTATATGACTTGGGGTCCTCGGGAGACTTATCGCCACTTTTAGGTATTATTCGAATGAAACCGGAACGCCATATTCGCGGAAATATGCCTTCAGCAATACATCGGTTAAAGACAGTCAGTAACGCCTCACCGGCTGATTTACACGCTTCTTTAATCATCTTGTTGGATACTTTATCCTCACCGGAGGCTTTGTTTAGCGGTAAAGATCTAACGATGCTAATAAATTCATCAAACGTTACGAGGTTTGAGACAGGAGAGTTTGGCATTTCCGCGGCCCACATTCTAATTTGATTGTGATACTCGCTGTCGTTAACAGTGTCATCGGGTATTAGAGAATTTAATAGAGCTTCCGTGGTCTCCTCAATACCAGTTGTATAGCTATTATTAATTTTAATGTTATCAATGTAAGCCAGATGAATTGACTTATTTGCTTTGAACTCATGATATAAAGGAGACCATGGGCCCTCTTTATCCAAACGCGCGGCAATTTTACGCAATAAATTACCTTTTGATTGTTGTACTGCTGCTCTATAATGTGACCTGGCAATTTTAAGTGCATTAAAAGCAGATGTAAATACTTCACTAGTGTCACGACGCTTTTTAAGCTTATTAAATCTCCTGCGCGCCCTGCGAAAAGTTCGCCGCAGATGGACTAGATAATCATTCCACCAATCACATCTACGAGTGTTAGTGATGGAACCTCGGCCGATAGCAACATCCGCACAGTATGTGAAAGTGTCCGACATAATTTCGGCACACGTTTCAGGTGAGAGATCATTGGGAGTGAAGTCCGTGGCATGTTTAGCAAATAAAGAGCTGAAAAAGTCCCAGTTTGCCCCTTTAGTTTTATATCTAAAATCAAAGTTGTTATATATACCTTGCGTCAATCTAGGCAAGAATTCGTACACAATCAGGCGATGGTCACTACATGACGCATCCGGTAGGACGCGCCATCTATCAAGTCGAACATCTCCACTAGAAAGTGTGACGTCAATAGAAGACTCGCCCGTAGGGCTGCAGTACGTTGGTGGTGCTTCGGGGGTATTGTGGATAATAAGATTCATCTCTGCGATGAAATCTTCGACAGCGCAACGCCGATCGGTATCAGTGGAACGATATTTGCCATACCAGAGAGTAGATGACGCGTTAACGTCAGCACCTATAATGACTTTACGGCCTGCAAGCGACCGTAAGACATGGCGGAGATGGTGAATGTGTGGTCCTACGGGGTCTGAGTATTGGAAATAGCAGCTCACAACATAAACCTTACAGCTCGGATTTGAAACCTCCGCGACTGCACAGTGTGACGTCATAAGATTACGCACTGAGGTAATAGTAAAATTTGAACTCGATATATAAATGCCAGCTCGTGAGTTGCTGTCAAGCTGTACGACCCTGCTACGAAGTTGAGCGTGTTGGTATTGCTCCTGTACAAGTATAACGTCGAGTTTATATTCGCGGACTAACGTATCTAGCTCCGACGTCGCCACCCTATCATTATGGAGATTTAACTGTCCTATAGTAAAGTTATCCATTTTAAATTTATTTAATAATGAGTTGAGAGAATGAGAGTTTCTAACTTGTGTTTATACGATGGACAATCCTGAGATCCACAACGATGGTCGTGAGGTTTCTTAAAGCGTTTGCAAGTTGCGCATACGGCCTTAAAATCACGATTTTCTCTGTTTGGGCAAGCCTTGGTTTCATGCGCTTCGGCACATACGGCACAAGTTGGTGTCTTGATAGTGCAGAACTTATGCACATGCCCGTATTGTTGACAATTAAGGCAGCGGACTATCTCAACGTCATCGATAAATCGACAAGTTGCCCAATCTATAAATAATTTGTCTTTGGTCGCAACTAGATGTTTCCGTATTTCTGTGTCTATTTCTACGCCTATCCATTTACGCCCGTGATCCAAGGTACGTCTTCGAACAATCTTAACTGATTTGATGAAATCATCCTCCTTAATTGGCATCTCATCTTTTATATTTTGCCTGTATAACGCGGTTAAAAACGGTTTATCGTCCATTGAAGATGGCACATCTTTAATCAAAATACGCGGACGACGACCTCTAGGTTTTTCCAAACGTAGACCGGCTGATTTGATTGCCTCAACCGACTGCAATTTTTTAATTTGATTTTCATTCGCGACGCGAAGTACAACGCCTGCTTTCGCGGTTTTTTTAACGCCTACGATTTGAAACCCGTCGTCGCTGGGTTTAATTGCTTTAAACAGCGCTTGTTTCGTGGCAGACGATGACGCAAGATCAGCTGATCGCTCGCTAGTCGGATAAGCCACTACGCACGGGAGCGGGGCGCGAGGCTCCATTGCCGGGACTTGTTTTGGCAGACGGAGTTTGACTGTGCTCGCATAGTCGCTTTTATTGTCCTCTTTGGGTGGAATAATATGAGGACAATGTTTGAGGGCCTCCAACTCCCGCTGCGCATTGGCCAACTTGGTTTCATTGCAAGACGATTTTAAGGCCAACACCGAAATTAATGCTGTGATACGCTGAGTAAAGTCCATTATCGCCGATTTGTTCGCGACGTTCATACGTGAACCCTGATCATTGACTAGTTCGTTAATTTTGCTCAGGTAATTGGCGGCCTCAGATACTAAATCGCAATAATTATCACTCGTAACGTTGCCTCTGTTATTATCAGACGCGGGCGAAACCGAATTATCTGATTCCGATCGCTGTATACGCTTAGACTGCTCGGGTGAATTATTTAATGACGGCGAAACTTCGCTAAATAGTCGTTTCGGTTTCGCAGAAGAAGGCGATCTCTGTACTATTCCGCTTTTACGGAAAGGGTTTGGTCCGCGGTCAGGGGGATCGTCGTTATTAGCCGACATGGTTATTTAAAATTAACGCACTCAAATATTATATTTAAATCGAAAATAAATTAAATTAATCTTCCGCCGGATCAGGCAAGTACCCTCACAATAAAAATAAAAACACTTACCGATGAAATAATTAGGTAATTATTTCGAAAATCCGTGATAAAACACTTAAAAACTTACGGACCGTAGTACACAAAGCAACACCACACAACCAGAAACAACCCACGAACCGATAGTTCAACTCCAAACACGATTAGCACAATATAATTAACCAGTGCGTAAGAACGTCACCGTACAGTGCGCGCGCGCGGAGGGAAGTGTATGTTATACTGTTAGTGTACCTAAATAAATAAATAAATAAATATATCACATTGAATTTTATTCGATTTCATTATTATTATTTGTTTATTAAACCACCATTCCAATAGTTCTTTTTGTACGGTTTGTGATTATTACAAATTGTTTACTGTAAATAACATATTCATTAGTATAATACTATGTATACAACATTAATATGTCATATGTTTTAATAAATCCTTCTGAATAAAGTAAAACAGCATAATAATAATAAGAGTGTGTTAGATTATATAACATATATGTATTAATATATATGTTATACAGCAATCGCTTATATAAGCGAATTATATTTAAAAGAATATAATTATACAGGGTTATTTGAAAAACACCAGCAACCTCGCAGGATTGGATAGCTACCATCATTAACAACAACGTTTGTTCTACGACTTTTGATAATTTGTTAGGTTTTTTTTTCATATAAAAATAAATATTTAATTTAATTTTCCGCTTAAACGTTATTAACTCTATTTTTTTTTTTTTTTTTTTTTTTTATTCGGGCACGGCAAAGTGACCGCACCTCACCTGATGGTAAGCGCGATGCAGTCCAGATAGAGTATCGAATGGCAGCAGATAGTTATCTCATGCCATTCGACACAATCATGCCGGCCTACTGAGCTGCTTCTTCACGCTACGGCGGAAGGACCCAGGATTATAGGAAGGAGGGAACACGTGCGCCGGCAAACTATTCCAAAGCTTGATGGTGCGGCAAATAAAAGAATTGGCGAACCTATTGGTTCGGGCCGAGATGGTTTTAACCATCAAGCTGTGGCTTCGGTTGCCGGCACGCGTGGTTCTGCTGAGGAAAGGAGAGGAGGGGATCAGATTAAACAACTCTTCAGAGCATTCGCCATGATACAGACGGTAGAACACGCTTAGAGAAGCGACATCCCTCCGCAATTGTAGCGACTCCAAGTTGCTCGTTACGTCTGCATCATCCACAATGCGGATGGCCCGCCGCTGCAATCCATCCAAGGCATCAAGCAAGTATTGGGCGGAACCGTCCCAGAGGTGCGAACAGTATTCCATACCCGGCCGTACCTGTGCTTTATACAAGCGGAAGATTTGACCGGGCGTGAAGAACCGACGCACCTTGTTCAGGATTCCAACCCTGCGTGATGTGGCAGATATAACGCCTTCGATGTGATTCCTTGGATTCAGATCACAGCGGATATCCATACCAAGGATATTCAGGTCATTCCGCATTAAGAGTGGAACACCCTGAAGATTGGGGAGAGGAGAAAACGAGGATTTTTTGCACGTGAACGCACACACCTGCGTTTTCTTGGCATTGAACTCAACCAGGTTCATGGAACCCCACGTGGAAATGAGATCCAGAGTCCGGTTGAGCTCAATGACAAGATCATTGCGCCTCCTCACAGTGTCCACCCGCAAACCAGGGGGCTCATGGTAGTATCGCCCATGAACCGTGCTGTCGTCTGCATAACAATGAATGTTGCCAAGTGATAACAAATCATTGATATGCAGAAGAAACAGGGTGGGCGACAGCACCGAGCCCTGTGGAACCCCGGCATGTACTGACATGAGCTTCGAAGCGTGCCCATCAACGACGACACGTATTCTACGCTCATGCAGAAAGCCAGAAATCCACGTACACAGGTTGTCGGGCAAACCATATGCCGGAAGCTTGGAAAGGAGACCACGGTGCCAGACCCTATCAAAAGCCTTAGCTATGTCGAGGCTCACAGCTAGAGCCTCGCCATGCCTATCAATCGCCTCCCCCCAGCGATGCGTGACGTACGCTAGAAGGTCACCCGTTGATCGGTTCTATGGCGCATTCCGAAGATTAAATAAAAAAAACCGTGCGAATCGCGGGGTTGAAAGTGAGGTGGGGTGGCGGCGGCGTTGGTTGACCTATTTATCCAGCCGCCAGTCGGCTTTGATGCGCGCGCGCGCTATACGTCCTTGTGTGCCACGATCTTTCGTCGCCGTATTGATCGATGTACCCACGGATTTTACCTACTACCTACACAATTTTTTTACCATGGCCTATGGTACTCCAATATTGAATACACCGAAATGGTGAGGATGCTCGCTAGGTGTGATGACAATGTGTCGGAAGCCTGCCGCCAATATGCAACAAGATATCCAAATTTATCTGCACCGAGCCGTGAGACGATGTTAGCTGCCACACAGCGGCTACGAGATTACGGTCAGTTCCAGCACAGGATGAGGGATAGTGGTCGTCCACCGAGGCGCAGTGTACGTGACCAAGAAGAGATCCTGGAGTTCTTTGAAGCGAACCCGGCAGCGAGCACAAATGACGCAGCGCGACGGTTCAATGTGTCCCAGTACTTCGCGTGGAGTGTCATTCACAATGAAGGCAAATACCCATTCCATCTTCATCGTGTACAGGAACTCACCGAACCTGACAAACCTGCACGAGTGGCCTTTTGTAACTGGTTGCTTGCTGAACGGCCTACAATTCTGTGGACTGATGAAGCTACATTTGGTAGAGTGGGCTTATTCAACACTCGTAATGAACATTTATGGTGTTACGAAAACCCGCACGAACCCAGACCACATAATTTTCAATACCGATTTACTGTGAATGTTTGGGCGGGAATAATAAATTCCACGTTACTGGGCCCCGTTTTTTTAGACAGACTAAATGGTGAATCATACCTACAATTTCTCACCGAAACGCTGCCTGTGTTGGAATACGAAAGTATACCTCTCGCCTACTTGCGTGATATGTACTACCAACATGATGGCGCACCAGCTCACTATTCTCGTCAGGTTAGAGACCATTTAAACACGGTTTATTCCGGTCGATGGATAGGATGTCTCGGACCTCGTGCGTGGCCTCCAAGATCACCAGACATTACACCCCTGGACTTTTATTTATGGGGGCACGTTAAAACAATGGTGTACACTGGTGATGAAATCACAAGCCGAGACATGCTCATTCAAAAAATAATTTGGGCTTTTAATCAAATAAACATGAATTCGGAAGTGTTAGCACGAGTTAATGAACAGTTGATCTTTAGGTGTGGTCTTTGTGTTGGTTGTGAAGGTGACTATTTTGAACGCTATGTGCGCGATACTCACCGCCATGCGCGAGACTTGAACCTCAGAGGTAATAATTTGTAAATATTATTTTAAATGTCAATTATTTTTTATTTCATTATTGTAAATACGCTGATTCCACTTTTTAAATACGCCTGCATTAAACAATGAAAAGTAAATAATACCTTTCTACCAATATTTGATATTAAAAAACGTTAAGCGTTGGGTAGATACTTAAACTACATACGTTATTTTTATTGTTTAATGTAGCCAGTCCTAAGCCTGGTAAAGTATGAAGGGATCATGGACTCACCGTAAGTACATACTGTCTACACACCCCGTGCGCAATTGATATTAATTAGGTAATTATCAGGCGAAGAAAGTGTTATTATTATTGACAACGAAAGCGCGCACGAGCGTGCATCGTACTTTCTTTATGATGATGAATGAAACATAGACATACAAATGTCACGACAGTACAATAAAAAACTTGATTTTTTAAATTTTTATTTAATGTATATTGAGTTACGTCAAAACTCATAGAACAAACATTGTTGTTTAAGATGTTAGCTATCTAGTCCTGGGAGGTTGCTGGTGTTTTTCAAATAACCCTGTATATTAATACATCGAATCGCTTTATACCATCAGGATACTAGCAAATAGTATGTTTTAAGGGTGGAAGGGCGGATGAGTTTGCTAAGATACAAGAACCACTATATTCTTTACATAATATATTTATTAGATGTTATAATCCAATAAGCATAGCTCTATCCTCAATATTACATCAATCTGTATATAACAATTATGTACCTTATCATAGGTACCACTTCTAAATCACATGATCCTAAATTAAATGTTTATTTATACAAATACTTAATATTTTAAATGGTTAGTAAACTAAGGATCAAATAAAGTAAATAACTTAACTTGCCAGTCTCCTAGTACTGCTCAGCTCGTTGGCTCACGATAGTATGTGCGAATGTGCCGTCCTCCATCGAGCGACGGGTGTTTATACCATTCCAAACGTCAAAAATACTTTAGTACTATTGACTTTTTAGATGGATATTTTATAATTTAATATTATAGCTACCAAGTGAGTTTGTCTACAATTATTTTCACAAATAATCACGTGTTATGAAGAATAACCACTTTTTATAATTAATAATCTTATATTCTACGCTAATAAGTGCATAGTGTACTTTGACAAAACCACTTCTGTCACAGTTCTTAATATTTACTTACTAACTTACCATTTCTTACTTACTATCACTACATGAATACACCTAAGTAAAACAAATTTTCTCTCAAATACGACTATCTAAGTATGAATATCAATCCCATAACGCGCTCTGTGACGTCACGTTACGTTTGGACCAATAGTGATGCGTTTCGTGAATTTAAATTACGCGCCCATAATTTTCGCTTTTGGAATAAAGTTTTAATCGATTAAATACAAACTAAATAAGAAAATAATATTATAAGTGTAACATTGGGACTACAAAGTATCGGGGATAAAATAATCAAGTTAATTTAAATCACTTGTATATTCCGTACTAGCTTTTGCCCGCGGCTCCGCCCGCATTAAAAAGTTTTTCCGGGATAAAAGTCCCGGTTTATATTTTCCCGGGATAAAAAGTAGCCTATGTGTTAATCCAGGACATGATCTACCCGTGTGCCAAATTTCATCGAAATCCGTTCAGTTGTTTTTGCGTGAAAGAGGAACAAACATCCTTACATCCATACATCCAAACATCCATACATTCTTACAAACTTTCGCCTTTATAATATTAGTAGGATTAATGAATATATATAAAATTGATATTGATAGCTATGTTAATACACGATGTAATATGATTAAGTATACCGGGTGGAAGGGAAACGCTCTCGGAAACGAATACAGGTCATAGTATTGGTGATTCCTGACGTGATGGCACAAAAAAAAATGCGATCGCATTGTTACAATTTTAGTAGGATTTTTTCAAATTTCTGTACAGCTTCACGTATGGATAGATAAATCAAACTATTATTCTGAAAAACATAGTAAAAAGGGTCAATATTTTAAAAAATCGTAATGAAACACGTACAGTACAGCTGACGGGTTAACGACCGCGTGGCCGCCGCGCCGCCTTTTCGGCGTTTGCTTTGTAGTTTGTACCCTACCCAGCTTTTTGTACGCTTTACATTGCGCGCGCATGAATTACGGAAATACTAAAATCGTAAGTATTATCGCTTAGCTTTGCAAATGAATATAGTTTTTCGTTAACGTTATGGTTCTTCGCTCTTATCGTTCCGGTATAGAGAGCGTTTCCCTTCCACCCGGTATTATTCTTCTGAGCAAGCGATAATATTATGTTATACCTATAGTTTGTTTTTTTATACATTTCATCACGTTTCATTACATTGTTAGTATTATGATTATCGCGAAAGAAATGTAAAATTTTTATTTGTTTTATTTAAGAAAGGGATTGTAGGTAATTGTATTTATAAAATATAAATATAATGTGGGTAGGTGTCAAAGTAATAAAAGCAGTCTTAGCCGAGTCGTGGTGTTTGATTGGCGTATAGGTAACCTTTACGTAAGCATCATTTTAATTTGTAACCAACACTATTAGATTTAATAAGAGATATATAAACTTTCAAACAGACTTATAATTGATTTGTTAAGTAAATTATTTGTGGGAGGTGCACACCTGGAAGGAAACCACGATACCTCTAAAGTATATCTATATCCGAGCCACAGCCGAAACTTCCCATGGTCAATGCGGCCTCTGCGGCCTCGATCCAAAATGAAAACGGTAGCGCCACCCAAACTGGGACTAAGGATGAAATAGTTCCAACGAGGCGAACTGATCACCCGTCTGTGCTACTGCATACATTCGTCCCCACTAAATATACATACAAGTAAAGAAATACTCGGCCGTTTGCTCGGGGGCGGGCCGTATTATCGATCGGCCTTATCATTTATTTATTTATTTATTTACACTTTATACATGGAGTAAAGGCGGACTTAATGCCATAGGCATTCTCTACCAGTCAACCTAAAGTGGTGCAGAGATACAAGAAGGCAGGTGCGTAAATAAGGGAGAATTAAGTAAAGAATAATATGTCTTCAAAGTATATATGCTACTGAATAAACCTATGAATAATAATGAAAAATACTAATAAAACAATACAACAATATACTAATAAATATACGTATTAATAGATAATAAATAACATATTAATAAATATTATACAATATATATTAAATAATATTAAATAAGTGATGATAATCACGCCAATTTTGCCGAAAATAGTTCTCGGACCTTCTTTTTGAACACGTAGCGATTTGTAGATGTTCTCATTTCTAGAGGGAGTGCATTCCAGAGTAGGACACTTTGGACCGGAAAAGAAGAATGAACGAAGTCAGAGGTGTGAGAGGGACAAAGTAGTAAAAGATTATTTGAAGAACGTAGATTTCTCTCATGATTTGAGTTCAGGTATTGAAAGTATGCGGTTAAGTAGGAAGGCGTAGTGGAAGACATAAGTAAAGAATAGAGAGTAGTAAGAGCACGCAAGTTACGCCGCTCGCGAATGGGTAACCATTTGAGATCAGAGCGACAAGCAGAGACATGATCATATTTACGAAGGTTAAAGACGAATCGAATGCAGTTATTGAGAAGTCGGTCTAATTTGTTGAGAAGATCTGCATTCAGGTCAAAATAGCACACATCAGCATAGTCGATAATAGGGAGGATAAGGGATTGCACAAGCATAGTCTTGGTTTTGATCGGGAGGAAGTTCTTCAGACGATAAAGCGCACGCAGGGTACCGGTTACCTTTTGGCAGACGTAATTCACCTGAGGTCGCCAGCTTGGGTTGGAGTCAATTAGCAGCCCAAGGTCTTTAACAGAGTGGCTCCAAGGTATATTATCTCCATCAAAAACTAACGAGGGCAAGGTCTTGACATCTAGTTTACCTATCAGTCTTGGACTTCCTACAATAATGGCCTGGCATTTGGTTGGGTTTACTTTTAAACCGATTTTGCGTTCGAGGCAGCGTGAGACACGCAGCCGTCTATCACGGGGGTCACAGAAGTTGGCTAGACTGATAGGTGGACGGCGATCCCTCTCGGCACTCTCCTTCCGCAAGAGGACCGCCTCGCAGAAGTGGGCCACCGCCTGCCAGGCCTCCCGACCGCCGACCATGGAAGCGACCACGGCCGGCAGCGAGAGGTCTCCTCCGACGACTGCTCTGAGAGCGCTGCGTTCTTCATCCCAGGCTGGGCAAAACAAAACTGGCGCCTGTCCAGCCATTCAGCAAAGACAGGACGCACTGCCTCTACGACCCTGTGCCCCCACGACGGGGTCTCCAGCCTGAGACGCCACTCCTCCACGGCGGCTTGCCGTAAGGAGGCCCTCTTGGCCTCCACCTCCTTCACGGCCGGACGTTCCCCGCGACTGAACGCGTCCTCCCGCCAATGGAATGCATCGGCAAGGGATTTGGCGTCCAGGTCCCAGGACAGAAATCCGGCCAATAAGCAAGCCGCCTCGAAAGAGACCGTGCGGTACGCCCTGACCGCCCGCTGCGCTAAAGCTCTCTGCGGGGCGCGCAGTAGGGCGACGCAGGGGCGGCTCAGGGAGTCAGCCCAAACGGGGCTGCCATAAAGGGCCATGGACCGCACGACTCTGTGATACAGCCTCCGGCAAGGGAAGCCAGGACCTTCCAGGTTGGGCAGCAGGCCGGAAAGAGTGCCCGCTGCCCGGGACAATTTCGTCCTCAACTCCTTAAAGTGGGTGCGGAATCGCCATTAGCTATCTAGGACTAAACCGAGATACTTCATGCTAGAGCCGATGGGGATCCGCACCCCCCTAACGACGATGGCGGCACCGGCCGGTGGCCCTCTCCGAGATCCGTGAAAACACACGGCCTCGGTTTTCTCGAGGGCCACCTTCAAACCTAAACGTTGAATTCTTCCAACTACTTGGCCGGTGCCCGCTGCCGCCAGAGTTGCGGCGTCCCGGAAGGTCCCAGCAGTCGCTGTGACTAAAGTATCGTCGGCGTAACATGTCACGCCGACGCCCCGGAGATTGGAACCACGGAGCACCCAGTCGTATCCGATGTTCAACAGGAGAGGGCCCAAAACCGAGCCCTGTGGAACACCGCACGACATCGCTCTTCGGTGCCACCCGTCGGCGCCCGGATACACCACGTGCCTGTCAGACAGATACGCGTGCACCAGACGCCGGAGATAGGGCGGCACCACGTGGTACCGCAGTGCCTCGTGGATGCAGGGCCAGGGCAGCGAGTTGAAAGCGTTGGAGATGTCCAACGACACCGCAATTACAACTTCGCCCCCGGCCACTGCATCCTCCGCCTGTGACTTCACCCGCAGAATCGCATGGACGGTAGAACGTCCCCTCCTAAAACCAAATTGGTTGTCGGCCAAATTCGGACCGACCCTTTCAAGATGCTCGACGAGGCGAGCATGAATGATGCGCTCGAAGAGCTTTGCCACCTCGTCGAGCAACATGATGGGCCGGTAGGCCGACGGCGACTCTGCGGGCCGTCCCCCCTTCTTCAGCAGGACGAGCTTCCCGGCTTTCCAGCGCGCCGGGAAGACGCCCTGCTCCAGACAGGCGGTGAATAAATTGCGGAGCCTCGGGCCCAGGTACTCGAGGGCTAGCACCCAGGCTTTACCGGGGATGCCATCGAGCCCTGGGGCCGTGTTTTTGCTCCGCAGCGAAAGCACTGCCACCCGCATTTCAGCGGGCGAAACCTCCGGGATATCCCTTGCCGGATTCTCACTCGACGATGACGCCACGTCCGGTGGCGCCATCGGTGGAGGAGTGACTCCACGGTGGCCGAGAACAAGGCCGCGACGACGTTGGCCAGTAATTCTGGCCGGAGACTCTGCGACAGCGGGGGCGCCGCTGGGCGAAGCTTCTTCATCACCATACGGTAAAGGCGCCCCCACGGGTCACTGTCGAGAGTCCCCAAGAACACCTTACGTGCCGCGACCTTGGCCCCATGAATGGCCACCGCAGCGCTCTCTTTGCCTCTTTGTAGAGGCCATAGAGCCTTGTTCCACCAAGGCCCCCAGCCGAACGAGGAAAGACTCGAGAACCATAACATGTGGAAAAGATCCATGTTATACAAAATTACTCAAAAAACGATGCAAGAATTCTTCTTAATATTACCCGATAGCGTTTTTCAAGGAAGAGTAAAACGGTTCGCATTTAGAGAAAAATTTGGAACATTCCACAAAGTATAATTTAATACACAATAAATAAATTTAAACCTAATATATTTATATCGTGTAGCCTTTAAAACCAAAATAATTTACAGGATACTTATTAAATCATTGGTCGCTAATTCTAGAAGTATCGAGTGTGCTGTCTATATATAGTATAATTTAAGATTTCTTACCCATATGTACGTGTAAGTGAAATTTTAAAGAACTGCGATTAATAAATTTCTTATCGCATATTTCACAACGATATGGTGTCTCTCCTGTGTGGGTTCTAATATGACAATTTAAATGAGTCTTTTGTGCAGATTTGTAGTTGCAGTACTGACATTTGAAAGGTTTCTCTCCTGTGTGGATTCTAATATGAGAAATTAAACTAATCTTATGTGCACATTTGTAGTCGCAGTACTCACATTTGAAAGGTTTCTCTCCTGTGTGGATTCTAATATGAGAAATTAAACTAATCTTATGTGCACATTTGTAGTCGCAGTACTCACATTTGAAAGGTTTCTCTCCTGTGTGGGTTCTAATATGATTTTTTAAAAATGCTTTTCGGGGACATTTGTAGTCGCAATACTGACATTTGAAAGGTTTCTCTCCTGTGTGGGTTCTAATATGAGTTTTTAAAGTTTCTTTTCGGGAAAATTTGTAGTCGCAATACTGACATTTGAAAGGTTTCTCTCCTGTGTGGGTTCTAATATGACGATTTAATCGACACTTGCGTGCACATTTGTAGTCGCAATACTGACATTTGAAAGGTTTCTCTCCTGTGTGGGTTCTAATATGATAATTTAAAGTTTCTTTTCGGGAACATTTGTAGTCGCAATACTGACATTTGAAAGGTTTCTCTCCTGTGTGGGTTCTAATATGACAATTTAAATTTTCTTTATGGTAACATTTGTAGTCGCAATACTGACATTTGAAAGGTTTCTCTTCTGTGTGGATTCTAATATGATGTTTTAAAGTTTCTTTTCGGAGACATTTGTAGTTGCAGTACTGACATTTGAAAGGTTTTTCTCCTGTGTGGGTTCTAATATGCATCACTAAATAACTCTTTTGTGCAGTATTGTAATTGCATTGTTCACATTGATACTTTTTTTTACCCGTAGTTGGATGTTCCTTTAAATTATCGATTTCTTTAATTTTTCCATGGGTTTCAGATTCCTGTATTTTCATGCCAATCTTAATTGGTTCAATAATTACAGGCTTGTGTACATTCATGTGCTTTATAAGTAAAGCTTTGGTATAACACTTTGTACCACATTCACTGCATATAAATTCTTTGTGTAAAGACATTGGATTAATTCTTTCATTACATACTATTAATGGAGTATTTTCAATATTTATATTTGTTTTACACGTTTCAGGTGACGATATTTTTTCAGATCTATTTTCTATATTGTTTTTGGTTTTGTCTTGTACGTTATTATCATCCAGTTTAGGTTTTTTGTTTAGAGGTGCACCTTAAACATAAATAAATATGTATTATTATGTTTGTATTATTTTTAAACACTACCTTACTTTACGACTAACTTATGTTCGCAACTTCGTTCATGGAAAACTGTTTTTCTAGAAAAAACTAAAATAAAAAAAATTAATATGATTTTGAATAAAAATGCATAATTTTTCGACTACTACTTCATACTTATTCAGCGTATTTTAGTTAAATTCTGCGGTCCGTTGAGTCTCGTTACAGCATATAATATTATGGTCTGTGGACTGAGAAGTGTTTCGTTCGAATCCAACTCAGAAAGGTCAGCGAACATTCGAATCGGCAGGTATTTTTTTTTAATTGAATTATAATACTTTATTGTACACGTACAAAAGAAAAATACAGTATATCCACTAGAAATAAAGTACAATTGGCGGTCTATCACTCAAGGCAATTTCTTACAGTCAACCGCAGCACGAAGACAGGGAAAGGAAAAGAAAGGGCAGTTGAGGTGTACACTATACAAGACAGAATATATTGTGACAAAATACATACATATAATCATAAATAGACAACAAATACACAAACACACACACATAGGTACATATACATATATATATACACATATAGATCAATGTAAAAAAAGTAGTTACATAAACATGAATATAAGGAATAAGACTATAAATTCAGCAGGAAAGAAAGCGGTTCTTAACCATTTTTTAAAAAATTGGTAGTGGTTTCGCACGTCTTACATCAACCGGTAACGCACTCCACAATCGAATGGCTTGAATGGCAAAAGATTTGTCCATAAATGATGTAGAATGCGTCGGCATTTTCAATATCAGGTTCTTTGAAGATCGCAAACGCTTGTCATGTGTGTTATGAAGAAATTCAAATCGAGATTTAAGATGAGAAGGGCTGAGAGGATTAAAAATAATATTACAAAGCAATGAAAGTATGTGGGTATTCCGGCAAAGCCAAATGGGTAACTACTTGAGCTTATTACGAAACTTGGAGACATGTTCATATTTGCGTAGTCCAAATATAAAACGGATACAGAAATTTTTAAGGAGCTCAAGTAGGTATATTATTGGTCTTGAGTGAGGTCTAGATAGCTGACATCTGCATAATCAAGGATGGGGAGAAGAATGGATTGTGCAAGTGAAATCTTAGTGGTAGTAGGCAGAAAAAAAATTGCCGTCGCAATGATCCTGCCGATGCAAATAGTTTAGGACTTATTTCCCGAACCTGCGGACCCCAAGAGAGAAATCTGTCCAAGTAGATGCCAAGGTTTTTGAGTGTCATTGAACGGGATGATGGTACCATCACAGGCCACAGGTGGTAGTAGCGCCCAGTTTAATTTGGATACCATTCTACGACTGCCAATTACAATGGCCTGCGTTTTAGATGGATTGACAGACAATCTATATGCCTTGCTCCACTCACAAATGCACTCCATATCACAGTTAATGACCGTCATAGCCTCCGTCACCCCATCCAATGGTGCCTGAATATAAATTTGGAGATCATCTGCATAAAGGTGGTAGGTAGAACGAAGTCGATAGGAAATAGAGTTAATAAATACTGCAAAGAGGAGAGGAGACAGAACGCCGCACAGTGGGCGGAAAATCGGGTCTCCCTTTCATAGGAATATCGAAAAAAAAATTGCGAGTTTTCTCAAATCTGTAAAATTAAATATTATAGCAATTTTGAGCAGATTTTTAGCTCTAAAAATGAAGAAAGTGGACTTTGAAGGTTTTCAATGTATGAAAATGACTTTTGTTTGGCTCATAACTTTTTTCCATATTAAGATGTAAAGCTGAAACTTTCAGGTGTTGTAGCTTAAATACTACTCAAGCCATGTGATATTTGACCTTGACCCCGACCGTGCCCGTTTAGAAGATATAAGGTAAGTAAAAATGCATGTTTAGCCCATACTTTGACACAGACTAATATACCTTAAATAAATTAATTTCTCAAATTTTTATATGCAGTATTATTAAATGATAGTTAAAGATCTCACACCACTGTGCGCCGCCCTGTGGGACGCCAACCGTTGTAGTGCAATAAGAGGAAAAGGAGAATGCCCAAATCTGGTCCCACTCTTTAAAGGGAGTGTATGGCCTTGTGAAATGAATCATAATTAACGAAATATTTTTAGAAATTACTTCTACTTATTGGAAGGAAATCCTTTTCGGGGTTTATTTTTCAATAAAACATCACGATTATGATTCCGTATCCGCCATTTTATTGACATAACCATTCGTGTTGAAAATATTGTTCACTTAGAGAATTGGATTAATTCTGTAAGGTATTCATAAGAATTCATTAAATGTTTTTAAAAATTACTTATATGTCTTCGATAGAAATCCTTCTCTGAATATTATTTTACACTTTAATTAAACGATATTTGATCATAGATATAATAAAATAAGAAGATCGCGCACTTAACAATAATGTATATGCAAATATAAACCTTGTTCCCGATGCATAAAAACTGTATTCAACTGCTCCTATAACCGAACGAATTTCGGTCCTAACTTTCCTGCTCTGGCATAAGGTAAGGCTATCTCTGTCTAAGTATACCAATTAAATCTTCTTTTAACTTAGTAGAAAGTACAATCTACTTTCTAAAATTCAAATATTCTTTTAAAGCGTAATTTCCTACCTACAGTATTAAATAATTGAGCGTTATATAAGTTTATAATTCATAAGTAATTTTTCTGTCATTTTTCGAAATTCATAATTGTTTCTATCATATTTCTACTAACAATACAGTAGATTTGTATATTGATTATTGGCAACACCACTAAATTGTCAACATCTTCATTAGAGGTTATGTTACAACCGAATCCAAAATACCATGCAAAATCGATACTTGGATAAGCTATTTTAATTTTAAAATGGTGCAAAGTTCTTGTGTTATTCATGCCATAATGAATTTTTCCTCGATTCGGCAATTTCGTTTCATACGTAAGTAATTTTGTTTGTTTACATTACGGCTTTAATATGCTGTCCACATTTTGTGTAGGAAAATAGAAACAAAATGTAATTAAATCGCAATTTATCTGTTGTGATATTTAAAAAAATTATACAATCAAAATCATGGGATTTGTGTTTTAATTTTTATTGTGGTAATGTAATGAAAATTCTATTACACCAATAAGGTTTTGAAATAGGATACCCGAATGATCATTTTGATTTTCTTTAAATTTTCAACCTCCGTGGCGGAATTGGTTAGATGACAGCTGTGAAATAAACTTCCGCGGGTTCGATCCCCGCATCGGAATAAAATAAGCTGTTGTTTGTATAATCCACAATTATTTGTTTTGAGTCTAGGTATTTGTGAAACGTTAAAATCTCTCGTAGTTTCTGATACCCATGACACAAGACTCGGTCTTAGTGTGGGGCCAGGACTATGTATGTTACTGATGGGTGTAATTAGTATTTAGTGCTATTAATTACACAACTTTATATTTTCAGGATACCAACAGATTCAAAACGGAGACAAGAGTGGCTAGCGGTGTTATCGGGAAATGTCAAAAGTATTCAGTAGTGTGCAGTTATCATTTCAAACCAGACGAATTTCTTAATCACCGCACGACAAACATTGCAGAAAAGCGCTGTCCCATCTATTTTTCCTTTTGTGGTAAGATCCAATAAGCGCCCATTACACGCTCACACAAACGGCATTCAATTCCATTACTCATGATTGACGGATGATTGATGAAAACAACAACATTACACTATCACTCACAATTGTCTTCAGTCATACTCATGATTGTACGGAGAACACACGTTTTCACGCGTTTTGGTATGAATACTTATAAAATATACTGAAATTTAGAGAAAAAAAGTGTAGCAAGAAAACATTGGATAAAATATTGATTGTGAAAAAGACAGTTTTATAGACATGCTTTTGTTTTACCCAGCTTTTATGTTTTACCCGGCTACGCCCGTTTGATTTTTTTTTCCGGGATAAAAAAAATCAAATCGCTACACGCCACTAGACGCACATTGATATGGTGTTGCATATACGTGTAAAACTTGTATTTCTTTTTTAATAACTGGTGTAAATAAAAAATATTACCAATACAACTGAATGTTTTATTTTATATGTTTCTTTATTGCTTATTTTTTATAAAAATCGCCCACCATATTTTATTGTTTCGGATTATGTGGAGTTGAACAGATCGCACGTGATATAATAAGCATTCTTCCTCTTTTTATAGAAATAATTTATTGAACACATTTGAAATTTTACGGATGTACTTTATTAGTTGTATAAAATATGCAAAACAATAAAGTGAATATTTATTGCGTTGACAATTATAAAATCATGGTCAACCTACTAGACAAGGACGCAATTACCTTATAGCGAACTTCTCGCTCGGACCGTTTTTTTGACCATCAGTGCGCAGTTCTGTTTATTTGTTAGGTCCATGTATTTGATTATATTTCCGCCATTTTTAATGTCCTAGGACGGTATTAATAAATGAATCTCAAGTTTGAGTTACATCTCAAGTAGACATAATGTATTGAACTCTTCATACATTATATCTACTTGAGATGTAACTCAAACTTGAGATTCATTTATTAATACCGGCTCTAGACTCATGACTGCTGTTGACACTTGACAGCGGCATTCCCATCATTCAAAGTGCACTGTGCAATTCAATAACGTAGCATTACTAGGGTAAGTAATCAATATAGTTAAAACATCGATATTAATTGATTATCACAAAATATCGACATTGTTGAAAATATTTTTATATTACGGTCGTCGGTAATCATGGAATTACTTAAATAAAAAAGTATCATACAGAATTGCCTATATTATATTATATGGAAAAGACATGGATCATTTATTATTTTGCTATTGAATACCGTTGTCATGGCCGATATTTGACATAACATTATCCTAATAAAATATTATATTAGGTATAACCAGGAAAATATCAAAATAGCGATGTTTTTATTTTTCATTATAATGATCGTCGATAATCGATATATTAAAATTAACGATATGCCAAGCCCTAGGGATAGCTAACTTTTTCATAGGTAACCTCAATATAAAAATGAAAACATGAAATTGTACGAAAACCGCACAATAAAATAGAAGGATTGTTGTTTTAATGGGACCTACGCTATTTGTTCTATTTTGTGTGTAATTTTCACTATCATACAAAATTAAATTATCCAGTCCAGACAAGTAAATGCGAAACCACGTGGTTGCCGTTGGAGATATGCTAAGTGAACGCAATATACCAAGCAAGATATCAAAATCAACAGTATTCAAGGCATAGCTGAAGTCAAGAGGAGCCAGAACTATCAGCTTACCCTCCTCCATGCTTTGTGTATTTAATGTGTTCAAAACTGTTATGTATTACTTATATACATATTATATACTAATATTATAAAGCTGAAGAGTTTGTTTGTTTGTTTGAACGCGCTAATCTCAGAAACTACTGGTTCAAATTGAAAAAATCTTTTTGTGTTGAATTGACCATTTATCGAGGAAGGCTTTAGGCTATATAACATCACGATGCAACTATTAGGAGCGAATAAATAATGGAAAATGTGCAAGAAAACGGGGAAAATTATTCATATTATATATAGATACATCATTTAATTGACCACCACCACCACCATACCAGCCCTGCATTTAATTGACAAACACTCACGCCGTTTATCTCTGAGGGGGTGGGCAGAGGCGCAACTAGTGCACCCACATTTCCCCGTGCGTATTCCGTCCAATGATGTGATAGGGGGCGAGCCTATCGGCATATCAGGCATAAATTCCAAACTCTGGGCTGATACTGAATTTAAAATCCAATAACACTTTGCCCGACCCGGAAATCAAACCCAAGTCCCAGTCCCATCGTTATACGACTACACCACTAAGGCAGTCTAACTTAACTAGTAGCAAAACTGTATTCTTGTTGTCAGCTACGAAGCAGAATCAACGTGTTTACGGACACCATAAATAAGATAAAAAAAGAAATGTGTTTACGATAATATTGTGTTTCATTAAACATAACAATATATTACCTTTGTCCTTTCTAATCTTATTCTTTTTGACATTCAGTTTGGTGCTTAACTTCTTTAAAGGCAAATCGTCTTCAGAATCTGAACAACTTGATTGAGAACCATTATTGTCATCAGCGTCATTATCACAAGAACTTTTAGACTCATCTTGATTGCTATTATTTATACCACAAGAAGGCTTACACCCTTCTTTATTACTAAAATCACAATTCTCTGTGATTTCTGGTTTAACCACAACAGTTGCACTTGGTAAATCAAGGGGTTTTGATATGTCCTCAATGCTGCAATTTGTTATGTCGTCATCATTCAAAATGCTCTGAGAACCCGCATTGAAATCTGGTGGTGCCTCTGGTGTATCTGAAAATATTTAAACAATCTTACTTATTACTAATATTATAAATGCGAAAGTTGTGAAAATGTCTGGATGTTTGTTCGAAGTAAACTTGAAACTAAATTAATAGATTTGCATGAAAGGACTTGTTCAAAAACGGTCTTTAAATTCTAACCAAGATACTTTATATATATATATCTGGATAATACTCCCAAAAACCAGGCCTTTGCCATATATCGTATAATAAAATTATAAAGTCCTCCGATTTTGAGATTTGTATAATTTAATTTTACTTGAGAACTACACTTGATATGAAAAAAAAAAATATAAATGGAGGGGTCCAAAATATTTCTTTAATGGATCTAGGATCCATATTTTTGCCTCTATAATATCCATAAAGTTTGATCCTGGTTGCATTTTGAGGTCTAGTACCCATACAAAACATATACATAAGTGTTTAATCTTGAATTATGTGATATTATTAATGTGATGGATATTATTTATTTGTTAAATATATTTTTTAATGAATGTTGTTAGAAACTATAGTAGGGCCAATTTAATAGATCACATTTGACATCTGCCAGTTATAGCTAAATAGTGAGATGATCTGCTTACAACACATCGATTACATTAATTGAATCGATACGAACTTCAAACATCTGTGAATTGAATACAGTTATTGTGAAAAAGTACTTATAGGTACTGTTATTTTATTTAAGTTCCATTAAAAATCAAATAAAAAAAAATCAATACCATATCAATATCCCATTATTATTCTCTATCGTAAATTGTGATTTATATAACAAAAATGTAACATTAATTGAGTTTATTTCTATCTGATTATCTTTGTATTTTTTTTAGTTTATGGATAGAATAATATGTTTTATTATAATCACAATTTTGGTATTAATTAATCGTTAAACATTCCTTCAAAATTAATCATTGCATTCAATTTAACTTATCGATTGATCAATCTTTCTATTTTATGGGTAACGTCCATAGCGTTTGAAAAGAAAAAGGGTGCAGCGACCTAACCTTGTTACGACGTTCAGTGTTTTAGAACAAATATTGTTTATTATGTTTAGAATGGTATATCTCTCAAAATAAATCGTAAATTTGCCTTCTTCTGTCGTTATTACAATAAATATGTATTTTTAATTGAAAAACTTAAGTAATTGTGCACTTTTAACTTTGAAAAAATAAATAATATTGTGTTCCCTCTGTAGTGTATGTATCGCGCATTATGTATGTTATGTATGGTAAGTTAGTAATTAGTAATAAATCGTTACTCAAGGAAAGCGAACGCCTTTTAATGACACCGCCACATTAACCCTATTACATGGCGACCCTGCCTTACTACGGTGGTCTGTCTGTGTTCGGTCGCGCAAAATAAAATAGCTAATCTTTACATTGTACAAAATGATAGCAATAAAAAATTAATAGAAGAGTTAACTCGAACTATTCATGAAATATCAAATCGGTCTGGACCACGTTTACATATTTTGAATGGTGTCCAAAGGATATTGGAACATGAAACCAAGCGTATTATATTAAATGACTATCACATTTTACCAACAAGCGGCCACGCCGGCATACGCCGCATGGTAAATAATATAAAGAAAAGATTTTACTGGCCAAAACTTGAAAAAGACGTGATTGACTTCGTTAATCGATGTGATAAATGTTTAAGAAATAAACATTTAAATAAATATATCAAGGAACCAATGGTTCTCACTGATACAGACAAATCAGCTTTTGATAGAGTTTATTTAGATTTAGTGGGGCCCCTATGTAAGGATAGCGATAATAATGTTTATATACTCACATTACAATGTGACTTAAGTTAATATGTCGAGGCGTATCCGCTAAGAAATAAGGATACAATTTCGGTGGCATCAGCGTTCGTTAACAACTTTATTTTGCGTTACGGCATTCCTAAACAAATTATATCTGATAGAGGTACAGAATTCGTGTCTATTGTGATGAAACAAGTAAGTGAAATTCTCAAAATCCAGCAGATAACTTCTACAGCGTATCATCACCAATCAATAGGATCTTTGGAGAACAGCCACAAAAATTTGATGTCATATCTTCGGATTCAAACAGGTAATGAACCTAATAACTGGAGCACACGGTTACCTTACTGGTGTTTCAGTTATAACACAACAGTGCATACGGAAACAAAATTCACACCTTATGAGCTGGTTTTCGGAAAGTTATGTCGTTTACCGAGCAATTTAAGTTGTGACGTTGAGCCCTTATATAATAATGATGATTATCCGCAACAACTTAAATACAGACTTCAAAAATCACAGTCTGATGCAAGAAACAATTTAATAACAAGTAAACAAAATAGAAAAATAAAATATGACTGTAATTCGAATTCAGTAACATATAAGATACTTTTAAGGAATGAACAATGTATGAACAAATTAAATCCAATTTATATAGGACCTTTTACGGTTATTAAGGATTGTGAATCAAACGTAGAAATAGACTACAAAGGTAAAAATATGTTAGTTCATAAGAATCGGACCAGACCTTATGTTAAACAATGAAATTATAATTTTACCTTTATATAGTATATAGCTATTAAGTATAACAAATAGCTTAATGTGAAAAAAAAATGTAAAAAAAAAAAATTATTACTTATGTAGTTTTTTTTAATTTTTTTATGGATGGGCGTGTAGTGTATGTATCACGCATTATGTATGTTATGTATGGTAAGTTAGTAATTAGTAATAAATCGTTACTCAAGGAAAGCGAACGCCTTTTAATGACACCGCCACATTAACCCTATTACACCTCATTACAAGGTTACGTTGTTGAATTTAGATGAAGTGTCAAATGTGATCTATTAAATTGGCCCTACTATAAGTAAAAATTAATGGAGGAGCAGTTAGTCCTAACTTCTAAAAAATACCTAAGTGGCCAGGGGTGGCTGGAAATCAGCGCTGGATGAGTTTTACATCTTACGACAGCAGTTAAGCGGAGCCACTTCCTTCTGTCATTATTTTTTTCTATTTTCTAAGTTTTTTTCTCATCATCATCAGCCTTTATCAGTCCACTGCTGGACATAGGTCTCCCCTTATGAGCGCCATAGCGCCCTGTCTTCAGCTTGCCGCATCCAGCATCTGCCTGCAGTCTTTCGCAGATCGTCATCCCACCTGGCCGGAGGGCGTCCTACACTACGTTTGCCCAGTCGCGGTCTGCACTCAAGAACACGTTTACCCCAGCGGTTGTCGGTTCTTCGCGAGATATGGCCAGCCCACTGCCACTTCAGCTTGCTAAGTCTTTGAGCTATGTCGATAACTTTGATTCTCTGTCGGATGAAGTCGTTGCGAATCCTATCCTTCAGAGAAACTCCGAGCATAGCCCTCTCCATAGCCCGCTGAGCGACTTTAAACTGGTGGACCAGCCCTACCGTGAGTGTCCATGTCTCGGCTCCGTAGGTCATGACGGGTAGGACGCACTGATTGAAAACTTTCGTTTTCAAACATTGCGGTATGGATGACGAAAAGACTCGACGTAGTTTTCCTAACGCTGCCCAGCCCAGCTGGATCCTCCTCTTGGCCTCCTTCTCAAAATTGTTTTTACCCAACTGCAGAATCTGCCCGAGGTAAGTATACTCGGAAACAATTTCAAGAAGGTGGCTATGTACGACCACCGGTCCCGGATCAATGTGGCCATTGATCATGACTTTGGTTTTATCCAAATTCATGCCAAGACCGATGCGTCGCGAGGCTGAAGCTAGGCCGTCCAGCATCCGGTTCAGCTCCTCCAGTGACTCCGCCATTAAGACTATGTCATCTGCGAATCGAAGGTGTGAGATGTGATCGCCGTTTATGTTAATGCCCATACCTTTCCAGTCCAGCGTCTTAAACATATCTTCCAACGCGCTCGTGAACAGTTTCGGCGATATCACATCACCCTGTCTCACTCCCCTGCGCAGTTGGATGGGTTTAGACTGCTGGCCCTGTACTTGGACACTCATGGTGGCGGCGTTATAGAGGCATCTCAACACCTCGATATAACGATAGTCTACTTGGCATCGCTGTAAGGATTCCAGAACAGCCCAAGTTTCGACAGAGTCAAAGGCTATCTCATAGTCCACAAAGGCCAGACACAGGGGCTGATTATACTCTTCGGACTTCTGTATAATCTGCCTCACTGTGTGAATGTGGTCTATGGTGCCATATCCTCCGCGGAACCCGGCCTGTTCCGGTGGCTGGAAATCGTCGAGTCTCCTGGCGAGACGGTTCGTAACTTCGCGTGAGAACAGCTTATAGACGGGGCTCAGGAGTGTGATGGGTCTGTAGTTTTTAAGAAGGGTTTTATCTCCCTTCTTAAAAAAGAGCACAACCAAACTCCTGCTCCACGCCTTTGGAGTTCTCCCACTGTGAAGGACGGAATTGAAGAGGTTCTTTAGCTCCTGTATAACAGGGGCTCCTCCTGCCTTCAGAAGCTCTGAAGTAATTCCGTCCTCACCTGTGGCTTTTCCATTTTTAAGCTGCCTCAGAGCTAGCACGATCTCGTCTTGACTGATGTCAGGCAGTTCGTCACTGTAGTGGCGCGTCAGGGTGGCTCTGGAATCATAGTCTTCTCGTTGAGGAGGAGGGGCATGTGCAGCGTACAAACTTCCGTAGAAATCCTCTATCTCTGCAGAGATCTCCGGTTTCGACAATACGGTCCTCCCGTCGTGCGTTTTAAGCTTCGTCAGGTGGCTCCTGCCAAGCTGCTGAGTGAATACTTTGGACCCTCGGTTTCGCTCTATCGCCTCTTCAATGAGGCGAGTGTTGGAGCTCCGAAGGTCGCGCCGTACCATCTTCGCAATTTGCTTATTCAGGTTTGACCTCTCTGACGAAGTCGCTTGGGTGGTTTCCCGTCTTTTTGTCATCAGCCCGAGAGTCTCATCCGAGAGTTTAGACTTCTTACCCGTACGCTGCTTTTGGCAGAACTTGATGCCCTCGTTCCTCAACGTTTCAACCAGATTGTGTAGGGTCTCGTCAGCGTCATCAGTGGGTTCTAAGGTAACAAATCTATTCCCGAGAAGCTGCTGAAACTTCTCGGTGCCCGCCATGATTTGGATTGGGTTAGGTCGGAGCGTGGACTTCACCAGACGGTTTCTCTCAAGCTTCAAATTAATATTCAGAGAGCCCCGGAGAAGTCGGTGATCGGATCCGGTATTGAACCTGTTGATCACTGAGACATCTCTGAATATGTGCTTACTATCCGTCATGATGAAGTCGATCTAATTTTTTGTCACAGTGTCGGGGCTTTGCCATGTCCACTTCTTCTGAGGTTTTTTCTTGAAGAAAGAGTTCATCAAGAATAACTCCTCTTTCTCAAGGAAGTTGACAAGCATTTGCCCCCTGTGATTCCTGAGTCCATAACCATGCGGGCCTATTCGGGATTCGTTGCCACTCCGGGTTCCCACCTTGCCGTTAAAGTCCCCCATAACAACGTTGAAGTGAGCCTTAGTGGTGTTGTGTAAGGCTTTGGATATGTCTTCATACATATCCTCAACTTCATCATCCGAGTGTGTCGAGGTCGGTGCGTAAACCTGAATGACCTTCATGCTGTAACGCTTAGACAGCCGAAGGATCAGGTACGCTACCCTGGTCGACACACTGGAGAGGCACTTGACGAGGAAACCTACGCCACCCTGGGATGTTTTATCACCCTCGCGAAAGTAGAGAAGATGGCCCGAGTCTAGGGTTACGGTGTCCTCCCCCTCTCTACGGACTTCACATAACCCTAGAATATGCCATTTAATGTTCTCTAACTCCACTTCCAACTGCGCTAGATGATGGTCAAGCCTCAGAGTGCGTCCGTTAAACGTAGCCAGGGTCAGTTTGGTTAATTAATGGTAGCCTGAGGTAGCCCGGTGATTCTTAGCACCCCCTGCCCCGCCGTTACCGTAGCCGCTACCATGGCCAGGGATAGCGAGGCGGTCGGGAACTAGGGGCCATTTTTTGGCTTTAGTCATCATCGGAGGGTAATGCCCGTAATCCCCACGCTGGGCATGCGGGTTGGGGATCGCAGTTCAGTTGTGTTGTTCTGCAGGGGGCGCTGCTGCCCACCCCCTGGTTTTGTTTCCCTTAGTCGCCTTTTACGACACCCACAGGAAGAGTTGGGTTGGTGCTATTCTGTTGTAGGCCGACACCACACAGCCAGATTTTTTCTGCTTGTTTTAAATTTTGTAACAATATTGATTTTGGAAATAAACATTATTATTATGTTGTATCTTTCCTGCGGGAAAGCACGGCACGAAGACCGGTCCTTTTGGAAGGCTTGCGTGGGGATATGGATCCAACACGTAGAGGCCTTTTTAAGATACATTACTCTAGTTGGGACGTGTACGCCTTACGGGTACTCTCTCTGTCTGTACTTAAGGAGGAAATACAGCCAAAGACAGCACCCGTAAGGCGTAAGGACTATTGCAGAGAAGATGGGAATTACACTGGGTCTATGGATGGGATCTAGATGGACTGGTTGCTGGGCTATTGATTGAGACAACGGGACGCCTGCCAAGTAAAATGTCTCAATCATTTGTATTCAAGGCAGACAGTGACTTGCCCCCCACTAGATGGGCATCCCAAAAAGTGGCGTATGCCAAGGACGCAACATCGGTGTGGGTGGCTAAAGGGTGTCGAGAGGTGTGCACCGATTTCACCATCGCGGGTCGCTAACGCGTCCCGGAGTGGGCTTCCTCGCTATTATGCAGATTGAGCACTTCCACCCTGGCTAGACTAATGGGTGGGCGGCACGTCCCGCCCACCCGTGACCCCCGGAGGCCCCTATTAGTCGCCTTTTACGACAGGCAGGGGATACCGTGGTGGAATTCTCCAAACGCCCCCAATCCACAGGGCGGGACAAAGCCGCCCCTGCGGGCTTATTATTATTATTATTATAAATTGATATTCTTTATTATTATTTATTTATTTATTTTATTATTTATTTATTTATTTTAAGAAAGCTTACAGACAAATAGTACAGTGTTTAAACATACATATAATTAAGTTGCTAACAAAAAGCTTTCACATATGAGTTTACAAGAATACAAATATATATATGCAGCTAGCAAGTTGCGGACGTGAATATGCTACAAAATGATTGACTTATACATAATTTTATTTTAGGCAAGTATTCCCCACCAATCCATGGTCATGCTCGAAATTCAAGATAGCTATGGATGTGCTTATGCAAAAAACTCAGAATTCATTTGCTTTCTGATAACTCTTAAGCTACTATGAAATAAGTCAATTTCCAGCTGTGGCGATAACTCATTGAATTTCCGTGCACTGCGTGAGCAAAAGGTATTCTGCCTATACTTAGTTGAGGCAAACGATGTCTGTAACAGAGACTTATGTCTAAGATTAAGCTGATTGGTACATAGTTTTATTTTACTAAGAAGGTCAGGACAATCAATAGTACCATTGGCCACGTTAACTAAGTAGCTAATATCATTAACAGTACGCCTGTGTTCAAGTGGCATAAAGTGATAATGTTTACATCGATCATAATAATCTATTGAATACTTTTTGGCCTTAAAATCGAAATATTTCAGAAACTTCTTTTGTATACCCTCTATATTATTATATCTATATATAATATATTATCTATATATATATACACATTATCATATATTGTCTAAAGCCATGGCCGAAATTCATCTACAAAGTAATTTTTATTAAAAAAAAAAAAGCTATGACATCACTTACCAATTTCCTCCGGTTCATTCTTAACTGTAACATCTTCACATTCAATTTTTGTTTCTATTTCATTTTTGTCCCATATTCGCAATAACTCCACGCGGCTTTTGGTCATTGTGCTTGTTAGGCCGTGTGCCTGCCTATTTATAAGGGTAAGTGATTGTGTATTCAGCTGAAAAAAATATCTTATACCGAATTTATATTATTCACTGTTTCCCGAAACGATTTCTGATTTTCTGTACCCTGAGAACGAGTTTACGCGATATCTTCTACTTAACATAATGATTACACTTGAGTAAATTTTGGTATGGAAATTTTAATGGCACCCCGTTAAGCGTATTTGGAACTAAAAGACGGCAGCCTGAACATTGCGCGTGTAAACTTCGAATAGTAAACATATAACCATGGTAACGGTAAACTTTAAATGTATTTATTTTTATTTATTTATAATTATTATTTATTTATAAACTATAATTACATACTCATCATCACATTACTTAAAGTGTTACTAAAATATTAAAGTACACAGGATGTATTAAAGAGAATGGTGCCCGATGAGGTAATACCTGTGTTTCAGGTCACCAGGTTCTCACTTCTTTGACGTACAATAACAGTAACAGTCATATTAAAGGATGTACTACATTTAAGAATGCAAAATTAAAATTTGTATGTATGGGAATGAACAGTACGAATTTGTATATTTGATGTATAGTATTGTCAAAACATTAACTGCTTAACCCTTAACTACCCAGTATGCTTTTGTAACGTACCTGACCAGTAGTGTCCGGCGGACACACTACAGAGATAAAATAGAAAAACCGTGTTAAAATCCGAAAACTACTTTTATTTCGATGTCTTACATTCGCGTAAATATAAGAAATCATTATATATTTTATTTTACCTTTTTTATTACTTTTTTCAAACAGATATTACATGACATAATATTTTAACCAAGTGTTCAGAGCATACATTTCATATGAGAATACTGTTAAAAGATTTGTATATTTTCGATGCACAAATATTATGAAAACGGTTCTTGCTTTTTGCTCAGAAGATTGAGCAGCTCCTTGATCTGTGGTAGCATCAGATGATCCCCTCATGTCTTGGATTATATGAGTACGATTCATCTTTTACACATACAAACCCAATTTATTTTTTAGAAAAGCTGAAGGTATTAGATGCGATAACACATTGAAAAATTTTAGATATAGAAACCTTATTTTGTTCTCATAGTATTTAACTACTATGAGACCATTTTGTGTCTAGGATTTCCTACTACGAGGCATGTAAAATAATTACCAAAAGTAACGTTTGTGCTACTTCGAACGTACGATTCACATGACTAGTTGACCATATTGTACGCAATATTTTGACCTTCTTTTCCAAGATATTCGTATCAAAAAAAGGGTATAAGTGTTTCTTTTAGTCACAGATCTCCTAAATTTTAAATCGTACATCAGCTGAAAATCGTCCAGGATTTTTGGGCAGATACTGTTTGAGTTATATCCTACTTTCAAAAGATATATGCTCATCGATTGTAACATTTTGCGCATGCAAATAAAACTATTTTAGGTTTAGGCACACATACTTTAACAACTTTCTAATGGGTGCAAGTAAATTTCCTGACTTTTTGAGAGATTTTGTATCAAGGGCACGTTGAATTTCTCCCTATCTCAGTGTTGATATCTCAGAACTAAAACGAGTATGACTGGCTTATCACAAAAATATCTAAGCAATGTGACTGTAACCAAATAGTCAAAATTACAAGTACAAAGACTGCTATTATAACACAAAGAATGCACTGTGAGTTGGTTTATTACCTACTTGATACTATATTGTTTTAAATAAACGTAAATAAACAATCTACCTTGGTACTTAAATCAAACAAAATATATTTGTGTCTGTTGGACACTTGTGGGTTGATGCGTTACAGTTTTGCTTTACTTGTAATAAATATTAAACTATTTATGTTACAGATATTTTTATTGCACAATTAGATTCGGTAAACTTCGGAGGTAGATTAGATAAAGCGGTTTTTCGTAAAATTAAATACTTTAGATTTTATGTATAACCGAACACAAAAATGTGTCCGACAGACACTTGTGGGTTGTTTAGGGTTAATATGAATACCCTAAGGTCACACTACCAGTGAATTGGCTTGTATAAATGCTTTGAAGGTATCCGCAGACCCAAAATCAGCCTCCCCCAAACACGCTACACCACTGGGCTTATATTTTTTTTATTGCGTCGAATGAAAAGACAAGCATGCCGTTCGCGTGATGGTAAGCGATACGACCACCCATAAACAGTAGTAACACCATCCAGCACCTTGAGTTACAAAGTATAAGTATTGTGTGGCATTTCACAGTGCTCGTCATCCTGAGACATAAGATGTTAAGTCTCATTATTATCTAATCCAAGCTACTCTACTGCTTAGTTTTTTAGTGTGAAGTACATTCTAATTACCTCATACCCATCTGTCAAAACTTGTCTGAGAAGCTCCTGAGCCCTTTGAGCTTTAGTAACAAGCTGCTTACACTTCTGCAGCTGACAAAAGCACATGTAACATGCATAGTGACGACTGCCATCCTCAAGGATCTGTGGATTGTCAATATATATCATGAATTAATGTAACAAATATTTTATTTCGGCTTTTATAATAAAACTAACTGTGTTAATTACAAAACATGACGTAACTATAATAATTATCATGCTTGTTATATCATATAATAGATTTAAAAAATCTATATATTATATGTCATTAATTTTCATACTTTGAGCACATTGAGCATTAACTTTTCATAGGACACTTCAGGACCGAACTTGTTATTGATCCTATAGTCAAATATGAAGTTATGCTTTTTGACTATTGAGTAACACTATTTACATGAAGACATTGGCAAAATCACCACTGTAACGGTGGAGCCATTAACTTAATAAAAGAAGAAGACCTACCCGTGTGTCAAATTTAATCCAAATCTGTTTAGGTTTCTACATTTACTTACACAACCATAGACACTTTTTGTCAAACTTTCGCATTTATAATAATATTAGTAAGATAAGATTATGCATATTATGACACGAAAATTATACCCATAGTAAAGTGTAAACAACAGATACTTTTTAAGCGACTTCAAAAAAAGGAGATTCTGTATTCAATCCATACGTATGTATGTAAGATTGCATGGCCGCGGTTTGTATTTTCCATGCAGTGTTCTGTCAATTTTCTTTGGCCATACAACTTTGGCCATACAAGTGAGCTGAAGTTCTCACTTCCTAGAGCTTGGTACCCGGGGTGGACTGCCTCGACCGCCCGAACGCCCTTGCGCCGCTAAGCTAGTGAGGGCTGGTATTGTTCTAAATAATTTGTGTGGCAGACTCTACTATTACAGCTTACCTTCTTATTAGTTATTCTCTCATAAACATCCCGCACCGCCGACTCCAATATGTGATGCATACTAACATTGAGTTCCAAACATATTCGACAAAATTTAAACTTAAACATTTTCTTGCAGTACTCTTGAAATTGAAACCAGAGTATAAATATTTCTTGTTTGAAACTAGTGTTGGGCAGCGTTCGCAACCTGAAGTGGACTGACTATCGTACCAGGGGCGTCCAGGGGCGTAAAATTATCGTAGATGGATCGAAATTATCGTACTTTTTAGGATAATGTCTATTATAGATAAATAAATCATATAAATTGTAATATTGATATGCATGCAAGTACTCTATAGTTTATCTTTTTTAAACCACCGCTGTCAAATCAACAGAACACTCAAAGAGAATATAATCACTACGTTAAGAAATATCGACATATCGAACTTATATTCTCTTGTTCGCATTGGTAGATGCTATACTAACCAATAAGAAAGCGTGTACAGCAGGCGCTGGATAAAGATACAGTATCGGCAGTGGTGAAACTTAGTAGAGCGGATCGTAAGGACCAATAGGAATAGAGAACTTGTATTTCCCGGTATTTTCCCAAGATTTTATTGGACAAAATAAAATCATGCTACTGCGATTTAGACTATCAACGCATGAATTAATATAAATTCTCAAATTTTGCATCATGATAGAAATTATCGTACAATCTGCGTACGATAATAATATGCTATCGTACATCGTACGTAGGCACAAAATTATCGTATGTGTACGATAATATTATCGTACGGTTCTGAACGCTGGTGTTGGGTACGACGTACAAGAGGCGGTACATTTGTCACGCACATGACGGCAAAATGTAAAGCGCACATTAGACGCTCACTCAAATGGAATTCAATTCCATTACTCATGACTGGCGGATGATTTATGAAAACAAAGTGACATTACACTATCACTCAAAGTTCTCTTCAGTGGCACGCAAGATTGTGTGGAGAACACACGTTTTCACTCGTTTTGGTATGAATACTTGTAAAATAAAAGGGAATTGAGATTAAACACGTGTAACAAGAAGGCGTTGGGTAAAACACTGACTGAAAAAGATAGTTTTATAGCCATACTTATATAGTATTACATCTAGGCAGAAGCAATCCCCGTCTGACTTACAAATTGAATGCCACTCCACTGATCGAGACCAAAGTGCAGACGGATCTGGGAGTGAAAATATCAGAGGACCTTAAGTGGGAAGAACATATAACATCAATAACAAAAAAAGCTAAGACACTTATCTGTCTAATCAGAAAAGCCTTTGGGAATCTCACACCCGACATGGTAGTTCGGATACACAAAACCTTTGTGAGACCGATTTTTGAGTATGCTTTCCAGGTCTGGAGCCCGTATTTTGTTAAGGACATCGAACTTCTAGAAAAGGTACAGCGCAGTTTCACTAAAATACCACGAATCCTGAAACAACGGAGTTACGAAGAACGCCTAAAGCTGTTAAGGCTCACAACCTTAAAGGATCGTAGGGACCGTGGAGATCTGATCGAAACATACAAGATCCTAACTGGACATTACGAGATTCAAGGATTTGAACAGAACATCTTCACACGCAACGAAAATTTCCATCTTAGAGGCCACTCCTTAAAGCTGCGTACCAGTTTCTCCAATAATAATCCACACAAGCACTTCCTGAGTAATCGAGTGGTCAGAGCGTGGAATAAACTCCCAGAGCATGTGATTACAGCTGAGAACATAAATCAGTTTAAGAACCGACTAGACAAATACTTAGCCGCAAATGAAAGCAAGTAGTAATAGCGAGATACGGGCATGATCAGTTGTCTCAACTGCCTGCCTGATTATATATAATAATAATAATACTTTTGTTTTACAGACCTTTTATTAGCGGCCACGCCCGTTTGATTATTTTATCCGGAATAAAAGTTGTATATATTTTCTAGGGATAAAGGTAGCCTATATGTTATTCTATACTATAATCTATCTTTGTGCCAAATTTCGCTCGATCTGGATGTTTAGCCGTTCTGGTGTGATTGAGAAGAAAAGCATCAAAGTTTTCGCAATTATTATATTAGTATCTATAGATAAATTTGGTCTGAAATACGAGATACAAAAGTATGACAACAATTTTTTTTATTATCTTATTGGATAAAATTATCGAAGATAATAAAGAAAAAGAAGCCTATAGTACTGAGGAGTAATGTACCTTCCTATTAGTGAAAGAATTTACAAAATAAAACAAATCTTTCCTCTTTATAACATTAGTATAGACAAACTATTAAAGATTCGTGGTATACCACAACTCAGGGATTGTTTAAAAACTTAAAATAAAATTTTTCTGCGACTGTCGGAGAAGGTAATTGGCCGCGCGGGTGCGCCAGCGCCTCTCCGACTCAACACAATATGTCCCACTCCACCGCTGTCCGCGCGCTGACTGACGTTTGCGGCACGAAATGCCATTAGACGATCGCGCAAAAGTCATGACTGATGGTTGCGCGACGCGCACATAAAAAAATTCAGATATTCGTTACTCAACCGTCAATCACAACAATAGACGATAGGTTATTCGTCACTCACGGACGTGACTGTGGTGAAACGGACAGCAAAACCTACTGTCTAATGCGCGCTTAAGAGCGGCTCGACATTTTATACAATGTCTCAGTAAAATTATAGGACGAGGACAGGAGCGAGACGCATGCTACAAATTATAATAGTAAGTCATTCTTCAATGAAAATTTGTTATATTTGTACTCGCTTAGAGTAAGTATAACTACCTATAGAGCGCGTATGCAAGTGGGAACAATAGGCACGGGTGGGAACATCGTCCTGCGCCGGCCGCAAGCGCTTTTAGTCACTCGAGTAGGAACGGTGTGAGCACACGCGAGTGAGATCTATGCGAATATTTGATTATTAATACTGCAAAATGGTTAAATGTTCTGTGGAATCTTGTAAACACGACACTCGGAAACACACTTAACAGAATTCTAATATCACGTTTCACAGGCAAGCCATATTTCAGTATATTTTTAGGTAAAATTTAAATCACGCGTCGCGGTATGAAAGACGCTCGGGAGGCGAACACTTGTACCCCCCGCACTGCCCCGCATCCCGCTTTTTCGATAGTGATGTTACGCGTCGATACCAGAATCGATGTGATATTTTCATATTATAGCATACGTATTTATTACTATCGAAGGCGATGCTTAATATAATGTAGCTTAGGTAACTGTTTTTGTCTGTGTGTGATTTTTAAGCGAATTACTAATTGCGTTTTTGTTTATGAAATGAAAGAAATAAATTGACCGACTAGGATAATATTTTTAAGCTATAGCATAGCTTCTATCGCGGGTCTTGACAGTATAAGTTAGCAATCATTAAGATATATTTCTTTAACGTTGGTAATAAATATTTCAAAAACTAGACGTGACTATTTTAGGCTTGGGGAGACTAGCTAAGAAATCCATGGTGCGATGCTCGGTTTATATCCACTGGTTCAATTACAATGGATATCCATTAATATTATTGGTTCTTATTGCTTGTAAAAACTGCTCTTGAGGTACCGTGTTTATAAATCATTCCACATGGCACTGCACCAATTCGCAGCATAGCTTTTATCTATATTAACGCAATACGCTTAATATTCCTCACAAGCCCCTATTTTGTAGAACCACAATTTTTTAACAACAATATGTACCGCGCCGTCGGACCTGTACTTATCGATAACTGTTGCGTTGGTGCTGCTCGCGTGCCCATCCCTAGCAGTCGCCAGCATTTCTATATAAGTAGCTATAGTTCACCTGCCTACGCTGGGTAGTGGGCACACGGTGCGATATTAGCGCTCTATAGGTACTTATACTCACTCTAAGTGTACTCGTTATTTCAAACGTACCGCCGAGCTTCAGTACGCTTCGCCTCATTTGAAGTAGGACATTGTAGTGGCTTAGTGCAAAAAGAGGCTACTCCTACCAACTTTTTTTTATATCGTGTCCTACCCAACACTACGCAGATATAGAATAGGCGATCGGATATCTAACAAATTACAAAGTTGACAGTCTCCATTTACACTAAAGATAAGCATAAACGCTGAGACGAGACATTTAGCTATACTTTGATTTTCTAGTAAAAACTTGAGTATTGTTAATACTCAAAGAGTAAAAAAGTCAATTGAACCCTGTATAGAATATATACAGAGTACCTGCCAATATAGTAGGTAGTAGGTACAAACTGAACATTGAGTAATTTTCAGGCCACAATCACAGAGTACTTTATAATATACTGAAATAGAGATATCTCTCCGGCCTTTTTCTTGGTAACAAGTTTACAGCGCCATCTGCATTAGTTTTATAGACCTAATATCACACTACATAATGATATATAGGTAGGTACTCTAGTAAGTAGTATCAATGTATAAAAATCAGACTATTCAAATTTTAATTCAGGGCAAATGTAAATAAAACGAAGAAATGAAGTAAAACATTTATTTGACAAGAACTAGATATATTCACATAATATTATATATTTGGACCATAAATATTGAAGTAAAAAAGATGAAGATAGACTTAAAAATATAATACTAAAGTAAAAATAATACATTGAATATAAACACTAATCGCATTATTTGTAATTTCAACCGGATTCAATTGGACATACAATATGATTTTCTAATATTTTTTTTACTTTGTGATAATATGAGACCTTGTACTTCAAAGATGAAGGAGGGACATCAAATAAGATTTCAATGATTATTTTTTGCTGAGTTCAGCATAGCTGCAAAATGCTGCCATATTAAGAATATTGTTATTTGCCCCCTGAACTTCGAAGGACTCCTCAAATAGGATGGGAAATGATTCTTATAGTAATGGTTTCCATTACATCTGCTTTTAACATACAAAAAAAGAAAAATCTTTTTAAAAAAACAATCTATTTCCAAACTACTACAAACCAAAAACAAATTCTACTTTACATAACACATATGGCTTAATAAGAAATTACTATAACACAAGCAATGTAATTTAAATTAAGCGCAGACGCCTAAAAATACTTAATGTGCACATCTTTATATTAGTATGTGAAGAAAGACCTTTGTACCCCTTTTTAAGCACATTGGGCGTACGAAGGAGTGAGATTTGGTATATTTAAAGTTCGTATAGAGGACGGAAGAAAAATAAAATGTTATTAAATTCGATGGACGAATTTCGACCACTGGATGACCAGAAACATAAAAACCCGAGTTGGACAGAAAATATGGCTTGTGATTTTATAATTTCTTATTAAACTGTATATACAATGTAAACTATTTTCTTTTTATTTTAGTTATGTCTATTTACCTTTCTTTTAAAGCACTTTTAAAAATAGTTTTTGCTTTTACTTTCAACCTATCTTCATCATCATTGCAGTTACTTTTTCCACATATGTCCTTACAATAATTGTGAATCAAAACCTAGAAGAGATATTTAATAAGCATTTAATTACATCTTCTTTGTATGCAGGACAATTTAAAAAATTAAATTCTAAAAACATAAGAACATATGTTTTGATCAATTCTTTTGTATTATTGATTTGTATATGATGATGTGTGGGCCACAGGTATTTTTCCATCAAAGAGAATCTTCGGCCCTTGTTTTTCTTCTTAACTTCTCTGAATTGCATCATTGTTATTACTTTTGCTGTTGTGCATAATTTTCCATAGAAGCCAATAGTGCTGGGTTATTCATTATCTTTTTAGCTGCTTTAAGGCTAACAGACTGCTTTTTTACTTTATTACAGAATTTACTTAATTTAATCTGTGCTGAAACTAGCTTGATACAGTTTATGTTCTGCAAGAGTTACTTTTGCATGCTTTTTTACTGTTTTCGTGATATAGGTGTGCTACCTATTATTTGGTGACTTAACCTGAAAAATTAATGTAGGTAGTGTCTTGTAAACAGATTTTTAAACAAAAGCTAAACTCTTATAGACACGTTTAGAGGAAAATGCAAGCAAATATAATACGTGTAAACCTAAATGCTTCAGTGGCATAGTTGTATGATGGTATGGCTGCAGAACTGAGGTCTCAGGTTTGGCCAAAGTGGTTTTCCTACTCAGGAGCAGCCCAGAGTCTGGAATATGTGCCCCATATGGCGATAGACTCGCCCTCTATCCACATCATAGGACGAAATACACACAGTGAAAAGTAGGTGCATTAGTTGCACCTCTGCCTACCACTTCGGGGATAAAAGGCGTGAGTTTGTGTGTGTGATAAACCTAAATATAAATAAAATAAGTAACTACATAATACCTTTATTTATAACATTCTCAGGCTGAGAACCTTTTTTTGCTGCTACAATCTGCTTCATAATAGGATCTGAAATATAATTAATATGACTTAAATTAAGTGGTTGAATGACGCGAAAGTATGTATATGAAGAGTTAACGATAGGGAATATGTGTACACATAAATATGTATTTAGCTTTGCACACTATTTTTTTAAGTAAATTATGAGCAATACCAATGCTGGTACCTCTATTTCAGCATATGCATACACCTATATATGACAAACAGTGATTAAGGTAACTAATAATTAAGGTAACTAACCTGTATTTTCTTTCTTAGCTATGTCAGTTTGTGATTCTTCAGTATGCAATGTAGCTGAAGTTGAACATGCAGGGAATGATGGCAAAACTTTAGAATCTACAGATGTATCTCAAGATGTTGTAGTTGGTGTTGGTAAAGAATAATTTGTCTTTGTCTCATTGGTCTTCTTACTTCATATTGAAAGTTTGGAAGAGACAAAGGCCCTGTAAACACCAGAGATAAATAAGTCATCTTTTATTTACTTATTTATTTATTTATTTTATTTTAGGAAGACTTACAAACTAATACAACTTATAAATAATCACTTGAATTAACATATTGCTTTAAATAGTCTCCACATATATGTAACAATATAATGCACCTTACTACAAACTAAGTTTTTTTTTGTATCAATATATTTTTTTTATTGTAATTGACTCGCCAAACCCCGCTATGGACGCCAGCGTCTGAGTATATAGGGTTTCCCCATACATCTATTCATATAAGCAGGGTTTTACGGGTTAATTATATCCCACACTTTGACTACACGCCAAAAATGTGCTTTCATTTATACAAACCAGCTAACTTGATATTAATGACTAACAACAACCTTAATCATTATCAGTTTATAAAGCTATTTTTTTTAGTTATACAGGGTCATTTTGACATTGCGTTAATTAATGAAACCACATACTTCTCTCGCTAAAAATAACACTTTTCATTGAATTATTTTAACCATAGATGTAAAATAAGAAAGTGCAAGTTTCGAACAAAATAAATATCAATAAAAAGTAACTTTAAGTTTACACGCCCTAATGATGGCATTAGGGCGTGTAAACTTAAAGTTACTTTTGGTAAGACTTACTACTTACTTTACTTAATGGTAAGACTGCTCTAGGAGAATTCGTCGCAGCAGCAACATTACACTTTCAGTCAGAAATACACGTATGCACACAACATATTCACACTAAACTACTAAATAATCAAAAAATTGGAATACTACAACCGGGATTTTTGGCGAAAGTATTCGTTATTCATTGATAATTTTTAGCATAATGTTAGCAGAGGTATAGACGAATATGTGGTTTCATTTAGTAACGCAATGTAAATAGAATGTTTTGTCTTCCTTTGAACTCAATTCAAAATTTGTTTGAAGAAAACAACACATATTTTGATAATTAAAAGGACTATAATTCAGCTTTTTCTGCATTTACTTCTAACAAACATCCAAAAATAATCTAAAACTTTCACATTTATACTATTAGTAAGATAAGATACCAACCTGGCAAATTTAGTGTCGGCACTGCAACATTGCTAAGCCTGTTGTTTCTACAGCAAAATTTTTCTTCATAGTGTGCATGAGACGCACTGCGATGTCTATAAATGTCTTCATTTCCTGAACCAATTATGTTACCACCAATTGTGAGGACCCATATATTGAAACACTCTTTATCTTTTGCTGGATTTGGAAACAAAATAAATGTTAAGTTGAATGTGAACCTGAAAAACAAACGTTTCAAAGTTAGGATAATATAATTATATATAATTTTTGATACCAAATAAAAGTACGACTTTAAATAAGTTTCATGATCCTCATTATGGAGCGGTCACCAACCAGTAAGAGAAGTTTTACCTACATATATCAAAACTTTTTTATCATAATATTATGCCTCATTATTAAATATTTATAAAAGCGGCATTAAGAAAATGAAGAAAATGTAATATTTGAGTATGGTAGTAAGCACAGAGTACTTTATAATATGGATCATCTTTTATATCCATTTGATATCCTCCAGTTGGCTCACATCCTGCTCTACGATATTGTTAAATAAGAGCTTAGCTTAGCCGGTTTGCATAGGTGTGCTTTAACACATTAATTGCCAATCAACTTGCGTATTGTTTTATTTAATTCCCACAGTAATACACACCATACCCACTACTGGGTTAAACATGTTACACCATAAAGGACATGTGGCAAATTAATCAAATGGGGCCCCTTCTAACATGGAAAATCCGTATCTATATACAATGGCGGCCTTAATAGGCGCGGGGCTTAAGGTGTGAACAAAAGAAAGGTCCCAGTTCAATCCCAATACAAAAAATTACGTTTTAGGTCTAGTTTGGAGGCTATATTTTGCCGGTTAGGGGTTCAGGTTAGTTTTCGTGCCGGTCGGCACTAAAAAGCAATATGATACAATATAACTTACCTCCTGATTCCATACACCCAGGAACACAATACTTTTTTCTTGATATCGACATAATGAGAGCCTTATCTCACAAATAAATCAACAGAATAAAGAAAAAGAGTCACTGTCTCACGAAAACACTTCGAGTCTATATCTCACTACACAGAAACTCATACGAAGTAATTATCACAGCAACGGGAGGAGAAATTTTCAACTCAATGGATTATTATGATAATAGAAGTGGCAATCTACAACAAAACGAGAATTCTGATAAACAACAAGTATTATTATTTGTTTGACTTAGGACCGCGTTAACCAGATTTCGTCATTTTTAATGTTGCCAGGATAGTAGAAAAATTTCTTACCGTTTAGCTTCACCAGTAAACTTAAAACTCCTGGATTCTATTACTTTGCAACTGATTTGGCTTATATTTGATCATAAAATGTTATAAATCAAAATTAATTAGCATGCTAATAAAATTTGATTATGATAGATTGATTTTTTTGTACCAGTTTTCATTAAATTATTCTACCAAAGAGCAGAAATTCAAAGTTCGGTCGTGAAAATTATCTGGCTATTTTAAAGAGGTCCTCAACGCACCCAAAATACTTTTGTAAGCATGTTATCTCATTTAGCAAATTTACACTTGCGATAACATAACCCTAGCGACATCTGGGAACGTTTTATGGAAAGAGTAAATTATAAGGCTGCTAAATTGAAAATGATCAAGATCAGGTATACGTACCATTCTACTCCCGTACAACTAAAATTAGTACAGTAATCTGTCTGAAGTTACCGTCACCAATGTACTAAGATTGCATAGCCTGGCCACAATACCCTAACAAGTACCGTTGTGGTCGATTTCGACCATGACGTCTTCTGTCATTAAGCGAAAATCGTCGTTCGTACCTACCTATAAGCTTTAAGTAACAATACTGGCGCTCTACGATACGTTACGAAATATGGATAAAAGACAAGCAAATTTTAAAAACATTTGCGATCTGGGGGAATATAGATGATATTAATTGGACTTGAAAAATACGCTGATATCAAAGGTAAGAGGACATATCAATGGTCATGCAAATGATCAGTTTTGTAACGGTATTTGTAGCGGGTTGCTAGTTTTGAAAACCAGTCGAGATATCAAAGTAATGACAGTTATGTGTATAAAAAGGGTGCCGTACCGCCATTTGCATTCATTCGTGCTCAGAAGCTCATTCGAGCTCAGTCTCACAGTCGATCTCAGTTGAGTAAATGGTTAATAGCATGGCATGACGGTAGTTAAAAAGGTAAATGGTGATTTACGTATTTGTCTGGATCCTCGTGATTTAAATAAAGCAATTAAACGCGAGCATTTTAAATTACCCGCCTTTGAAGAAATTGCAGCTTGTTTAGCTAGAGCATTTTAGCACTCTTGATGCAAAGCAATATTGGCAACAAGGATTTTGGCAACTAAAATTACATAAAACTAGAACAGTTTTTTGCACATTTAGTACTGTTTTCGGCAGGTTTTAAATTTTTTGCGAATGCCTTACAGAATATCGTCTGCATCAGAAGTTTTTCATAAACGCTTATACGGCCTCTTTGATGATTTAGATGGGGTTAGTCTATTTATTGATGATTTGTTAGTTTATGGCCCAACAAAAGAAATTCATGATCAGCTACTTCGAGCCGTACTTAAACGGTTCCAAGATATCGGTATAAAGCTAAATAAGGAAAAACGCAAAACCGGTTTATCAGAAATAAAATATTTAGGTCATAAAATTACAAAAGATGGCATTTCCCCTGATAGTTCCCACGTAAATGCAGTAACAAATATGCCAAGACCGAATAACACAAAAGACGAAGAAAGATTTTTAGGTCTTGTTACATAATTATGTAAGTAGTTTTGTCCCAAATTATTCAGAAAAAACATTTATTTTACGCGAATTATTAAAAAAGGACATTGCATGGCATTGGAATTCTGAACATGAACAATGTTTCAATAATCTAAAACAAAGTCTAGTTAGGCCACCTGTATGGCAATATTATAACTAAGAAAAACCTGTGGTTATATCAGTAGACTCCAGTAAAAACGGCTTAGGGGCTTCCCTAATACAAGATAACTTGCCGGTATGTTATGCATCTAAATCATTAACTAAAACAGAAAAATCTTATGCTCAAATAGAAAATGAATTGTATGCATGTGTATTTGTTTGCGAAAAGTTTTATACATACATATAAGGCCGTACAGATGTTGTTATTGAAACGGATCACAAACCGTTGGTGAGCATAATGAATAAACCCCTCTGCAGTGCGCCTGCGCGCTTACAAAGAATGCTATTACGTTTGCAACCATATACATATAAGTTAATATATAAACCCGGCAAGTATCTATTCATTGCCGACACACTATCCCGTGCAATCGCACCGGTGATGCAGAGCGAGGTGCTGCCCTCGCGCGACTATCTTGAAGCGTAGGCGCAGGTGTGTGCGTTATCGGCGAGTAATCCATTAACTGATACGCATTTTATACAAATACAAAAGTGTACCAAAGAGGATTTAGAATCTCAAGAACTAATCAAAGTTATAAAACAAGGGTGGCCGAGTGAAAAATGTAAGGCATCTAATATGTTGAGGTGTTATTGGGACAGCAGAGATGAATTAACAGTAGATTTTGGGATCATATGGAAAAATTCTCGGGTAATATACCGAAGTATATGCGACGAGAAATGCTACAAAAAAATCATGCCAGTCATTTGAGCATCGAAAAGTGTAAGCTCAGGGGCTCGGGAAATAATGTTTTGGCCAAACATGAATTCAGAATTACAAAATTATTAACCCGTTGTCAGGCTTGTTTGACTTTTAAAAAGCAAAACATTAAAGAACCTTTAATTCCACACGAAATACCTAGCCGGCCTTGGTGTAAAATAGGAACTGATATATTCCATTTGGGGTCAAAGTCGTATATTATAGTTGTAGATTACTTTAGTATATATGTGGAAGTTTCTCAATTAAGTTCACTATCATCAGAAAACATAATACGTAAACTAAAAAATATATTTAGTAGATTAGGTATACCGGAAATTGTCATGGCGGATAATGGACCCGAATTTTAATCGAATTATTTTAATAGTTTTGCCAGGGATTGGAATTTTAAGCATGTGACGTCGTCACCACGATATCCGCAGTCCAATGGTCAAGTCGAACGAGCGATACAAACTATAAAAAACATCATGAGAAAGACTATATACAGTAAAGGTGATTATATTACCAAAATCTTCAGTGCGCGTATCATCTATACGCCGATGACTTACAATTGTACTCGCAAGCGAGTGTGGACAGTGTATCCATAGCAGTAGACCAAGTAAATAGGGATTTAGCTCACATAAAGAGCTGGTCTGACAGTTTTGGTTTGTCTGTTAACCCGTCGAAATGTCAAGCCATACTCGTGGGCAGCCCAAGGATGCTTATCAGACTGAGTACCTCGACCATTCCACCTGTCTCATATGGTAACTCTATCATCGCGTGGTGCTCCAGTGTCAAGAATCTTGGGTTGCTTATGGATTCCACTTTGAGCTGGCGGGTCCAGATTACTTCTGTCTGTCAGAGAGTTACCGGTTCTCTGTGTGCTCTTTACCGTTTGAAAAATTTTCTCCCTGCTAAAACTAAGGCAATGCTTGTGCAATCCCTTATCCTTCCTATAATAGACTACGGTGATGTGTGCTATTTTGATCTGAATGCAGACCAACTCAATAAACTTGACCGCCTTCTGAATAACTGCATTCGATTCATTTTCAATCTTCGCAAATATGACCATGTGTCCCAATACCGCTCTCAGCTAAAATGGCTGCCCATACGTCAACGCCGTTCCTTGCGTGCTCTTACAACTCTTTTCTCTTTACTTTCTTCTCCCACTTCACCTTCCTACTTATCTTCTCAATTTCAGTATCTAAGTAGTTCTCATGATAAAAACCTTCGCTCTTCAAACAATCTTCTGCTTAAGTGTCCCACTCACAGTTCCGAATTTACTCACTCTTCCTTTGCAATTCAATCCATTCTTCTCTGGAATGCACTCCCTCTCGAGATTAGGACGACCACGAATCGTTTTGCATTCAAAGCAAAGGTTCGTATGCTGTTGCTTGACAAGCTGATGGAATCATCTCAGTAATCGTCTTCTATTTTATTATTAGGTATATGTATTTATATATTATTATTATTATGTATTTAATAATAAATTATTATGTATTTTATATATTATTATTATTATTTAGATTTATATATTTATATTGTATTCGTATTGTGTACTTTTTATATTTATACTTTTTTTTTTCCTTGCTCATTTTATGTTGATTATTTATTACGCCTACCTTTATTGTTTATCTCTGCATCACCCTAAGGTTGACTGGTAGAGAATGCCTTCGGCATTAAGTCCGCCTTTATACATTGTATAAGAAGTAATAAATAAATAAATAAATAAATTATAATTTAGCTCTTTTGGAGTACCTAAATACTCCTTTAAGCAAAGAAATAGCGTCTCCTGCGGAGTTAATGTTTAATAGGAAGTTACGAAGCATAGTTCCATGTATGCCGAAATAACTTTTACCAAAGATAAGTAATAATGCAAGAAGTAAATTAATTTCTCGACAAAATCTTCAAAAAAGATACAAAGATAAAAGAGAAAATGTTAAGGTTTGGTTTTACGATAAATGGATTTCCGTAACGATTTATCGCGTACTAGGTCTCCGATCCTATTTGATTAAAATAAATAATGGTAACATAATACGACGTAATAGAAAACATTTAATTGTCGATTCATATCGTAACGGTGATTTAACCAAACCAATTTTGTATGATGACATAGAATTAGCAGGTAGTATCGCAACATCCACGTCCACCGTTTCTCTCGGCTCCAGTAACAACTTACAACCACCTGATCGAGACCTTAATCAATCAAATTGTAGTTATTATTATCGCACTCATTCCGGCAGGACAGTGAAACCGCCTGATCGGTGGGGTTACTCCAGAACGCCGAGCTAGTGTACCTGTGTAGCCGGCAATCATCTACATCTCTTGTATTTTTTGTAATAAACATAAGTTTTTCAAGTTCTCGTGTTATTAACAGCTTTCTATTCATATATACCTATGTTTTATTGGAATTAATTAAACCCTAAATATGTTGGAAGGAGTACTTTTATGTGAATTAAATAAATATTCATTACCTCATTGAAATTGAATTTACTTACCTTTCAGCATGTAAGGAAGTGTTTATAAAGTTAAAAGTCTTGACACAAAATGTAAAAAAAAAAAAAGAATAAAAAAATTATAATAACAATAATTTAATGTATCTATACTAATATTATAATGCTGAGGAGTTTGTTTGTTTGTTTGTTTGAACGCGCTAATCTCAGGAACTACTGGTTCGAATTGAAAAATTCTTTTTGTGTTGAATAGACCATTTATCGAGGAAGGCTTTAGGCTATATAACATCACGATGCAACTATTAGGAGCAAAGAAATAATGGAAAATGTGAAAAAAGCGGGGAGAATTAATTATTCATCCTTGAGGGCTTCCATTGCGTGCGCTGCGAAAACGGTTCAAGATACCAAAAATATATCTATGAAAGAATTATTCCTCTTGAAATGATCTAAAAAAATGTCTGCGACAGTATATGTCTATCTTTTAAGATTAACTCACTAGAACCGTTTTTAATGGTAATCAAATTTGGTCGAAGTTAATGCATTATTTGTTAAGAGTTGTATCAACGTCATAGTCATAGAGTGATTCAACGGGAAGGTTTTCATGTACTTTTAGCCCGGAAAAACTTATTAACACGGGCGAAGCCGTGGGCAAAAGCTAGTAATGGATAATATCATATTTAATATTTAATGTTAATGTATGTATGCTTTATCGCTACCACCACTGGGGGGGTAAGTGGAACGGTTATGTTGGTTTCGCACAGTCTTACAGCCCAATGTCGACACTCGGGAGTATAGCGTCACCCGAGCGAGCATTGGGCTGAGTCCCTAACACTATGTACCCCCTTCACTGGCATACCAACCAAAACCCGCAGTGGCCTTCTTCGGCGCATACGGGACGGCCCCGGGGTATCTTGTTGCACTAAGATAGCTGCACGGGACCGTCCCTGCGCAATGCCGTTACGGCCCCTCTCTATACAAGGGGGCTAAGATGCCCCCACACTCTAAAGGACGCCTTTGGCGTCTACGACAGCGGGAGACCGACCACGCGCATTGTCAACCACCTCGGAGTCGCTTAGATTGGACTGAGCAGCCTCCCGCTGCTCGCCCCGCGACTCTGAAAGCGCCCTTTAGTATGTACCTAAGTAGTATTCTATTTTGGCAGTTAACATGTTGTGAATTGGTCAGAAGTAACTTTCTTAAAGTAAGTTTTGTAAGTGTAAAAGGTGGAAGAAAACTCAGTAGAGCATAACACACAAAAAATATTTGATTTGTCATCTACTTCGTAAGGAATCTATTTATCCATCAAATATTTTCATACTTAGGCTCGCCCCCTGTCACAGCATAGGACGGAATATGCATGGCGAAAATTGGGTGAAATAGTTTTGCATCTGCCTACCCCTGCGAGTATAAACGGTGTGAGTGTATATCTATGTATGTATGTATGCTGTCATCATAAAAGGATATATTTTGGTAGATTAACCGGTTGTGCTTCGACAGCTTTGACTGCCTCGGTGGCGTAATTTTATTACGGTACGACTGCAATGCTGGGGTCTCGGGTTCGAACCCTGGGTCGAGCAGTTATATTGTTTTATTCTATTCAGTATCAGCTCGAAAGCTGGAATTTGTGACCGATATGGCGGTAGGCTCGCCCCCTATCACATCATGGGACGGAATACGCACGACTAAAAGTGGGTGCTTTGCGCCTGTGCCTACTCCTTCGGGGGTAAAAGGCGTGAGTGTATGTATGAAAATATATTTGAAGAAATAATTAAATGCTATAAATACAAATATGTATAATGTACATAATATATCACATTGAATTTTATTCGATTTCATTATTATTATTTGTTTATTTATTTATTTAAGATGTGGAAAACTTACAGCTTTATAAACCTTCATAGCACTAGGTTGGTTGACTGAAAGCCAATAACAAGCCTTCACTTATAGAAATATTATAGTGAAGTGTGAGCAAACAATTAGTACTAAAGCTTACGAGACAATTTACAATAAAAATTCTTAATAAAGAAGAACACAAATAAAATATTAAAATTAAGGTTCGCCTATATAAATTCCTTGAAAAAGTTAAGTCTTAAGAACCTTCTTGCCGAGGACACACTAGTTGTAAAGGGATCAAGATCGTGCTGCTTACATATTTTATTGAAGTTTGCACTTGCACGCACAATAAAGCTATTTTGCCTATAATTTGATGAGGCATTGGGTATGCGTAAAGGTGGATGAAAACGAATTGATTTACATGGGACATTAAAATACATTTTAGCTAATAGATCAGGGCAATCAATTTCATTATTTAAAATTTTTAGTATTAAGACATAGTCGGCTATCTCACGGCGAATTGTAAGTGGTAACAGATGATACTTTCTACAAAGTTGGAGGTAGTCAATAGAATTATATAGAGTCTTTTGATGGAAACAAAGGTATTTAATAAAACGTTTTTGGATATTATCAATGCGATCGGTGTATTTTTGGTAGCGTGGGTTCCATACTTGTGATACATACTCCAAGTGGCTTCTGACAAATGTACAATATAATATTTTAAGGGTTTTGGCTTCAGTAAAATATTTGGAAAGCCGCATTATGAATCCAAGTGCTTTAGATGCCTTTTTAACGATAGTGTCGATGTGAACATCAAAGAGCAGCTTACAGTCATGATGAACACCGAGGTCACGCATCGTATTGCACCTAGGTAAAACTTGACCACCTAGATTGTATGCTGCGTCCAAAGCAGTACGTTTCCTGGTGTATGTGATCACAGAACACTTGGAGGCATTGAGATCAAGTTTATTAATACGACAGTATTCTTCTAACCGAGACAGATCAGACTGGAGTGCCGTCACATCTTCAGGTGATGATATTGTGGCGAATATTTTCATGTCATCGGCAAAACAGAGAAGTTTGGAAGACTTCAGACACAGGGCGATGTCATTAACATATATAATAAATAGCAACGGACCAAGTAAGGACCCCTGTGGTACGCCACTAGGAACATGAACCCAACTGGACATGTAGTTGTTGAGAACAACTGCTTGCGTTCTGTTGTCTATGTAAGAGGAGAACCACTTAAGTAGGTGTCCGTGTATTCCTATGTGGTTTAGCTTGTCCAACAAGATACTGTGGTCAACTCGGTCAAAAGCCTTGCTATAGTCAGTGTAAATGACATCGACCTGCCTGCCATCATCCAAAGCAGCAGTAATAAAATCGTTGAACAGAATCAAGTTTGTGGCTGTAGATCGACCTTTTAAGAAGCCATGTTGGAATGGGCTAAATGCTCCAACAAGAGTGGGATATAATTGGCTATATACAATCCTTTCAAATACTTTGGCAATTGTGCAGAGTTTCGATATCGGCCTATAATTAGTGACCTCTATTTTTGGCCCTTTTTTATGCACAGGGGTAATAAACGCAGATTTCCAAACTTTAGGGACTATACCTAAAGATAAGGATTTCGCAAACAGCATCGAGATAGGTGTAGAGATAGATGGTGCACACGGAACAAGTAATCTAGCAGATATGTTATCCGGACCAGCACCTTTAGACGTATCAAGTTTGTTGAGTAGCTTCGTTACATCATCAACTTTAACCTCAACATGGCAGATGTCTGCTGTAGAATTTGGTGGTCGTGGAATAGAAGAAGAAACTATAGTCTGGTGGTTACAGGTACTACTAACAGAGGAGTTGAGAAAAGTAGAATGAAAGTATGTAGAAAAAGCCTCACAGATAGTTTCTCCTGAGTGAAGTAGTTCGTTATTAAAATTAAGTGAACTGGGAAAAGAATTAGAATTATAACGGTTTTTAACATAGGTCCAAAAGTGTTTAGGATTATCTTTTATTGACTTTTCTGTTTGACTAATATAATGTTTGTAACATTCCTCGTCCATTAACTTAACTCTATCGCGCAGTAATTTGTAAGTTAACTCGTCGGATTTATTGCCATAGATCTTGAATTTTTTAAAGTACTTATATTTCTCTCTAACGGCTTTAATGAGTGGTGCAGTGTACCATACTGGATATGAGCTTTTTCTAATGTATTTGTGTGGTATAAATTTATTTTGAAAATCAATAATAGTTTGATTAAAGAAATCGACCGAGGCATCCACAGACCTCAGTGAGAATTCATGTTCCCAATCAACTGCCATGATTTCGTCATTTAATGCCTGGTAATCACCTTTTTGAAAGATATAACGGACTCGGGGTGCACTATCCAAGACAGGTATATCCAAGAGGTCATAATTAATTAGTAGTGCCGGGTGAAAGGCATCGATCGGAACTAGAGGATCAATACATTCCGGCAAGATCCTTGACTTGGTCCTATCTAATAATCCAGTTACTGTATCGGAATACAGTAACTGGATTATTAGATAGGACCAAGTCAAGGATCTTGCCGTTTTTATTGCCTACACTGTTGTATTGCCCCAAGCCAAGCACACATAACTCATCCACGAGCAAGTATTCATCATTAGTGGTCAGGTTAACTGGGATCAACGATTGACTTTCACATGACACCCACGAGATTCCACTCATGTTAATGTCACCAATGACCAAAAATAAATCGTCGGTATTATTTATAATTACATGATTCAATTTAGTGAGAAAATTACTTAATTGTGAGGAAAAAGAAAGGCCTTTATTTTGTTTACAAAGATAAATAGCGCAAATATAAAGGTTTACATAGTTACGCGAGTCGGAATTTCTAAGGCGTATTTTGAGCCAGAGGTCTTCCGCAGTCGATTGAAAAAGAGGCTGAGAAGTAACTTGTAAATCCCTTCGCGTTGCGATAAGTACACCACCACCTCTCGACTGTCCAGTGAAGTCATAATCCCGGTCGCGGCGCCACACTATATATCGGTCGTCAAAAAACTCTGAATTAAAAATACCATCCGTTAACCAACTTTCTGTTAAGACAATAATGTCATAGGAATTTATCTTAACTTGACGATAGAAAGTGTCTGTTTTGGTTCGTAGGCCCCGAACATTTTGGTAATAGATAGCCAACCGACGGTTATTATAATTAGCCATTATAAGCAAAAACAATGTTAGTATACGCAACGATATATTTAGTTAATGTAAAACAATTCGTTACACTGTCAATAATTAATATAAAATATGATTTACTAAAAAGCGGGTAGAATATAACACATTTTGTATCAGAGCAAAAAGCGTATGATAGCGAATAGCTGTTGTAAAAAACTGTGCAATGGTGCGATTTATGCGTAAGCGCAAGTGAGATAGGTATGTTTTTGTGAACTATGGTTGTAAGGCAAACAGCGCGATAACGAGAACAAAAGAATATTATGTCGGAACAATAGTAAAGTGTCGTGCTTATTAGCGAGGCAGGGGTGCGAAACCTTTCACAAAAATAAAACCTTATGCTAATAGTGACAAATAATAAGTTGATTTTGAATTTAAATAAATAGTGGTTTAAGAAATTAATAGATACGTTTAGGAAACAATTTACACAAGTTTGTTTAAATCACTCTCCTTTATAATTATAAATGCTTTACTGGAATTATTTCTCCGAACATGAATTTTACCATGTTTGACCCAAACGTACTCATAATTTCTTTCTTTGGCAGCAATTTTGACATCAGTTAGCAATTTTTTGTGTGCGGACTTAGGTGATCGTTAACATAAACGCGTTGAGGCGTTCCCGGAAATCCTATGTCGACAGTAGACAGGTTCCTATCACTACGAGCAGCCGCGATGAAGTCTTCCTTTACGTACCTATTTAAGAAACTTACTATTATCAGCTTTTCATTGGAGTGATACATGGGAACCCTCGTTATATAATTAATTTGTGCCTTAGGACAAACGTAATTAATCTTGCGCCCGATTGCTTCCATTACTGAGAATAAATTCTCGTCCTTTTTTAGCGGCACTCCCTTAATTTCCACGTTGTTCAGTCTAGACCTCTGCTCCTGCGCGGAAAGCTCAAGTTTCGTCTTAGCCAATTCAGCCTGTAGCAAGTTCACAGTATCTTGAAGTTTCCCAAAATCAGAAACCTTAGTTTCAAGTGCCACAAGTCTATCATTGAATTCATGAACTATGGAATTGGAGGCGTCGCACGTTATCTTTAGCTCAGTTAATTCGTCTTTGATTGATCTTATGTCATCAACTAATGTTGGTAAACTTAATAACTGGCGCTTCATATCACGAATCTCACTAAGTATGGTGTCCAGGGATGCGGTTGATTCTGCTGAGGATACAGTTGGTATAGGAGATTTCGGGGTAGGTATAGGTGATACAATTTTACACCTCGCGCATTTCCACTGGGCTCTTCTATCAGCGCCTAACTTTCTCCAACCAGCTTCAGAGATGCTTGCACAGCCGAAGTCCAATAGCTTTTTACAGCATCCACACTGAACCCCATCGTTGAACTTGATATTGCAGACAGCACACGTATTCATTGTTACTGAATTTAACTTTTTAAAACGAAATAAATTATTTGCAAAAAAGGTTGACGATATATTAATATTATTAGCGACAGGCGACAAGCGTACGGTACGAGTGCGTGCTCACGACCGACTGGAAATTTATTTAAATTAAATTAAACCACCATTCCAATAGTTCTTTTTGTACGGTTTGTGATTATTACAAATTGTTTACTGTAAATAACATATTCATTAGTAGTATAATACTATGTATACAACATTAATACCGGGTGGAAGGGAAACGCTCTCGGAAACGAATATAGGTGATAGTATTTTTTTAGTGCCATCACGTCAGGAAGCCCTGACGTGATGGCACTAAAAAATCGCGATCGCATTGTTACAATTTTTGTAGGATTTTCTCAAATTTCTGTACAGGTTCACGTATGGATAGACAAATCAAACTATTATTCTGAAAAACACAGTAAAAAAGGTCAATATTTCAAAAAAATCGTAATGAAACACGTACATCAGCTGACGGGTTAACGACCGCGGGCCGGTCCCGGCGCAGCGCGACGGCCGCCCAGTTTTTTGTACGCTTTACATTGCGCGCGCATGAATTACGGAAATACTAAAATCGTATCGCTTAGCTTTGCAAATGAATATAGTTTTTCGTTAATGTTATGGTTCTTCTCTCTTAGCGTTCCGGTATAGAGAGCGTTTCCCTTCCACCCGGTATGTCATATGTTTTAATAAATCCTTCTGAATAAAGTAAAACAGCATAATAATAATATGAGTGCATAGTGTGCTTTGACAAAACCACTTCTGTCACAGTTCTTAATAATTACTTACTTACTTACTATTTCTTACTTACTATCAATTACTTAATATCACTATGTATCAAAATCGCACCAGGTAATAGAAATCACTACATGAATACACCTAAGTAAAACAAATTTTCTCTCAAATACGACTAGCTAAGTATGAATATCAATTCCATAACGCGCTCTGTGACGTAACGTTACGTTTGGACCAATAGTGATGCGTTTCGGGAGTTTAAATTACGCGCGCATAATTTTCGCTTTTTGAATAAAGTTTTAATCGATTAAATTCAAACTAAATAAGAAAATAATATTATAAGTGTAACATTTGGACTACAAAGTATCGGGGATAAAATAATCAAGTTAATTTAGATCACTTGCATATTCCCTATTAATGAATATGTAAAATTCATATTGATAGCTATGTTAATACACGATGTAATATGATTAAGTATATCCGTGACCGTGGACCGTGGGGGCGCCCTTACCGGATGGTGATGAAGAAGCTTCGCCCAGCGGCGCCCCCGCTGTCGCAGAGTCTCCGGCCAGAATTACTGGCCAACGTAGTCGCGGCCTTGTTCCCGGCCACCGAGGAGTTCACTCCTCCACCGATGGCGCCACCGGATGTGGCGTCATCGTCGAGTGAGAATCCGGCAAGGGATATCCCGGAGGTTTCGCCCGCTGAAATGCGGGCGGCAGTGCTTCGGCTGCGGAGCAAAAACACGGCCCCAGGGCTCGATGGCATCCCCGGGAAAGCCTGGGTGCTAGCCCTCGAGTACCTGGGCCCGAGGCTCCGCGGCTTATTCACCGCCTGCCTGGAGCAGGGCGTCTTCCCGGTGCGTTGGAAAACCGGGAAGCTCGTCCTGCTGAAGAAGGGAGGACGACCCGCAGAGTCGCCGTCGGCCTACCGGCCCATCGTGTTGCTCGACGAGGTGGCAAAGCTCTTCGAGCGCATCATCCATACCCGCCTCGTCGAGCATCTTGAGAGGGTCGGACCAAATCTGGCCGACGAGCAGTTTGGATTTAGGAGGGGACGTTCCACTGTCCACGCGATTCTGCGGGTGAAGGCACAGGCGGAGGATGCAGTGGCCAGAGGCAGTGTAGTGATAGCTGTATCATTGGATATATCCAATGCTTTCAACTCGCTGCCCTGGCCCTGCATCCACGAGGCACTGCGGTACCACGTGGTGCCGCCCTATCTCCGGCGTTTGGTGCACGCGTACCTGTCTGACAGGCACGTGGTGTATCCGGGCGCCGATGGGTGGCACCGAAGAGCGATGTCGTGCGGTGTTCCACAGGGCTCGGTTTTGGGCCCTCTCCTGTGGAACATCGGGTACGACTGGGTGCTCCGTGGTTCCAATCTCCGGGGCGTCGGCGTGACTTGTTACGCCGACGATACGTTAGTCACAGCGACTGCTGGGACCTTCCGGGACGCCGCAACTCTGGCGGCGGCGGGCACCGGCCAAGTAGTTGGTAGAATCCAACGTTTAGGGTTGAAGGTGGCCCTCGAGAAAACCGAGGCCGTGTGTTTTCACGGACCTCGGAGAGGGCCACCGGCCGGTGCCGGCATCGTCGTTGGGGGGGTGCGGATCCCCATCGGCTCTAGCATGAGGTATCTAGGTTTAGTCCTAGATAGCCGATGGCGATTCCGCACCCACTTTAAGGAGTTGAGGACGAAATTGTCCCGGGCAGCGGGCGCTCTTTCCCGCCTGCTGCCCAACCTGGAAGGTCCTGGCTTCCCTTGCCGGAGGCTGTATCACGGAGTCGTGCGGTCCATAGCCCTTTATGGCAGCCCCGTTTGGGCTGACTCCCTGGGCCGCCCCTGCGTCGCCCTTCTGCGCGCCCCGCAGAGAGCTTTAGCGCAGCGGGCGGTCAGGGCGTACCGCACGGTCTCTTTCGAGGCGGCTTGCCTATTGGCCGGATTTCTGCCCTGGGACCTGGACGCCAAATCCCTTGCCGATGTATTCCATTGGCGGGAGGAGGCGTTCAGTCGCGGGGAGCGTCCGGCCCTGAAGGAGGTGGAGGCCAAGAGGGCCGCCTTACGGCGAGCCGCCGTGGAGGAGTGGCGTCTCAGGCTGGAGGCCCCGTCGTGGGGGCACCGGGTCGTAGAGGCAGTGCGTCCTGTCTTTGCCGAATGGATGGACAGGCGCCACGGAGCGGCAACATACCGCCTGACGCAGGTGCTCACCGGGCATGGCTGCTTCAGTGAGTTCCTGTTTCGGGTGGTAGGTGTAGAGGAGTCGGCCGTGTGTCACTATTGTGACAACTGCCCAATGGACACGGCCCAACATACGTTGGAGTGTTGTCCAGCCTGGGATGAGGAGCGCAGCGCTCTCAAAACAGTCGTCGGAGAAGACCTCTCGCTGCCGGCCGTGGTCGCTTCCATGGTCGGCGGCCGGGAGGCCTGGCAGGCGGTGGCCCACTTCTGCGAGGCGGTCCTCTCGCGGAAGGAGAGTGCCGAGAGGGATCGCCAGCGCAGTGGTGATCCCTCCCGCCGCCAGACGAGACGTAGGAGGCGTCGGGTGGACGACTGACCGACGTCTCCCGCCCTGTGGATTGGGGGCGTTTGGAGAATTCCACCACGGTATCCCCTGCCTGTCGTAAAAGGCGACTAATAGGGGCCTCCGGGGGTCACGGGTGGGCGGGACGTGCCGCCCACCCATTAGTCTAGCCAACTTCTGTGACCCCCGTGATGGACATGTCCAAGGCAGCGTGTCTCACGCTGCCTCGGACACCAAAAGGCGGACACGGTACGGTGTTTCGGGGGCTTCTGAGCCCCCGCAACAGGAAAAGGACCGCAATAGCGGTACGTGCAGGGGCGGTTGCGGACGACAACTTAGACGTGAGTCGGAGGAAGCCCGCAGCCGTCCCTAATGCGCCGAAGATGGCCGTTTTAAAAAAAAAAAAAAAAAACCTACTTATCATCCTAGGACTGCCTATAATAATAGCCTGGCATTTCATGGGGTTCACCGATAAGCCGAAACTGTCTGACCAACTTTTGATGTGTTCCAGGTCCCTATTAACCTTGTCCACAGCAGTGGCCACACAGTCAATGCTAGCTTGTGAGTATAACTGCAAGTCATCAGCATATAATTTAAGATTTCTTACCCATATGTACGTGTAAGTGTCGTTTTAAAGAACTGCGATTAATAAATTTCTTATCGCATATTTCACAAAGATATGGTGTCTCTCCTGTGTGGGTTCTAATATGACAATTTAAATAAGTCTTTTGTGCACATTTGTAGTTGCAGTACTGACATTTGAATGGTTTCTCTCCTGTGTGGGTTCTAATATGAGAAATAAAACTAATCTTATGTGCACATTTGTAGTCGCAGTACTCACATTTGAAAGGTTTCTCTCCTGTGTGGGTTCTAATATGATATTTTAAAGTTCCTTTTAGGGAACATTTGTAGTCGCAATACTGACATTTAAAAGGTTTCTCTCCTGTGTGGGTTCTAATATGATCTTTTAAAGTTCCTTTTAGGGAACATTTGTAGTCGCAATACTGACATTTGAAAGGTTTCTCTCCTGTGTGGGTTCTAATATGAGTATTTAATCGACCCTTGCGTGCACATTTGTAGTCGCAATACTGACATTTGAAAGGTTTCTCTCCTGTGTGGGTTCTAATATGAAGGTTTAAATGATCTTTTCGGGAAAATTTGTAGTCGCAATACTGACATTTGAAAGGTTTCTCTCCTGTGTGGGTACTAATATGAAGGTTTAAATGATCTTTTCGGGAAAATTTGTAGTCGCAATACTGACATTTAAAAGGTTTCTCTCCTGTGTGGGTTCTAATATGACAATCAAAATTTTCTTTTCGGGAACATTTGTAGTCGCAATACTGACATTTGAAAGGTTTCTCTCCTGTGTGGGTTCTAATATGATCTATTAAAGTTTCTTTTCGGGAACATTTGTAGTCGCAATACTGACATTTGAAAGGTTTCTCTCCTGTGTGGGTTCTAATATGATCTATTAAAGTTTCTTTTCGGGAACATTTGTAGTAGCAATACTGACATTCGAAAGGTTTCTCTCCTGTGTGGGTTCTAACATGCATCACTAAATGACACTTTTGTGCAGTATTGTAATTGCATTGTTCACATTGATACTTTTTTTTACCCGTAGTTGGATGTTCCTTTAAATTATCGATTTCTTTAATTTTTCCATGGGTTACAGATTCCTGTATTTTCATGTCAATCTTAATTGGTTCAATAATTACAGGCTTGTGTACATTCATGTGCTTTATAAGTAAAGCTTTGGTATAACACTTTGTACCACATTCATTGCATATAAATTCTTTGTATAAAGACATTGGATTAATTCTTTCATTACATACTATTAATGGAGTATTTTCAATATTTATATTTGTTTTACACGTTTCAGGTGACGATATTTTTCCAGATCTATTTTCTATATTATTTTTGGTTTTGTCTTGTACGTTATTATCATCCAGTTTAGGTTTTTTGTTTAGAGGTGCACCTTAAACATAAATAAATAATGTATTATTATGTTTGTATTATTTTTAAACACTACCTTACTTTACGACTAACTTATGTTCGCAACTTCGTTCATGGAAAACTGTTTTTCTAGAAAAAATTAAAATAAAAAAAAATTAATATGATTTTGAATAAAAATGCATAATTTTTCGACTACTACTTCATACTTATTCAGCGTATTTTAGTTGAATTCTGCGATCCGTCGAGTCTCGTTACAGCATATAATATTATGGTCTGTGGACTGAGAAGTGTTTCGTTCGAATCCAACTCAGAAAGGTCAGGTAACATTCGAGTCGGCAGGTATTTTTTTTTAAATTGAATTATAATACTTTATTGTACACGTACAATAGAAAAAATGCAGTATATCCACTACCGCCCTGTGGATTGGGGGCGTTTGGAGAATTCCACCACGGTATCCTCTGCCTGTCGTAAAAGGCGACTAATAGAAGCCTCCGGGGGTCACGGGTGGGCGGGAGGTGCCGCCCACCCATTAGTCTAGCCAACTTCTGTGACCCCCGTGATGGACGGCAGCGTGCCTCACGCTGCCTCGGACACCAAAAGGTGGGCACGGTACGGTGTTACGGGGGTTCTGAGCCCCCGCAACAACAGGAAAAGGACCGCAACAGCGGTACGCGCAGGGGCGGTTGCGGACGACAACTTAGACGTGAGTCGGAGGAAGCCCGCAGCCGTCCCTAATGCGCCTATGTTATGTTATGCTATGTTCACTTAGAGAATTGGATTGGACTAGATGGCCATACAAAAAAAAAAGTATATCCACTAGAAATAAAGTACAATTGCCGGTCTTATCACTCAAAGCAATTTCTTACAGTCAACCGTAGCACGAAGACAGGGAAAGGAAAAGAAAGGGCAGTTGAGGTGTACACTATACAAGACAGAATATATTGTGACAAAATACATACATATAATTATAAATAGACAACAAATACACAAGCACACACACACACATAGGTACATATACTTATATATACACACACATATAGATCAATGTAAAAAAAGTAGTTACATAAACATGAATATAAGGAATAAGACTATAACTTCAGCAGGACAGAAAGCGGTTCTTAACCATTTTTTAAAAAGTTGGTAGTGGTTTCGCACGTCTTACATCAACCGGTAACGTACTCCACAATCGAATGGCTTGAATGGCAAAAGATTTGTCCATAAATGATGTAGAATGCGTCGGCATTTTCAATATCAGGTTCTTTGATGATCGCAAACGCTTGTCATGTGTGTCATGAAGAAATTCAAATCGAGATTTAAGATGAGAAGGGCTGAGAGGATTAAAAATAATATTACAAAGCAAAGAAAGTATGTGGGCATTCCGGCAAAGCCAAATGGGTAACCACTTGACCTTATTACGAAACTTGGAGACATGTTCATATTTGCGAAGTCCAAATACAAAACGGATACAGAATTTTTTAAGGCGCTCAAGTATATTAAGAATTGGCCTTGAGTGAGGTCTAGATAGCTGACATCTGCATAATCAAAGATGGGGAGATGAAGGGATTGTGCAAGTGAAATCTTAGTGGTAGTAGGCAGAAAAAAAATTGCCGTCGCAATGATCCTGCCGATGCAAACAGTTTACGACTTATTTCCCGAACCTGCGGACCCCAAGAAAGAAATTTGTCCAAGTAGATGCCAAGGTTTCTGAGTGTCATTGAACGGGATGATGGTACCATCACAGGCCACAGGTGGCAGTAGCGCCCAGTTTAATTTGGATACCATTCTACGACTGCCAATTACAATGGCCTGCGTTTTAGATGGATTGACAGACAATCTATATGCCTTGCTCCACTGACAAATGCACTCCTTATCACAGTTAATGACCGTCATAGCCCGGAGGCTATGACGGTATGTTATGTTATGCTATGTTCACTTAGAGAATTGGATTAATTCTGTAAGGTATTCATAATAATACATTAAATGTTTTTAAAAATTACTTATATATCTTCGATAGAAATCCTTCTCTGGATATTATTTTACACTTTAATTAAACGATATTTGATTATATTTCCGCCATTTTTAATGTCCTAGACTCATGACTGCTGTTGACACTTGACAGCGGCATTCCCATCATTCAAAGTGCACTGTGCAATTCAATAGCCTAGCATTACTAGGGTAAGTAATCAATATAGTTAAAACATCGATATTAATTGATTATCACAAAATATCGACATTGTTGAAAATATTTTTACATTACGGTCGTCGGTAATCATGGAATTACTTAAATAAAAGAGTATCATACAGAATTGTCTACATTATATTATATGGAAAAGAGATGGATCATTTATTATTTTGCTATTGCATACCGTTGTCATGGCCGTTATTTGACATAACATTATCCTAATAAAATATTATATTAGGTATAACCAGGAAAATATTACAATAGCGATGTTTTTATTTTTCATTATAATGGTCGTCGATAATCGATATATTAAAATTAACGATATGCCAAGCCCTAGGGATAGCCAACTTTTTCATAGGTAACCTCAATATAAAAATGAAAACATGAAATTGTACGAAAACCCCACAATAAAATAGAATGATTGTTGTTTTAATGGGACCTACGCTATTTGTTCTATTTTGTGTGTAATGTTCACTATCATACAAAATTAAATTATACGGGACGGACTCCCATACACAGATGGGCATTCTCCTTTGTCATCATTGCAAATCCGCTGGCGACGTCCAGACAAGTAAATGCGAAACCACGTGGTTGCCGTTGGAGATATGTTAAGTGAACGCAATATACCAAGCAAGACATCAAAATCAACAGTATTAAAGGCATTGCTGAAGTCGAGAAGAGCCAGAACTATCAGCTTACCCTCCTCCATGCCCTGTGTATTTAATGTGTTCAAAACTGTTATGTATTACTTATACCGGGTGGAAGGGAAACGCTCTCGGAAACGAATACAGGTGATAGTATTGGTGATTCCTGACGTGATGGCACTAAAAAAATCGCGATCGCATTGTTACAATTTTAGTAGGATTTTCTCAAATTTCTGTACAGCTTCACATATGGATAGATAAATCAAACTATTATTCTGAAAAACACAGTAAAAAAGGTCAATATTTCATAAAAATCGTAATGAAACACGTACATCACCTGACGGGTTAACGACCGCGGGCCGGTCCCGGCGCAGCGCGACGGCCGTCCAGTTCTATGTACGCTTTACATTGCGCGCGCATGAATTACGGAAATACTAAAATCGTAAGTATTATCGCTTAGCTTTGCAAATGAATATAGTTTTTCGTTAATGTTATGGTTCTTCTCTCTTACGGCCTGGCCACGGACACCTGCGATGCGAATTGCGATGCGAATTGCGAAGCGGCGAGCGACGCGCGACCGAAACAAATGTAGGCAATTGTATGAAGTAGGCCACGGCTACCGGCGATGCGAATTGCGACGTGACGTGCGACGCGGCGAGACTCGAGCGAATCGCGCCTGCGACCGGCGGCGCGACGAGCGAATGAAACAAATGTACTATCCAGTACCAGGGTGGCCACGGTCCGAGCGGCGGTCGCGGCGGCGGCGGTGGAAGCGCTCGGCATCGCGCGATCGAAACAAAATATTTTGTTTTAGTCGCGCGACCGCGGCGAATTTATAATGGATATTGAACATTTTATAAGTGAAATACTTAACAGACATTGGATGACTTTTGCATTTGGATAGTATGAGTTCGAAAAATTAAATTGGGATATTCGTTTTTTTATCAACCCCAAACTTGTGGGGTTAGAAGGACGAAGATTCTAAACCGTATTAACTCCTATTTAAAGGGGATAAAGGGAGGGAGAAACTAAACCGCTGAACCAATTGTAATGAAATTCGGTATGGGGATATATTGAACGTTGAAAACAAATATGGAATATTCATTTTTTATTAACTCCTATTTAAGGAGGGTAAAAGAAGGGAGAAACTAAACCGAGAAACATGTTATCAAGACCAAATTTGGTGCGGATTTAATTAAGTAGGTATCTTAAACCATGATATGAAACCTGAGATTAACCCTTCAAGGCCCGCTTATATATTATATAGATTATATAGATGTATGAGAAAACCCTATGTATATGGACACCGGTGTCCGTCGCGGGGCTTAACAGACTACTATAAAATCTGAGCCGCTGAAGAACTGTTTTTTTTTTAATCTACTAGGGTACTTAACTATAAGTATCGACTCATTTGACTTCAGTCGTGAATATTTTCTTGAAATGGAAAATATTATTAGGACTTACTTTAAAGTAATAAATACCATGTATAGTATTAAAAAACCATCCGAGCAAGGCTCGGTCACCCAGGTACTAAAAATGTATGGGACAAATAAAACATGTATTTCCTGGTAGTAGTTTCTCGTTTTTTGGTTGACTAGATGCATACCTAATCTTGACTCAATTATATCTTGACCAAAGAGCACTAGTTTCAAGGCAATACCGTGCCACTTTTGATAGCGCCATTTTTTTAAAATTCTGAATACGTCCGCCGCTTACGCCGCCGCCGTCGCAGCTAATCGATCCGTGGCATACCATCGCTCATCGCGTCTCCCGTCGCATCGCCCGTCGCGTCGCAATTCGCATCGCGGGTGTCCGTGGCCAGGCCGTTACCGTTCCGGTATAGAGAGCGTTTCCCTTCCACCCGGTATACATATTATATATAGATACACATTCATGTAATTGACCACCACCACCACCACCACCATACCAGCCCTGCATTTAATTGACAAACACTCATGCCTTTTATCTCTGAGGGGGTAGGCAGAGGCGCAACTAGTGCACCCACTTTTCCCCGTGCGTGTTCCGTCCAATGATGTGATAGGGGGCGAGCCTATCGGCATATCAGGCATAAATTCCAAACTCTGGGCTGATACTGAATTTAAAACCCAATATCACTTTGCCCGACCCGGAAATCAAACCCAAGTCCCAGTCCCACCGTAATACGACTACACCACTAAGGCAGTCTAACTTAACTGACACCTTTAGTTAAAAAGTACTACTTAAGTGGGTAGTAGAAAAACTGTATTCTTGTTGTCAGCTACGACTGCTACGAAGCAGAATAAACGTGTTTACGGACACTATAATTAAACATAAAAATGAATTACCTTTGTCCTTTCTAGTCCTTTTCTTTTTGACATTCAGTTTGGTGCTTAACTTCTTTAAAGGCAAATCGTCTTCAGAATCTGAACAACTTGATTGAGAACCATTTTTGTCATCAGCGTCATTATCACAAGAGCTTTTAGACTCATCTTGATTGCTATTATTTATACCAAAAGAAGGCTTAGCCCCTCCTTTATTACTAAGATCAAAATTCTCTGTGATTTCTGGTTTAACCACAACAGTTGCACTTGGTAAATCAAGGGGTTTTGATATGTCCTCAATGCTGCAATTTGTTATGTCGTCATCATTCAAAAGGCTCTGAGAACCCGCATTGAAATCTGGTGGTGCCTCTGGTGTATCTGAAAATATTTAAACAATCTGACTTCTTAGTTCTTACTAATATTATAAATGCGAAAGTTGTGAAAATGTTTGGATGTTTGTTCGAAGTAAACTTGAAACTAAATTAATAGATTTGCATGAAAGGACTTGTTCAAAAACGGTCTTTAAATTCTAACCAAGATACTTTATATATATATATATGTCGGAGCGTCGGGTAGTTTTGAAATAATAATCGTGCAAAACAGGTCGCGATGTCAAAGTATTAGTGGGGGTGACAGAGTATAAATAAGGCGCTCGCCATTTGAGGAGGACAGTATTAGTTTGGTCGTCGTTCAGTGTTCAACTAGTTGTCAATAGTCGCTATGGTAACTTAGTGGTTACTATGCTAGTCCTGACAAAGTGATAACCAAGTCATGAGTTCCA